>JARHVA010000795.1:135000-545000 GCA_037957365.1 Torreya grandis
GTCTCAACTTATTTGTAGTGAAGATGAGGGAGAGGCATTACCTCTCAATAAGGGATTAGTTGAGCTTAGGGCTAACTAGCATACAAGAGATGTAACAAACAACTCTCTCTGTTAGTGTCATCCTTTTGACACAACATGCCCCTAATGGAAAGATCAGTGACAGAGGTGTACAAGATGAACTCATGACCCCCAATGGGTGCCATTAGGATAGGAGGATTATGAAGCATGTAATTTAATTCCTTAAAATCCACTTGGACTTTAGCAAACCATAAGAATGGCATGTTCTTGCGTAAGAGATGTGTGAGGGGTATGGATTTATGAGCATATTCCTCAAAGAAACATCTCAAGAAGTTGAATCTTCCAAGGAAGGATTGAAATTGAATGATTTTACATGGGGAGGCATCTCAAGGATTCTCTTGATCTTCTTGGGATCCACCTCAATGTCCCTTTGTGAAATGAGGAAGCCAAGAAGCTTTCCAGTAGATATGCTAAAAATTCACTTCTTGGGGTTAAGGCTGATGTGATACTCCCTAAGATGCTCAAAGATGATCTTGAGGTCTCACACATACTCATCTAACTTATGAGATTTGTCAAGGAGATCATCAACATAGCACTAAATAATCTTATGGATCAGGTCATGAAAAACGTGGGTCATGGCACGTTGATACGAGGCCCTAACATTGTTCATACCAAAAGGCATGATGGTATAATAGAAGGTACCCCATGGGGTAGTGAATGTCATCTTGTGTTGGTCTTCAAGTGTAATTCAGATTTGGTTATACCTAGACATTCTATCCATGTGGGACATGATCTCAAATCCAGCTATGGAATCAACATTGTAGTCGATCAAAGGAGTAATAAAATTATCCTTTCGATAAGCCATGTTAAGATCTCAAAATTTGATGCAAATTCGAACTGCTCCATTCTTTTTTAGAATGGGGATGTTGTTAGAAACCCATCGAGGGTAGTCAAAAACTTGGATGAAACCAACTCAGATGAGCTTTTCAATCTTAGCTTTCTCTAATTAGGAGACTTTAACCACTATTGGTCATTACTTTTGGTGAATGAGTCAGGACCCATCATCCATAATGAGGTCACAGATAATGTTGTTGAGATCTATTCTCTTTATATTGGCATATTCCCAAGTGAATACATCCAAAAATTCATGCAAGAAGGTGACCAAAAAATCATGTTCCTCTATAGCATAGCTAGCACTAATCTTGATGGTCTTTAGGCTTGCTTAAGAGCCAAAGCTGACATCTACATATCCTTCAACATCCATAGCATTGCCTTCCTCAAAACACTCAAGTACAGGAAGGAGCAATTGATCTAACACTTCAGGTTTGACCACCAAGACATTCACTATAGGAATGTCAAGGGTTGGGCCATTAGTAAAAGAGATCTCCAAACCTAAATAATCAAGGGGATAATTGTATTTACAACAAGCTTGCATGAGCTTGATGTATGCCTTCTCTCCTAGAATAGGTTGCATGTGATAATATAAATGAAATAACACTTGAGATCAAACTCAACTACTTGAATAGTCTTAGCAGGAGACGTGTTGAGAGAGCCTATACTCTGATAAGAAAAGTGTGATGTGAGGGGAAGCTCAAGGTCTAGAGAGACATCTTGAAAGAGGTCTCCAAGAAGAGAAGAGTTGGCCTGATGTCATGGAGTGGAAGAGGGATTCAACCACCACATGTTGAACTCAAAAGGAATGAACACTGATCGATACTCAGTCAGATCAAACATTCATCCTTGAGAGAATGAAACTCAAAAGTAGGGGTGTGTGGGAATTAACATAGCCCCATAAGGAGACAACCAAAGTCTTGCCTAAGGGATTTATATTTATGTAGATCGATGACCAAATATATATGTTACCCTCCATGGTATGAACCTCACCTTCATGCATGAACTAAACCATGTGAAATGTGGTTGATGTGATGACTTGAATGGAAGTGGTCTAAGGATGGCCAAGAATCATGTTGTATGAAATATCCAAGCCTAACACACAAAACTCAATCTTGACTATCTTGGGGACAAATTTGACCCAAAGCTTCACGTTCCCCACCGGCATAGCTATGTCATTGTTGAAACTAATACAGTTAAGGTGAGAATCAAAGACCTTCTTTCGACCAATCCCAAGCTCATTCAACACACATAGGGGCATGATATTTAGCACATCTCCTTCATCAACTATGCATCTCTTAACATGACAAATGTCGATGGAGGTCTCAATATAGAGAGTGAGCTAAACCCTCTTTGTAAGAACTAAATCATCTGGTAAAGAGGTAGGGTCCAAAGATAATATGGGAGAATGAGGGTGCTAAAAAATGTCAGAGTTAAAAAAAACCTCAACATCATCCCATAGTGGACCCTCATGAGAGATACCAAACTTATCAAATACAAGGCTCATTTTCTCAGGGCAAAGGCAAAGAAGGTCGCAAATGGATATCCCAATTAAGAGGCCCTGCAACTCCTCTATGATGGAGTAAGGATACTATCTAGCTTGGGGAGGGATGTTACACTGAAAGTTGAATCTGACTTTGGGATTCCCTACCCCTATGGGTTGTGTTTCTCTTAATTTTTGCTCATTTCTCAATTTTGGAAGAAAATAAGAAACTAGTAATAAGGGTATGGTAGAAATACCTAGTTAGTAATGTACGCATAATCCAAACAATGATGGAGAACTCCTCTTTAGATAGGAAGGAATACCCTGTAAATAAGAACACACTAACAAAAGGGGTTGTTAGCAAGATAGTTGAGTGGACTACCTAGCATGAGATAGATCCAAAAAGCAGACACTTGATATGAGGCTATCAATTCATGGTTGATAACAATCAAGTTGAAAATGATAAAGTAAGGTACTTACATAAGATAAATGTAATGCAATACAAAAATAAAGTAGAATTCTTGTTAAAAAAATGACTAAATCTAGCAAAAGTGGGTCAATACTTATGCTAAAATGGGTAGGATCTAGTTTAAAATATTAAAAAAGAGTCTATAAACAGGTAAGAACATAAAAAGTTATGATTCGTTGGGGGTAAGGGACTAAAAATAACTTGTTGTTATTCTCTACCATAGTGATTATCAGTGGTTGGGTGAACCATTAGTGATTGGGTAACCATTGACAGTGGGGTTGATCATCGATGGTTGGGTAACTATCAACGGTTGGGGGTGATCATCGATGGTTGTGCTAACCATTGGTGATGACCTGTGTGTCTCTAAAGGTGATCAAAAAGGAATTGCAAAATAGTTATATTGGTAGATAGAGGTTTTATTGAGGAGCTAGTGGATAAGAAATAAGGTGTAGATAGGTTAGATCAGGTCAGGGAGGTCAACAATTTGAAATAATAATGCTAAAGTACCGATACACTTATAGCTTGCTAGTTCGTGGGTGGTTGAAGGTTGAAGCAATTTTACCAGAGTAACATTACTTTGGAATCAAAAGCAAATTTGGTAGAGGTTCAGGCCTCTTTTACTAATGTTGAGTTACTAGAAAAAGACTGGATGTTGGACAGCTTGAATACTTGTATGCTTGATAAATCTTGTGATTCATACTTTTCACCTCCCACTCCCCTCTTTTTATAGGCAAAGAGAGATGGAGGATGGAAGGTTCTCTAATAGGTGAGTTTGTTGATCATGATGCTTGGAAGTTCATTAGCACCGTATAAGGTGAATGTATTAAATGGTGCCTCATTATCTTGTACACAGTTGGTTGATGTGTTAGGAAGTTGAGGAGACCTGACTGTTGATAGTCAGGCTAACCATCGACGGTTAAGTTGACCATTGAATGTTAGATTGACCATCGGTAGTCTTGTGTCTAAAGGTGAAAGGGGTCAAAAGGGGTTTAAAAAGGTAAGTTAATGTTTAGGTTAGTAAGTCGACGAGTTAGCTAACTAGGTGAATAACTAGACTCAAGGTCCGTTGAAGCTCTATAAGGGTTCAAGGCATTTCGATAACTAGAATTGTCATGTGGAGCTTTCTAATGTCCACATTTTGCCCCTTTTTGTTATGCAAATTTGAATTAACAAGCTACAAAACAAAAAAATAGAGTGTTGATCAAAGGTATATTTGCCTCGAGTATGAGAGGAGGTGTTCCCCCTTAAACTAGAATTTGATGAGGTGAAACAGAAATTGAGTTGGGGTTTGATAAGTGGTAGATGGTGAGTCACGAGGTGGCGAAAAAAGTGTGGTTGGGCATTTGAAACATAAATAATGCACATAAAATGTGACTAAGTACTATAGTCAAGATTAGCCAAAGACTGAATTTACCAGTGTTGGTAAAAATAAGATCAGTTCTAGAAGAACAAGTTATAGGGTAACCAGTCCATAATATTGGTCATGGTTGATTAGGTCACTTTATAAGTCTCCCAGACAAAGTTGATGTTTTTTTAGGTATGTAAGGTAGGAAGTGCTCCCTTGAAAAACACAAATGGTCTAGTTGTGCATTAGGTGGTACAAATTCAAATGGTCAACATGGAAAAAATGGTTGGTGTGTTAAAAAAGACCACTATGAGGTCATTGCAAAATATGTCAATAGTTCAAGTAAAAAATGGCCAACTTTGAGGTGCCGTGGTTAAATGGTTGGTTAGATAAGGGTAATCTCTAAAACTTCAAGTTGTGGTTGAAGTGAGATCAGGTGATCTCTAAAGTTTAATGTTTAGGGGGGGTGCTTAAAAATTTAAAAGTGGGGGAACCCTAATCATCGATGATCCTGAAAGAAGCCTAAAAATCCAAAACATAAAAAGTGAAAAGGAAAAGTCATTTTCACTTTTGACTTTGGTGATTTGTGCATTGGTATGTTTGTGCATTTTGATGTTTTGTATTTGAGCTTATTGAGGTGGAGTGTTGTGAGTGGTTGAGCACATGTGTTCGAGGGTGATCAAGTGTTGATTGAGATGGAGGGTGGATGAGGGCATGATCTAGCAGTTGGATATGGGCTTCAACCTCATCAACAATTGCAGAATGAGGTTAGGGGAGTTTTGAATTTAATAGGTAGTTGAAGTAATTTGTGTTGAAGTTGTATTAGTTAGGTTTGAGTGAGTTAGATTTGGTTTTGTGAATGTATTGGGCCATGATGCCCTAATTTTAGGTTATTGTTGAAATAAGGCAATTTAGTGGGTGAAATTAAGATTGGATGTGTGTTTTCATTTTGTAAAGTAAAAAATACTCTAAGTTTCATTTTGATTTCCAGTCGCGTAATCGAATTTTTGTCCCTGAATACTTATGTTCAAGACAGTGAGGTTTTGACTCAGAGCACGAGCTCGAATTTATTTATCTTGTCTAAGTGTCAAAATCGAGCAGAAGTTGCCAAGTGTCATCGATCGAGTGATCCACACCAATGCACGATGCATCTTTGCGGCTCTCGATTATCGAACTACTTGGCACGTGTTCCAATTGGGAATCACCTCGGGTGTCCTCAGACTGGCCATATAGTGGTCTGAAAGAGGACCCAAATCACTCCAGAGTTTTTGGCATGACGGCCAGTCTTCTATTGGTTTCAGAGCTAGGTCTCGAGGTCGAGTCCCACGAAAGCTGGTGGGCCTAATCCACACTGATGCACGACGCATCTCCATGCCTCTTGATTACCGGACTACTTGCCACGTGTTTTGATCGAGAATTGCCTCGAGTGTCCTCAGACTAGCCATATAATGGTCTGGAAGAGGACCCAAATCACTCTAAAGCTTTTGGCATGACGGCCAATCTTCTATTGGTATCAGAGCCAGGTCTCGAGGTCGAGTCTTGTAGAAGATGGTGGGCCTGATCTATGTCGATGCATGACGTGTCTCTGTGCCTCCTAATTACCAAACTACCTGCCACGTGTTTCAACTAGGAATCACCTTGGGTATCCTTAGACTGGCCATATAGTGGTCATGAAGAGGACCCATATCACTCTAGAGCTTTTGGCATGATGGCCAGTCTTCTATTGAGGACCCAAATCACTCTAGAGCTTTTGGCATGACAATCGGTCTTCTATTTTAAAATAGAAGACTGGCTGTCATGCCAAAAGCTCTAGAGTGATTTGGGTCCTCTTCCAAACCACTATATGGCCAGTCTAAGGACACCTGAGGCGATTCTCGATCAGAACACATGGCAGGTAGTTCGATAATCGGGAGGCACGGAGATGCGTCGTGCATTAGCACCAATCAAGCCCACCAGCTTCCACGAGACTCGACCTCGATACCTGGCTCTAATACCAGTAGAAAACTGGCCATCACGCCAAAAGCTTCAGAGTGATTTGGGTCCTCTTCTAGACCACTATATGGCCAGTCTGAGGACACCCGAGGTGATTCCCAGTTGGAACACGTGGCAGGTAGTCTGGTAATCAGGAGGCGCAAAGACACATTATGCATTGATGTGGATCATCGAGGCACTTTTCATAATTTCAATAAGTATTGTGGAACATGCCATGTGTCCCATAATAACTCTACGGAGCGCAGCAAGTGTCAGCATTTGCATCTCATGTTTCATATATGTTTTGAAGGATTCTTTCCAATAAGCTTTTCTCAAGATCAAGCGAAAGGTGCCAGGTGGCAATCGCAAAAGGGTCAATATGCTTTTCTAAAAAGCAACGAAAGATGCCACGTATCCCTAGCTGAAGAGAATGGAAGCCACCATGTGTCAACCTCTGAATTATCTTCACTTTGTTTCATTAATAAGTAAAGATGGTGGTGGGTCCCGAGTTTTTGTTTTGAGGCAAACAAAAGCTGCCAAGTGTCACCATCTATGTAAGTATGAAATGAGGCCCAATTGTTTCTATAGTATAGATAGGGCAACGCGGAGATGGACACATGTCACCTTCCACAGGTTTCTCAAAAGGTAGCTAAAGGAAGTGGAGATCACCATGTGTCCTTTGTTTCAAATGCACAGAAAGTGCCACCTGTCCCTGTTCCCTTTTTGAAGTTGCTTAGATGATAAGTACTTTGGATCCCATTTTCTATAGAAGTTGTTTAATTTTTGGAGAAGCGAACGGTGATAGATGTCAAGGACCGAACACTTCTAAGCAAAGATACAGTAAGAGTATAGGTAATGCAGAAAGTGTCGTGTGTCTTTGGTAAGGCTGCAGAACATGCCAAGTGTCATTTTTTGGTGCCTCCTAAATAATAAGAAGATTTTTAAGTAAAAAGTATGGGAATCAGCCAAGTGTCCTCTTTTGTTTATAGAAGGGAGCGTCTTGTGTATCTATTTTAGCCAATAAACTGTAGGAAGATGGAATGTTTCAAAATATAAGAAATATCTTCTGTTAGACACTTCCAGTTCAGTTAGAGTTCAGTTGGGTTGTTAGATTGGTAACATGCAGACAATTTAGAGCTAATCCAATTCTATAAAGAGGGGTGCAGAGATCACCAAAAAGAAAAAAGGAAGAGAAGATTTGAGAGAATTTTCTATGAGAGACTATTGTCAAGAGTTTTAGACTTTTAGAGCTGTGATCAGGAATATCATTTGCCTTTGTTCTATTTTCTTGAGTTGAAAAGTTTATGTAACTGTGCATGTTTCTGTGCTTTTTATGTGACTGTAGAATTAATAAGAAGACTGAGTTTTGTGCCTTCATTGATATTTCCTGTGTCATTTTAAAAGTAGTCTGCGCTGTGAGCCTTTATTTCTATTGTTTCTATCTTTTACATTGATCATGCCTTGTTCACTCTTTAATGTAATTGAATCTTACATATGGTTTCACTGTGATTAAAATTAAGGGTCGAATTACATTCAGGTGCATCGCCATAGTTAGATTTTCTTCCTTTGCATTTGTGTTTCTCTTTAAATTCCTATCCCTTTCCTCCCAACACTCGAGATAAAGAAGAGACCAGCTTCTTAAAAATCTAGAGGTTGTTTCAAGTTGTAAGTCCCACAATTTTTAAACTTCCCATTATTGGTGTTAGAAACAAGCATAATTTTAACCATCAACAATTTTTGGCACGCTCGATGGGACACCATCTTAAAGTTTCTTTCAAGACCGTATGAACCAGAGAGCTACAAGGAGTCAAAGCTATGGACCAGTGACAAGATCTCAATCTGCTATAAATCCAGGTATTCTTTTTCCACCATTGGTAACTAGTCCTAGACGAAGAGTCAATCAGTTTATACCAATACTAAGAGTAAATATGGGAGCTCCTATACCCCCAAAGAATTATGCAAGTTGGAACACTAGCAGTCCTTTGATCTTACCAATACCACCAGCCACTTGGGACCCTATTCCAATGAATGCCTTGAAGGCTCTGCCCAAATTCAGTGGGCAAGATTTTAAAACACCTGAGGAACACTTGCAAGATGTATCTGATGTCTGTGTTATACATGTGGTCACACAGCAGAATGTGGCTATAAGATTATTAGCAGCTTATTTTAAAGGGAAGGCTCTAGAATAATACTGATCCTTGACTCCAATTACAATATCTGCATGGGATTAGCTTGGAGATCTTTTATTTGAAAGATTTAAAGAAAAAGGTGATAAGTCTTCTCTGTTGCAACAATTGATTACTATTCAAAAAACACCACAAGAAGCAATGACTGACTTCAATTCTAGATTTCAAAATACTTGGGAAAGGATTCTTGCTATAGCTAGACCATTACCAGGTATGGCTATAGTGTTTTATCTTAAGTCTTTAAATTCAAATATATCTGTTATGATTCAGTCACTTGGAGGTCAAACTCTGCCAGAGGCTTATGACTATGCAGTCAGAGCTGAGAATAATTTAATAGATGCTAGAAAATTGCCCCCAAGGCCTCCCATGCCCATGTTTCCAAAAATTACCTTGCCATTACCTCAAGAAGCCTCTAAATCCATAGCCCCGCCTGTGTCTATGTATAAATATCCTCAACCACCTGCTAAAGAACTTGTCCCTGCTTAGTCATCTGAGATGGATGATATCAAGAATATATTAAGGACGTTTTCTAATGAGTTGATTAACATAAAGAGACAACAGAACCCTTACCCATGACCTCAATATCAAGGCTATCAAGGAAATAAATTTTCGTCACAGCCAAACCAATATCAGGGTCATCAAAGGCAAAATAACCCTCAACCAGCAAATCAATTAGTGGTAGTCCCTACACCCTCACAGATTGTTCCCCCAATTCAAATAGAGAAATTGTTCAATGAAAAAATAATTATGCAGACAACACCAACACCTGGTATTTCCCTTGTAATAATGCTCACACACTTAGAGATTGTCCCATGCGTAATCTATAACAAAAGGTAGCAGAGCAAAGAAGAATGGATGGACAATTTACTAGTACTTCAAATGCACAAACTTATCAGTCTCCTGGTATGCAAAATTTAGTCCTAATGGCTCAAATGCAATGGATGTCTCTACAACAACAAGAAGAAATAGCCCCTGAACATGCTTTATTTTCATGGGTTGAAGATGAAGAATTAGTACTCTTGAATGAAGCTTCAGCTTCCAAGAAACCAGTAGTGCAATCAGACTACTATACTAGATCAAAGAGAAGAATGATGGAACAACCTGAAGTTGCAAATAGTCAAGTTATTGAGAATCCTCCATTTCAAGGCCAAAGAAACACAGCTTTTAGACAAGAAGTGCCTCAGCTAGTGCAGAACCAAGTGGTTCTTCCACAAGTTTAGGAAAAAGCAAGATATCTTTATTTTCAAAGAACTCAAGCATTGGGACCAATGAATGTGGTGGAACAGTTGAATAGAACTCCAACACAAGTATCAATATGGGACATACTAACTATTCCTGAACAAAAGACACTGTTACAAGAAGCCCTACATGGCCAAGCAATGCCTAAGCATAATGGCACCAAAGAAGGACTTACTGATAAAGAAAAACTCAAGGACACAGTTCCTCTGAAGACAACAGCCTTTGTGAACAATGCAATAGAGGTAAGTAAATCCAAACCAGAGCCTTTATATTTGACTCTGATAGTTGGAAAGAAACTCTTGCATAATACATATATAGATTCAGTGGCTAGTACTACAGTCATGCCTAAGCAAATATTTGATGCTCTAAAAATAAAATATGAACCACTTTCTAAAGGAGTTATGCAGCTAGATGGCAAAACAGTACAAAAAATATAGAGAATTAAACAACTCCCATTGCAATTATATACTTGTCCCAATATAATTATCAATCAAGATGTAGTAGTCATAGATATACCTCCTATTTTTTGTTTATGTTTATCCAGATATTTTATAGCCAAAATAGGAGGATATATGTCCCTTGATTGGTCTCACCTCATCTTAAGAACCAAATATGGTTCAAAGATGAAAATTATATCTGAACCACTATCAAAAGATCACATCACTAATGAACCAACATCAAAATTAGAGGCAGATCATGCTATGTTGAATAAAGAAGAAAGGGTTTTTGTAGAAGAGTTGGGTGAATGGACAGAACATGACCAAGAAGAGGAAAATAACCATTTGTTAGCTATGATGCATAGTGATCCATATGGAAATTATGACTCTACTGGTCTGGGCACCTATGTCATTTTTGATGAATATCATGTAATTCTAAATGTTTTAAGAGAAGAGACACCAGCTATTCAAGAATCTGAAAAAAAAATCAGAAATCTAGACCTTAAATTTTGATGGGGCTAGAAGTAAAAGTGGTGTTGGAGTAGGAATTTGTCTTGTTGCTCCAATGGGGAGAAATTTTTGAGAGCTATTCATTTTCAATTTGCTTGTACCAATAATGATGCTGAATATGAATCCTTAGTTCATGGGCTCATTTTAGCTAAGAAAAAGGGAATAAAGAATTTAATAGTAAAAGGAGATTCATAATTAGTGGTGAATCAAATTAGGGAAAAGGCAATAGCCAAAAATGTAAGGATGAGATCCTATAGACACACGATTTGGGACCTAATAGAAGATTTTGAATCTTTCAATATTGAAGTAGTTCCAAGAACCCAAAATTCTAAGGCTGATAGGATGGCACAGATTGGCTCATAGTTTGATACAGCAACTGGCCTATTAGTTAATAATGAGTCAGTAAAAGTTATTGTAAGGCCAACTATCCTAGACAATGATGAGAATTGGCAAGTATTTGAAAATAATTCTCAGGTACTCTCATTCTTACAACAATCAAGAGAATTTGTTGATCAATTGCAACCAAAGATTGAAGAGGCATATGGGGATCAGATTATACAATTAAAGAATAATAAACTTGCCAAAGGCTTAATCACTTTAGAAAACATTTTTGATCCAGAAGATGTAGGCCTAGAGAAGAAAAGGTTTTAGGTAAACAAAGCAGATTATTCTGAAATAGAGGTGAGTGAAGGGAAAAAATTAAAAATTGAAAATTCTGCAACATAAAAGGAAAGAGAAAGACTAATTGACCTATGCAAAAGATATGACAGAGTCAGCCTGGAGCTATGAAGATCTTCATGGATATAATAGAGATATCACTCAGCACACAATAGAGCTGACTGAAGGATATAAACCAGTTAGATAGATGCAAAGGCCAGTAAATCTAAGAATTGAATCTCTAATGGTAGATGAATTGTAGAAACTTTTAGATTCCAAAATAATTTTCCCAATTAAACACTCCACCTGGGTATCAAATCTAGTACCAGTCAGAAAAAAGAATGGTGACATAAGACTCTATGTAGATTTTAGAGACTTGAATAGAGCATCTCTGAAAGATCACTATCCCTTGCCATTTATGGAATAAATTTTATAGATTGTGGCTAGATCAGAGAGATTTTTCTTACTAGATGGTTTCTCTGGATACAATCAGATTTGGTTGGCTGATGAAGACCAATACAAGACTAATTTTACTACCAAATGGGGAACATTTGCATATGCTAAGATGTCATTTATCCTATCAAATATTGGAGCCACTTTTCAAAGAGCTATGGATGTAGCATTCGGGGAACTTATAAATAAAATCATCCTGATTTATCTTGATGATCTTACTATTTTTTCAAAAAATGTTGTTGATCATTTTGATCATTTAGAATCTGTGTTTAAGAAATGTCAAGAATCTGAAATATCCTTAAACCCTAAGAAATGTATCTTTTTGTCCCTCAAGGCAAATTATTGGGACATACAGTATCTAAAGAAGGAGTCTCCATAGACCCAAAAAGAGCGGCAGCTATAATGAACTTACCTCTTCTAGTAAATAAGAAAGCGATTCAATATTTCTTGGGAAAGATTAATTTCGTCAGTCGGTTCATATCTAACTTTGCAGGCTTAGTAAGACCAATAACACTCTTGCCGAAAAAAGACCTAATTTTCAAGTGGACTACAGAAGGAAGGCAAGCCTTTGAAAAGGTCAAGAAAGCTATCTCAACAGCCCCAGTACTTAGAAACCTAGACTTTTCTAAGCCTTTTGTAATGTATGTCTATAGAGGAGAGCTCAGTATTGCTACTGTCCTAACACAGAAGGATGATAGACAGGAAGGAGAGCATCCAATAACTTTTTTCTCAAGGACTCTTAGAGAATATGAAAACAGATACAACTTTATTGAAAAACAAGCATATGTTGTGGTAAATCCCTCAAAAAATTTAGGTATATAGTATCAGGAAGCAAAATTTTGATACTTGTAGCTCACCCAAGTGTTAAAGAATACATTATAGAGGGTGAAATTATTGAAAAAAGGGAAAATTGGATAACAAATATCCTTGAATATGATGTAGATGTAAAACTTACTAAGTTAGTCAAAGGCAGGGGGTTATGCCAATATATGACTCAAGAGCTTGAAAAGATGATACCTATGAAAACAAATTCAGAAATAAAAAAGGAAATTGTATTGAGGATACAAGAAGTTGATCAGGACTCTTAGGTCTCAAACAGGATTCATTTTATGAAATATGGGATTTACCCAAGAGAACTCCCTCAAAATAAGAGGAGATACTATAAGATGCAAGGAGTTCATTTTGTTTTAATTGAACAGGTTCTTTTCAGAAGAAATTTTGATGACAAATTATTAAGATGTGTAGAAAAGGTTGAGGCTAAGAACATACTACATGAAATGCATCATGGACATTTTTCTGTAAAGACCACAGCTATAAAGATAAGTGAGGTAGGTTATTTCTGGCCTACTTTATTTACAGATTGTTATCAGCTGATTATTAAATGTCAATATTGTCAATATTATGTGGGGATGAGAAGGAATGCAGCAATGCCCCTTAGTCTTATAATTATAGATGAACCTTTTGCTCAATGGGGTCTTGACTTCATTGGAATGATAAATCCAGTGTCTAGTATGGGTCACAAATGGATCTTCACTGCCACAGATTATTTCACCAAATGGAACGAGGTAGTGCCACTCAAAGAAGCAACAAAAAATGTGATCCTAGATTTTCTAGGGAGTATCACTACTCGCTTTGGGGCTCCTCGCACCATAATTTTAGCTAATGCCTAAAGCATTTTTAGGGTCTAAAGTATCTGACTTTGCATAAAAGCATGGAATATATCTAAAAACTTCTTCCAATTATTACCCTCAGGGTAATGGTTTGGCAGAATCAACTAATAAGAACTTGATTAGACTCATCAAGAGAATAGGGGCTAATAACCACAGAGAATGGCATAAAGTGATGAATATAGCACTATGGGTTGATAGAATTACACCTAACTAGGTGATGAAAATGTCCCCATATGAAATGGTCTATGGCAAGCCTACCGTAATACCTCTAAGCTTGGAAATTCCTGCTCTCCAATTGATAAAATAGATCAAAATTGAAGAAAATGGCCCCATGCAGGTTAGACTTGCTGAACTTTTAGAAGTTCAGGAAAAGAGAGACGCAGCACATGATTCATTAATTAAGCATCAGAAAATAATTAAAGACTGATTTGATAAAAGGACTTCAAATCCTCATTTTGAAGTAGGCTCAATTGTTTTGAAATGGGATGCCAGAGCTGCCAAGTCGGGTCAACATACTAAATTTGAAGCATTATGGACTAGCCCATATAAAATTTGTGCATGTAAATAGAAGAATTATTTTGAGCTAGAAATAATGGAAGGTGAACCTGAAGAGATTCCTGTGAATGGAATCTATTTGAAACATTTTAGTTAGGTTGTGTCCCTTATGTATTATAATTAGATAGTTTCCCTTTCTTAGTTGCTTTGTTTTCTAGTTTTGCTTTCTCGCTATTTTTTTAAATAAGTGTTCTTTGAACACGTAGCCATAGATCAGAGCCTTTTTATAAAAAAAAATTCTTGACACATTAAATGTCCCGCAAATCTTTAAAATTCCCTAAGGTACCTTGTGCAGCCACTTGCATAACGTGTCTATCTCGTTGTCCCATGAAGATTTAGTAAGATTTGCTAACGGTTATTCGGGTTTAATGCCATTTTGAGACTTAATGGGTCAATAAATACCTCATAGCAAGAGTTAAAGCTTACAGTATCTCAAACATTCCTCCATCTATGAGAAAATTCTTGCTATTTGCATTTTTAGTTCCTGGTAAACCTACTTAAGCGAAAGTGTTTTCTGTTTTGCAAAAAGTTCATACCGATTATCACAGAATAGATATAGATATGGAGGGAGCATAGTCTTCACAAAAAGGAGCTGGGATTTATGAATCCCTTGATAAGTTTCTTATGAGCAAATCATATGCTTCAGCCCCCACGCAACCATTAAAGACCTACCCACGACCCAGAGTCCCTGAAGTTGGTCAAGCAAGTGACCCAACAAAGATAAAAGATTATGCAAATGGAGTCACGGATCCAATTCTGCAAAGAACTAGTAGCAAAACTCTTAGAGAAGGGGCACATCAAAGGTGTCTTCAGAGGGCCAAGGTAGGACAATATGAGACATTTGTAATGAGGATATGGACTTCACAATTGGCATAATTCATTGTCCCAGGTGTGCATCCATGCCCTGATTTGGTTGAAATATGTGCTGACTTGTTCCATGCACCCTCAAACACCATACAACAAGGTCCATTCACGGTGTAAATTACACCAAAGTATATCAGAGAAATGTTAGCCCTATATCACGATAAGACAGCTACATTTCCCACTATTGCTAAAATGCAAAAAATGTGGGCAAACATCAATACCCAGTTGAGGTTCTTAAGATTCAAATTGCAATTGGGCGATGATGATACTACTATGCCGACACTGCCTGCAGTAAGAGCCCAATTTGCACAAGCTAGCCAAGATGCACTGTCTATGATCACTTTCATTTTTAGAATGAAAGATGATTTAATCATCTATGGAGAACAAATGGCTATCCTCTTCAGGTTGAAAACTGTCGATAAGACTCAAGAGCATCGGCTTGATTTCTCCGAGTAGATTGCATATTCCATGGTGGAACAACTTTCCCAGTTCAAATCAAAATGGGTTTCCAAGTACTCTTCTTATTTGTTTCACCTTATGTTGTATCAAAACTCCAACATCTTTTCTCAACATATGCATCTTAATATGTATGACCCAAGTTTCGATCTACAAAGGACCACTCATGTGTCTGCATGGACACATATTTTGTGAAAAACTAGCGATCCATATGAATTCTAGGAGCTATTTTTTACCCCTACTTTTTGTCACCTGAACCCAAAACCAGTTATAAATAGACTATTTCCAAGTGTTTCAAACCTTATGGCCAATTGCCCAATTCCTTGTGATTTCTTTTTTGGATCCCACCATACAATTAGTAGAGTCCATGGTTTTTGTGGGGAACCAATATTGTTACCTAAGATTTTGACTCTTAGGTTAGCATTCTTAGAGGTCACCAGGTAGGTGTCTATAGTAGATAATGAATATGGCTTCGGGAAGAGGAAGAGGAAAATGTATGATATCCCATGGATGACAAACAACATGGCACTAAAGGCCAAAGACGCTGAGATTGTGTTACTTAGAAAGCTAACCTTCTTGGGATTCCTTCTAATTGAAGATAAATGGGGATATAACCCAAATGGTTTCCTAGCTTCATGGATCAGAACTAATAGGGTTGCATCCAGAATTGCATATGAGGGCTGCCCCTTTTGAGAAAACAGGAAAAATCCTAGAGAGGATAATCCTGGGTTTTATGTTGAATTAACAGATTTGCCCCTTCAACAAAATAAACCATGGGAAACTTTCTATGTTAAGCAAAGGGACTTTGACCCTAAAATTAGAATGACTTCTGGTTTGAGAAGAGCATTAAAGAATAAAGATTGGGATGCTGAGAAAATAAAAGCCTATTGGAAATATAGGCAAGAAATTTGTCAGACAATTCACTCTTTTGAGAGCGTGGACTCAGACGAGAAATGAGAGAAACTCTGGGATGAGTGTCATTTGTCCCCTATATCTAGCCCTGACACAAGCAATTTATTGACATAAAGTGTAGAGCTGAAAGCTATAGTAGGATACAGCCAAGAATCACAGGCCCCAGGGCAAACTGCAGCTTCAATCGCTGTGACTATTTGGCCCCAATCTCTTAGCATCATAGAAAAACAAAAGAGTGTGGTATCTTCACCACCAAAAGCTTCCCCATCAGCATCAGTCATTGAGGTTCCCAATTCTCCACAAGCACCACTAGCAGCAGTGGTAAATATTGAAGAGAAGGGAGCACATCTAGAAGAAGAAAATCCAAGAAGAAAGAGGCTGAGGTTCCAACTGGATTTAGAAGAGAAGGCAGAACCCTCACAACATCAATCATAGAGTACCGTAGTTGCTCCTCAGGTAAGTATCATTCCACCTTCTCCTTCTCAATCTCTTTCTTCCCCTATAGGGATGATAATTCCATCTGGATACATTGCCTCCCCTGCCACCTCCGTTGTGCCCATTTCTCACTTTACCCCATCTATCCCTACTCAAGCTTTATCATTGCCCCACTTTCCCCCTACTATTCCCAAGAAAATATCTCTTCAAATTTTCCATAGCCAACAATTGGCTATTCCATATGGCTTGCCACAAGGTCATCCTTTTGCGGGTGGATACATTGCCTCTCCTTCTACCTTTCAGACTCAAGTAGATGCTGTTAGGAAGGCAAGGGAAGCCCGAAGGGAGAAAAAGAAGATCAAATACAATAAGGCTTTGGCTACACCACATTTGAGGTCACAATTAGACCCAATCTAGCAACAACTGACGGTGACTCATTTGTCACCAAATATAATCAAGCCAAGTGAGCAGATGCAGCTAGAAGACTACACAATGAATGCAATGGCCATAGACATGTCCCTGTTCAGACCACAAGACAAAATCGATCTGGTAACTGAATCCACTTCTGTAGTTGCTGAAGATTACTTGAAAATCTCTAGGAAGCTATAGAAGATGGAGGCTAATCTAGCCAAAGAGAAGGCAAACTATAGCAGTTTGATCACATAGATCAATACAAAGAGATTTGAAATAGAGAGTCTAAATAAACAGTTGCAAGATATTGTTTCTCTTCAGACTCACCAGGCTATCCAGGCCCAAAATGATTCTCTGAAAGTAGGGCTAATGTAGGTGAAGGATGCAGTGACAACCTTAAGGTGGGAAAAAGTAGCATTTCAAGAAAAAAGTGAGGTAAGTCTACTACAAGTTACTCAATTACAATAGAAGCTACTGAGTGAACAGAATAATACCATGGCTATACAAGCAGAGCTTCAAGCCGAGCAATAAAGGGCAGAACAATTGACACTGGAGCTGGCCAATAGGCCAAAGAATGTAGGAGTGTTAAATCTGGTGAAAGAGCTTTATGAATCAATGTGGAAAAGAATCTCTTCAGAGATTATTCAGCTCAGGGCTTCTCTCACCTTCCTGCTAAATGCATAGAAATTGTGCAAAAAGGTGGAGAAATTAGTTGAAGACACTCTGGCTACTATTTTTGGGAGAGTTTTGGACTTCGAAACGTTGCTACAAAAGCTTTATGATGCAATAGATGGAATGTTGTCAGCAGTAGGAATTAATGACAGAATAGTCACTGTTAAGCAAGTGAATGAGATTCTCAATTGCAATTCTACCACAATCAATTACATAGAGCTTTTAGATGTGATGAAAGAAGGAATCAGTGAAATGAAACAACACATTGAAGACCTAGTACAATTAGGTCTTCCTTCTCCTTTCCCTGATGACAACACTATGCTGATGATCGATGAAACTAAGCTTTTGTTGTTGGCCAAGCAGAATGATCAGGCAATTTTTCAAGATTTAAGGGATGATTCATTAGTACCTGAAGTATAAGCCATTTTCTTTCCTATTTCCCAGCTTGAATTTAAATTGAAGGCTACGGTTTAGATTTTGCATAATTTTTCACACAAAGATATTATCAACCTGGATCTAGATTTCAATGAATTCCAAAATAAGTAGGGATTATCTGATGATGAGTGGTCCACCTATCAAACAACATTATTCAAGCTGTGATTTTTGTCATTTTGATCAAGCAGGAGTTGTGGTTTCTTTTTGAGCAGGCTCAAAATTCCTTGGGGTCACCAATAACTGTAGAGTAAAAAATACTCTACGTTTCATTTTGATTTCCATTTGCGCAATCCAATTTTTGTCCCTGAATACTTTAGTTCGAGATAGTGAGGTTTTGACTTAGAGCGTGGGCTCAAATTTCTTTATTTTGTCTAAGTGTCAATATCAAGTGAAAGCTACCAAGTGTCATTGGCCAAGGCACTTTTCATAATTTCGGTAAGTATTGTGGAATATGCCATGTGTCCCATAACAACTCTACGGAGTGCAACAAGTGTCGGCATCCGCGTCTCATGTTTCATATACATTGTGAAGGCTTCTTTCCAATAAGCTTTTCTCAAGATCAAGTGGAAGGTGCCAGGTGGCAATCGTGGAAGGTTCAATATGCTTTTATAAAAAGCAATGGAAGATGCCACGTATCCCCAGCTGAAGAGAATGGAAGCCACCACGTGTCAACCTCTGAATTATCTTCACTTTGTTTCATTGATAAGTAAAGACGGTGGTGGGTCCTAGGTTTTTGTTTTGAGGCAAGCAGAAGCCACCAAGTGTCGCCATTTGTGTAAGTATGAAATGAAGCCTAATTGTTTCTATAGTATAGACAGGGCAATGCGGAGATGGACACGTGTCACCTTCCATAGGTTTCTCAAAGGTAGCTAAAGGCAGCGGAGATCACCACATGTCTTTTGTTTCAAATGCACGAAAAGTGCCACCTGTCCCTATTCCCTTTTTGAAGTTGCTCAGACGAGAAGTGCTTTGGGTCCCATTTTCTATAGAAGTTGTTTAATTTTTGGAGAAGCAGACGGTGATAGATGTCAAGGATAGAACACTTCTAAGCAAAGACACAGTAAGAGTATAGGTAATGCGAAAAGTGTTGTGTGTCTTCGGTAAGGCTGCAGAACATGCCAAGTGTCATTTTTTGGTGCCTCTTAAATAATAAGGTTTTTAAGTAAAAATTAGGGGAATCAGCCAAGTGTCCTCTTCCATTTATAGAAGGGAGCGTCCTGTGTATCTGTTTTAGCCAATGAACTGTAGGAAGATGGAATGTTTCAAAATCTAAGAAATATCTTCTGTTAGACACTTCGAGTTTAGTTAGAGTTCAGTTGGGCCATTAGATTGGGAATGTGCAGACAATCTAGAGCTAATCCAATGCTATAAAGAGGGGTGTAGAGATCACTAGAAAGAAAAAAGGAAAAGAAGATTGGCGAGAATTTTCTACGAGAGACTATTGTCAAGAGTTTTAGACTTTTAGAGTTGTGATCAGGAATATCATTTGCCTTTGTTCTATTTTCTTGAGTTGGAAAGTTTATGTCACTGTGCATGTTTCTGTGCCTTTTATGTGACTGGAGAATTAATAAGAAGACTGAGTTATGTGCCTTTGTTGATATTTTTTGTGTCATTGCAAAAGTAGTATGAGCTATGAGCCTTTGTTTCTAATGTTTCTATCTTTTACATTGATCATGCCTTGTTCGCTCTTTAATGTAATTGAATCTTACATATAGTTTCACTATGGTTAGAATTAAGGGTCAAATTCCATTTAGGCGCATCGCCATAGTTAGATTTTCTTCCTTTGCATTTGTGTTTCTGTTTAAATTCCTATCCCTTTCCTCCCAACACTCGAGATAAAGAAGAGACCAGCTTCTTAAAAATCTAGAGGTCGTTTCAAGTTGCAAGTCCCACATTCTTGAAACTTCCCATTGTTGGTGTTAGAAACAAGCGCAATTTTAACCATCAACATGTTTAGTAATGGGTTGTAGGAGGGTGATAGGTAGTTTAAATTTGAGATTGAGGTGTTTTAGTGAGGATTTGGGGTGGGAAATGGTGGAGTGTTTTGCCACTAACGATCACACATAGTGGCCATCGACAATTCAACTTGACCACTAGTGGTTGAACACGGGGGTAAGAGGATCCTAAGGGACCATTGACGGTTTATGTAACCATCCGTGGTCGAAGGGTTTGGGAATTGGGTAGTTAAAAAATTATAAGTTGATTAAAGTCTGTAAGTTTTTGAAAGTTTTGAAAGTATTTTTTTAAGCTTTTAAAGTTTGTAAAATGTCAAATGTGAAAGTTTTAAAGGTCTTTATAGTTGGTAAAATTGTTAAAGTGTTTTAAAGGTTAATTTTGTTCAAAGTGTTAAAGTTTATGATTGTTTAAATGTGTGATGAAGGGTGAAGTGGTTGAAAAAGTTGCATAAATTTTGTAAAAGGTGTTGAAATGGTTAAATGTTTGAAGAGGTGCTTATAGTGGTGGTGTGTAAAAAGGTCAAACATAGGTTATATAGGATGAGGGGTCAGTGGGTAGAGTTTAGCTAATAGAAGTATTTAGGTGTTTAAAATGACATGTTAAGGTTGGTGTTGGATAGAGGTATAGGTTTGTTTGATTGCTAGAGGTGATAGGGTAGATGCAATGGGTTCAATTGGAATAGGTTAAAAAAAGGTAGGTGTAGGTTGGTACTGAGCTCGATTGTGGAAAACTAAGTGTGCATGCTAATGTGATTATTTTGTAGGCACTTGACCAAATTTAGATGAGGGATCGAGTCCCTAAGATCTTTGTAGAGGTTCGTGATGAGATGACTGATGATGAGTGGAGATACATGGAGTAGGGTAGGTTAGCCTAAGGACCATGAGACACTAACAACACCTGACACAAGATATGGCTATGATTATGGCCCTCATCAGAGATGAGACCTAGCTATGAACACATTTTTGTTGCCGACTAGGGACATGAGCATCTTACTAGAGGATGTGCACAATATTACATGACTACCCTTTCGGGGGGAGCCCATATATTACATAGAGAGAGGAGAGGAACTACCATATGGATCTGATATATGGAGCAGATCAGGTCCATGCCAGGTATCATGTAGGTGGTATTTGCTATGGGCCATTATATCATAGGGCTCTAGAGAATAGATGTTTATTGATGATGATAGTGATGGTCATGTCCTGCTTCGTGCTACTAGATTCGAGTAGCGACCAATTTCCTTATCTACTATTAGGAGTATTAGTGGAGATGTTGGGGAAGACTGTGTTTGGGTGGGCACTAGTGTTTCTAGTATAGATTTATAGGGAGTTATAGACATTTAGAGCGCATAAACATTATGGGATTGGTGTTGGGTTCATACTCCATTATTGGGCATACAAACATATTCAGGTGTTGAGATGTTTGGGACTACTATGGGATGGATACACTTTGATAGATTATAGAGTTGTTTTTTTGAGATGGAGGGGATATTATGCTCTTACAGGTGCTAGTGGTGGTATGAGAGATATTGATTGGTTTCATGATGTCGTGTGGAGGCCATATATGGGCTGGCCTAGGTGGGCCCAATATAGCTATCACACTCTATCACTAAAGAGTTGGAGATGGATATATGGGAGGTGGGAGGGGGAGGTTGAGATTATCCCCTTTGATTTGGTTTAGCGATAGTTTGGTCTTATGTAGGGGATTTTGCCAACATTCTTAAGATATAGGAGGGAGGAGGTTGAGTTCTTACTTCTAGAGCCACAGCCACAAGATGTTATTTTAGATCATGAAGAGTTATCAATGAGAGCATCGATAGATGATGTTGGTGTGGTGGATGGATATGTAGCATGGTACCAAGCCCTATATGCAACAACCAAGTTTAGATAGGATGACAGGGGTTAGCAACCCATGGATGTGGATCCTGTTGGGGCATTGATATAAGGTGGTGGCTAGGATGGGTTGGCACATGCAATGCTTACAGTAGTACATGCCCAAATCACTAGATTATAAGGATAGGTGGCCACTTTACAAGTCTATATTATCACTTTAAAAGGTCAGGTGGTGATGCTAATAAGAGAGCGAGATCGGACAAAGATCTCCCTTGGGTTAATGACTCAAGAGAGAGATTCACTGAGGCAAAGGGTAGGAGAGGTGGTAACACTAGTAGGGGCACCTATAGGAGGACTTGATATGATTCTTATGACACAATACTTAGCCACCATTGAGGAGTTGAGATATTATGAGGTGATAGTGTTGGCACAGTTGCCATTAGAGCTTTGATGTGGAGAGTATAGGGCTAGTTTAGTAGGTGGTCTAACTATAGCTACTCCAAGATAGTGGACCTCTATAGTGGGTCAGGCAGGTAGATCAGCGGCACCAGCACTAGATGGTAGTGTAGGCAGATGAGCGAGTGGTAGTGGTGCCCCAAGTACATGATATTATATGCTTTGATATGTTGTATGTACATGATTTTGATACCGACCTACGTGTCGATGATGCGAGATGTACATGAGAGATAGATTATACATTACTATATATATTATGCATTTGATAACATGATGTATATGATGATTATGTTTTATGATGCTAGTGATTATGGTTACATATATGATACGTATTCATGATTCTGTGTTTTTGATGTGATGTTTATATTTATGTTCATGTTATGGTTCATGGTTCATGCACATGATTTATGAGATGTTTTACTCAGTAGCTTAGGCATGTGATGTTGTATGGATGAGGTTATGTTTCATTCATGGATGTTTATGATTATGCATGGTTGGATGCCATATGATGTTTTGATCATGGTGATTTTGTTTATGGTCATGCTGATATGATTTTTGTATTAATATTATAAGATGAATTGTTGTGATGTTATGGAAATTTGATAGATAGGTAGTGAGCTATGATATGGTTCATGATGTTTTTATCATTGGTATTGTTTATGCTCATGATGATGAATGGTTAATTAGGGTTTTTTATGACATGATACATGTTCTCATGATGTTTTGATGGAAGATGGATAGGATGATATTTATGATATGATGTTACATAATGTGATTTTGTGATGTTTTGAACATAGATAGATATATGATGTAGTTCATGGATATGGCTCATAATGTTGTGTTTATTATAGATGTTTTTTGTTTATGATCATGGAGATGAAATGTGATCATGGTTAAGGATGCAATGAAAATACATAAAGTAAGCAGATAACAAACTAAATGTAGCAAAATTGACTAGAACTAATGAGACACATGTTTACATGAACCAATAATGAAAGATAAGAAAAGAAACATGATGCATTTTCATTTGTAAGGACAAAATGAACCCAACGTTAGATTGGTTTAAGGAAACTAGGAATTTTGAATGCTTCGCATTAGCATGTTTAGGTTGATAAACAGGTGTCTTGACCATAATCGTGTCAAGTAAGCTCAAAATCCCTCAATTAAAAGAAGGCATAAAGGGAAGGATATGTGGTAGGTGAAAGGTAAATGGGTGGATAGGTAAGGTAACATTGTGTGGGTTGGTTTTCCCCTTATTTAGGTGACCTAAGTACCATAATAAACAAATCTATGTCTTGTGTTAGGTATAGTTTGATCAATGTGGGAAGTCTTCTAGTGCTAGATATAAAAGCTGATTGTGACTTTTTTGGGGATAGCTTGTTTTTATTTTGATAGTGGGTCTTTTGCTTGATTTTGTTTTGATAGGTTGTGAAGTTGATCGATGTGATAATATTCAAATGATTTCTTTGACAAATTTGACTTAGCCATTATTTAAAGGAGTGGTCTAAGTTTTGGATTTGCCTTATTTGGTAGCTATCCTTCAAGGGAGCATACTATCTTTTTAATCAAGTTAGAGGATTTTGGGTAGCTCTCCTTCAAGGGATTAGTCTATTATGCTAGAGAAATAGGGCCCAAATGATATTTTTTTTTCTTGCAAGGTTTTTAGACATGGATATGTCTAATTAGGCTTAGAGGTTTACCTTTATGAGGGCAAACTTATAACACAAAGAGGTTAATGGTGGGTGAAAGGAATGGTTTGTGGAACAATGACCATGGGATTCTGTCTTGTTAAAGATGAAAAGTATCCATGAGAACCATGCCATAGGTAGAGCTATGGTACCCATATTTAGGATTGGGCTATAACTATTGTTGTCCCCCAAAAGCATCACTTATTTTTTGGACAACATTTGAACTATTTTGGTCCAACAAAACAAAATCCTCTCTCCCCTTCTCAAAAATTGTTCTGGGCATTCAAATTCTTCATTATTCAAGATTTTTCAAAATT
Organism: Torreya grandis; assembly: GCA_037957365.1. Lineage (NCBI taxonomy): Eukaryota > Viridiplantae > Streptophyta > Pinopsida > Cupressales > Taxaceae > Torreya > Torreya grandis. The sequence continues at coordinate 159,319 of JARHVA010000795.1, forward strand.
TTATGGACTCTACAGGCTTGAATCTATGGACTCTATAGCCTTCAATCTACGGACTCAGTTTTACGAACTTCACAGGAAGGAATCTATAGACTCTGCCAGTTCTACAGACTTATTTCTACAGACTCTGTAGGCTTAAATCTACAAACTCTTCAATTATGTTTCTATAGACTCAAAATGCTTGAAATTAGCAGGTTCAAAGGCTTCTACAAGCGAGTTCAATCAAAAGAACAAGTTTCCAACACTTAGTCATTTTTAGGATTGGTTCCTCCGATAAGAATTTATGTGCAATGTGAAGCCTCAAGTTTCAGATTGAAGCAGTCCCTACCCTTATCCATTATAGACTCTAGCGAATCTGATATGTGTCTTACCCATTATCATTATAGCCTTACCATCTTCCTCCAACCCCATGCCAACTTGGATAGAATGCACAGTTTGAAGCCTCAAGCTTCAAGCTGAAGTAGGGCCAGTTCTTTCTCATTTTTATCCTATAATCTAGCAAGTCCACGCTATACCAAAAGCCAGAGAGATAAAGGTATTATTGACCCTATATTCGAGTTGGTACAACAAAATAATTTTGATCTGTTTCCTTTACCATCTCGCCTCCAACGAACCAAGAGCTTTCCTCTTACTAGTCTTCATTACCGAGCAAAACCTCCATTTCTACTATTAATAAAGCTTTGTCAATACTTACTCCTCTGAGATTTTTTATTCCACTTTTCTATAGTCATATTATGGCAGTTCAAGGCCCTTGGGGTAACTCTTTTGGCCCACTCAATTTAACTCCACCTCTACATGAGCTACCACATAGTTCAAGGAAAAATTTCCCCAAATTCTATGGTGATGGGAAAGTTTATCTTGATGAACATATTGCAGCCTTCAGTATAACCTGTGGTGTAATAGGTGTAGAGTATGAGGATGTAGTAGTCAGATTGTTCATGAAAACTTTACAAGGTGCTATTGCAGACTGGTTCTATCATCTATAGGCCCAGAATGTGACTGATTGGAACACTCTCAAAGCCAAATTTAAAGCCAGATTCAAGCCTACAGAAGATGCACATGCCCTACTGGCTCAACTCACACAAATGAAGAAGGAGCCTCATGAACCAATGAGAGATTTCATAGCCAAGTTCGACAAGCTGAGGAATAAGATTCTTGTTATTGCTCAGCCAACACCTGAGAATCTCAAATATTTATTCATCAACTCTCAGCTGCCTGAAGTGAGTTTTCTGCTGAGACGTGCTGGCCAAATAGACCTTGCTACAGCTCAGGATTTGGCCACTAAGGTGGAAGATGACCTTATCTTGTCATGAAAGAAAAGAGAGATCCTAATAGAGGTAAATATTCTTCATCTTCTGTATATCCATCTACAGATACCACTGATCCAATGGTGTAGAAGCTAGCAAATGAGTTGCTAGCTCTTAGGAAGCAAATGGTGCAAGGGATATTTTCAGCTCCTTCATACAGAGATATGACAAGAAAGACATTCTCCAATCAATCATACCAAGGCAATACTACTAAAAATCAAGGACAACCAAATCATCTTCCTCTCCCATAAGGAAAACTTGCCATTGAAGCACCCCCAACCAATTCAACAGTTGGATATCTCAAAACAGAATATGTTTTCTCTTTCTAGCCTAAATTGAACCAAGAAAATGACGCTAATCTCCTTGAAAAAGGCCAGAAAGAATTAGCTGGTGACTCCAACATTTATTTCTTGAATTACCAAGATGAACCTAGAGGTAAAGGTGAAGCAGTTGATGGATCATATGTTGTATTCACCTGGTCCTAGAACCAGTCAGCCCAGCAAGCTGCTAAAAGAAAAATTGGGGAATGTTCTCAGCCTTGTTGTCCCCCAAAAATACCAGTCATTTTTGGGACAAAATTTGAACTATTTTGGTCCAACAAACCAAAATTCTCTCTCCCCTTCTCAAAAATTGTTCTGAGCATTCAAATTCTTCATTATTCAAGCTTTTTCAAATTTCTACGAACTCTATAGGTTAAATTCTATGGACTCCGCCAGTTCTACAAACTCAAATCTATGGACTCTATAGGCTTGAATCTACAAACTCTACAGGAGAGAAACAATGAAACTTGCCACGTGTCCCTTGTAAGATAAATAGAACGCACCAAGTGTCAACATCTGCAGCTTCTTCCTTTTGTTTTGTAAAGACTGTGGTAGGCCCCGGGTAAGTTGCTAAAGCATGGTAGAAGCCAACAAGTGCCAACATTTGCATGAATCCAAAAGAGTCCCGAATGTTTCTGTAGTGTTTCTATGAGCTCAATGGAATCTGCCATGTGTCATCTTTCGTATGACTTTTAAAAGGCATCCAAAGCCTCTATAAGTTAACCGAATGCTACAACATGTCCTCACCTATTTCTCAGCGTATGTTTCCTTGTGTCACCTATTGAGATCAGTAAAAATTTGACTAAGTCAAAGCCAAAGGACAAACAACCCTTGCAAAGGGCAGGCGAGGAGCAGATGGACCATTGCAAAAACCTGAAGGATAGTTCCATGCTTGAACAAGTCCTTGCAGAGGGTACATAATTCCTTCAAAAAAGTTTCCAATGGCAAAATGGTTAAGGCAAAAATCCTTCAAACTTTTTGTTTGAATAAATTCACCCAGGAAGAAAGCTTGACAAAAAGCCCGACAAAATGCAGAGGCAAAATGAAGGAAGATTTCCTTCGGACAAATTGTTCGAAAGAATTCCTTCAGACTTTTTGTCTGAAGGAAAAGTCCCCCAAAACAAAAAACCCATCGAGGAAATAAAACCCCAGATGCTGCGACGTGTCCCTCATTAAGTTGCAACGGAATGCACCACGTGTCCCTTACAAAGTGCAGTGGAAGCCACCACGTGTCATCTATTGAGACACAGTTTCTAGTCACTTTCAAAGTAGTGGAACGTGCCATGTGTCATCTACAAAACTCAGTGAAGACTGGCATGTGTCATCTTCTATAGGAAACTAATATGAGTCTCAAGGACTTTTTGAAGGTAGCTAAAGTGTGGCAGAAGCTGACAAGTGTCAGCATCTGAGTGAATCTAAAATGAGTCCCAAATGTTTTTGTAGTATAGCCAGAGCTCAATGGAGACTGCCACGTGTTCTTTTCTATAGGACTTTCAAAAATGTTTCTAAAGATTCTATAGACAAGTGAAAGTTGCCATGTGTCCTTGTCTATTTCAAAGTGGAAGCTGCCATGTGTCAATTGTAAGTTTAGTGACCGGCCAAAGAGATAGCCTGAGATCTCAAAAAAGGGACAAAACACAGCCAAAAAAGGAGGAATGATGAAGAAGAAACAAAAATATCTATTGAAATAAAAAAGCAAGTGACTTTTCCGACTTTGTGCTGTAATAACTTGGTTGTTGGGGAAATTTTTCTTATGTCTATTTTCTTAATACATTTTTTGTCCCTTTAATTAAATAAGCATAATTAGTGAAAGTAGTCGGGAAGGTGTCCTGAAGTCAATTGTGGAGAGACTTTGTGCCCCCACAATTGCCTTTAGTGTGTTTTCTTTCTATTTTTGTGTAAAGGACCTTGGGATGACTTTGTGCCCTCATCATTCTTCGTATCTCACTCTTGGGCAATCAAGGTGGAGACTTTGTGCTACATCACAGTTTGACAGTTACTACGTCTTTGGTTACCAATTAATTGTCACTATTCAAAAGGTTCTTTTTGTCTGTTGAACAACACTTTTGAAAAAAGAGGAGTGCCTTCTATCATTTCATTAGGATTTCTCCTTGGATTTGTGAACATCATCTCTGGAAAAAAAGAGATTGATGGTTTATCCTACCCCTGAGTATTATTTTTTGCTTATATATATAGTATATAGCTCTTGCATATTTACAGGGAACCTCCCCTTGATGAGAGGAGATATTTATCCCCTTTTGATGTGGTGAACCTACACATCTCGCTAACCAATATCCCTATGTTGTGGTGAATATAACTATTTTGCCTATCAATTAGCTAATAGTTTTTGGCAACTCCGCTAGAGATTTACGTGCAATCTAAAGCCTCAAGTTTTAGATTAAAGCAGTCCCTGCCCTTATTCATTATAGACTCTGGAAACTCTGTTGTATGTCTTACCCATTATCATTATAACCTTACCATCTCCCTCCACCCCTATGCTAATTGAAGAAAAAAGCACAGTTTGAAAGCTCAAGCTTCAAGTTGAAGAAGGGCCAGTTCTTTCCCATTTTTGTTTTACAATATAGCTAAAGGTATTGTTGACCCTATATTCAAGTTGGTGAAACAAAGTAATTTTGATCCATTTCCTTCACCATCTCACCTCTAACAAACAAGGAGCTTTCCTCCTACTAAAGTCAAGTCTCCATTACCGGTCAAAGCCTCCATTTCTGCTATCAATAAAGCTTTGTCAATACTTACCCCTCTGAGATTTGTTATCCCACCTTTCCATAGTCACACAATGGTAGTTCAAGGCCCTAGGGGTAACTCTTTTGGCCCACTCAATTTAACTCCACCTCTACATGAGCTACCATGCAGTTCAAGGAAAAATTTCTCTAAATTCTTTGGTGATGGAAAAGTTCATCCTGATGAACACATTACAACTTTCAGCATAACCTATAGTGTAATAAGAGTAGAATTTGAGGATGTGGTAGTCAGGCTTTTCATAGAAACTTTATAAGGTGCTGCTACAGACTAATTCTACCATTTGTAGGCTAGATCAGTGACTGAGTGGAACACCCTCAAAGCCAAGTTTGAAGCCAAATTCAAACCTGCAGAAGATGCACATGCCCTGCTGGCTCAACTCACATAAATGAAGAAGGAGCCTCATGAACCAATGAGGGATTTCATAACCAATTTCAACAAATTAAAGAACAAGATTCCTGCTATTACTCAGCCAACACCTGAGAATCTCAAATGTTTCTTCATCAACTCTCAGCTGCCTGAAGTAAGTTTTCTACTGAGATGTGCTGGCCAAATAGACCTTACTACAGCTCAAGATTTAGCCACTGAGGTGGAAAATAACCTTATCTTGGTAGGAAAGATAAAGAGAGATCCAAATAGAGGTAAATCCTCTTCATCTTTTGAATATCCATTTACAGGTACCACTGATCCAATGGTGTAAAAGGTGGTAAATGAGTTGTTAACTCTCAGGAAGCAAATGACACAAGGGATATCTTTAGCTCCTTTGTATAGAGATATGCCAAGAAAGACATTCCTCAATCAGTCATACCAAGGCAACGCTACCAGAAATCAAGGATAGCCAAATTGTCTTCCTCTCCCACAGGGGAAACTTGCCATTAAAGCACCCCCAACCAATTCAGAAGTTGGATATCTCAAAACAGAATTTGATTTCTCTTTTCAGCCTAAATTGAATCAAAAAAATGACATTGATCTCCTTGTAGAAGGCCAGGAAGAATTAGCTGGCGACTCTAACATTGGTTTCCTAAATTACCAAGATGAACCCAGAGGTAAAGGTGAAGCAGCTGGTATATCATATGTTGTATTCACCCAATCCCAAAACCAGTCAGCCCAGCAAGCTGATAAAGGTAAAATAGGGAAAAGTTTTCAGCTTGTAATCTCAATTGCCAAATGAGGAACTTCTCTGCCTTTCCAACCAAAGGACCTCGTGAGTAATAAAAAGGTAAGTACATCAATCATTCCTCCATCTTCAATTTCAATTCCATAGACCAGTCCTCCCCTCATAAAAACCAAAAAGATGAACTGCTTTTCTCTGTTCCTAGTCTAATTCAATCATTTGACATAATTGATCATGTCAAGAAGACCAAAATTCAAATGACTGAGTTTGAATATTTACAATCTAATTTTGAGCAGTTGGATAGGTTAGTTGAGTGTGTGAAGAATAAGGCCATCGTTGCGGCACAAGATGTTAAGAAAATAACTCATGATTCCCCAAGGAACATGTCCATCTCAAACAATCTTGTGATTACTCCTCCTACTGCCCCTGAGAAAATAGAGCCTTTCTATGTTTCCCTGTTAATAAATGGTCACAAACTGAGCAATTGCATCATAGACTCAGGTGCTTCAAACAATGTCATGCCTACCAAAGTAGTAGAATCTCTTTGTCTCTCACTGACCAAAACATTTGGTAGATGATTCTCCATGGAGAACAAATAAGTACTTCTGCTAAGACAAATCAAGGATGCCTAATTTGCATTTGCGACATTCCCAAACAAAAGAATCAAGATGACAGTTCTGGTGGCCGACGTCCCAGCATCCTATGGCATTCTGCTTGGATGAATTTTTGCAAAGATGTTGGTGGAGAATTAAGCATGGACTTGTCTGAAATGAGGATCCCTGCCAAAGGCATCATGTAGAGGTTATTTCCTGAAAAGGAAGCAAAATATGTTGTCACTTAGACATCAGCCCTTGAAGCCCAAATTATGTTCGAGTCTTCAGGTATGGGAGATTATTTTTTGACCACTAAAGATACTCATGTTTCGGTTGATGAAACCTCCAAAAATGACAGTCTAAAAATTAGTTCAGATGGAATAACAGAAGACATGATAGAATAAAATGCAAACACAGAAGATTTCCCCCTCCTAAGCAAAGAGAAATCTGAGAAAGGATCAGTTTCAAATAAGGTATGGATGTTGGAATTTGATGGCAGTTATTCTTCTACCAGTTTAGGGGTTGGAATTGTGTTGATATCTCTTCAAAGAGATATTTTTCCCTCTTCATATAAATTGCAGTTCAGCAATACTTACAATACTGTTGAATATGAATCCCTTTTGCTTGGATTGAAAGCTGCTAAAGACAAGGGCGTCAAACTCCTTCATGCCAAAGGAGATGCTGAGTTGGTGGTTTGTCAGGTGAGAAACCTATACCAAACCAAAAATGAGAGATTGTGCCACTACAACAACTTAGTCTGGGATCAAATTGAAAGCTTTGATGCTTTCAACATCTCTGCAATACCCAAGGAATTCAATGACCAAGCTGATGCACTAGTTGTTTCAATAACTCTCTTAGTCCCTCACCCAGACTTCATAGGAGGCAAATACACCATTGAGCTGGTCTCTTGACCAAGTGTACTTGATAATGCCAGTCATTGGTAGGTTTTTAACAATGATAACTAAATAATCGCCTTTTTGGAACAAAAAGATAGATTTGAATGACTATATTTTGAAGGCAATGAACCTCAAAAGTGTGAACCATTTGCTGAAATGAATTCAAATGCACATGAAGAATTCTTGCAATTAAAAGGGAATAAAATTTCTAAAGGACTAGTTTCTCCCGAAAAGTTGTTTGACAAGCACGACAGGTTCATCAAACAGTAGCAAATAGATTCAAGCTCCTCTCAAGGGTTTGATTAGATAAATTTGGGTACCAAGGAAGGTCCCAAGATTATTAACATTGGTAACATTGGTAAATGTTACACTCCTAAAGAGAAGTTCAAGTTTACTACTTTGCTCAGCCAATACATGGACATCTTAGCATACTCCTATGATGACCTAAAGTCTATCAGGCTTGATAAAATATGCCATGACATTCCTCTCAAAGTTGACTTAGTGCCTTATAAGCAAAAATCTAGATAGTATAATCTAAAGATATCAGGTACTATTCTGTTTGAAATACAAAAAATATTAAATGCTATAATCATTTTTCCAATCCATCATTTCACATGGATTGCAAACATAGTCCTTGTGAGGAAGAAGAAAGGCAAAATTTGCATCTATGTAGATTTAAGAAATCTGAATTAGTCATCTTTAAAGGATAACTATTCTTTGCCCATCATGCATCAAGTGCTTCAGACAATGACCGGCTCAAAGATGTTATCAATGCTAGACGGCTTCTCAAAATACAATTAAGTTGAAGTTAGTGAAGCAGACCAACACAAGACTACCTTAACCACACCTTGGGGCATGTTTACATATAAAAAGATGCCTTTTGGCTTAATAAATGCTGGTGCCACCTTTCAGAGAGCAATGGACCTTGCTTTCAAGGATGAAATGGGTAAGTTCATTATAGTTTATCTTGATGATTTGATCATCTTTTCTAAGCATCGCTCTAAACATGTACATCATTTGCAACAAGTGCTGGAATGCTGCCACCAAAATGATATTTTTTTGAACCCCAAGAAGTAAGTTTATGGAATGACAGAGGGGAAACTTCTCAAACACATTGTGTCTAAAGAAGACATAAAGATTGACTCAAATAGAGTCAAGTCTATCCAAGAGCTTACCTTGCCTACAAGTAAGACTATTGTTCACTCTTTCTTCAAAAAAGTGAATTTCTTATGAAGATTTATTCCTGAGTTTGCTGAGAAGACTCCACATATTGTGAATATGATGAAGGGAAAGGCCACCTTTAGCTGGACTGAAGAAGGCAAGTCAACATTTGAGGATATCAAGACTGTCATTGCCCATGCCCTAATTTTGGTTTGTCCAGACTACAATAAAGAGTTCATCATATATAGTTATGCTTCTAAACACATGCTTTCAACAATTCTAATTCAACAAAATAAAGAAGGTATGGAATCTCCTATTTCTTTTATGAGCTGCCCTCTCAAAACTCATGAGCTGAAGTACTCGAACATGGAGAAGCATGCTTATGCAGTGGTGAAGGTAGTCAAATATTTTTGCTTCTACATCTTGAATTCTCACACTACTGCCTTGGTTCCTGATACCATGATCAAATCCATACTAACTCAGCAGGAGTTTGGGATGAAAAGAGGCAATTGGATTGCAAAGATCTAGGATTTTGATATAGTCATCAAGCCAATAATGTTGGTACAGGGAAAAGGCTTATGCCAATTAATTATTGATAACAAACCAGAAGAAATAGAGCATAAAGAAGCAGAGGTGGAAGACACACTAACATTCCTTTTTGTCTCCACCATGAATGAGTGGTATTTAGGTATTGCTCATTTCTTTACTTATGGTGAGTACCTTGATCATCTATCTTACAAAGAAAGGAGGACTATCAAGTTGAAAGCTGCCAATTTTGTCTTTTAAGACAATAGCCTGTACAAGAGGATGTTTGATGGAGTATTCCTTCGCTGTGTGGACAAGGAGCAGTAAAGCCAACTTTTAAAATCTTTCCACAATCTAGCTTGTGGACATTTTTTTGCTAATGTAATTGCCCATAAAATTATGCGAGCCAGGTATTACTAGCCAACTCTTTTCTAATATGCATATAAATGGGTAAGAAAATGTGAACTGTGCCAACAGTTTGTTGGGAGATCCAAGTTAGCTACCCTGCCTCTCAAGCCAGTGATCATAGAGGAACCATTCCAGCAATGGGGAATTGATTTTATTGGAGTTGTAAACCCATCTTCAAGTGTTGGGCATGACTATGTCCTTACAACAATTGACTACTTCGCCAAGTGGGTGGAAGCCATCCCTACCAAGCATGTTATTTCAGAAGTAGTGTGCAATTTCCTCAAGGAGAATATTATTTCTAGGTTTGGGGTCCCAATCAAGATTGTCACAAATAATGCAGCTTGTTTCACTTCCTAGGAGATTACACAATTCTATTTCTACTATGGGATTACTCTCTCCCATTCTTTTGATTACTTTTCACAAGGGAATGGACAAGCTGAATAAAGCAATAAGAACTTGGTGACTATCATCAAGAATCTGGTGGATGACAACGAAAAGACATGACATAAAGCATTATTTGATACTTTGTGGGTAGATAGAATTACACCAAAGAGGGCGATTGGTATGTCTCCTTTCTAACTTCTTTATGGTATCAACGATGAGATACTAATCACCTTGAAATTGCCAGCATTAAAATTAGCTAAGGTAATTGAAGATCAGACATATGAAAGCTCCATTGATAAAAGGATCATGTGCCTGATTGAGTTGGATGAGCAGAGAACTATGGCGGTGGATCGAATTGCTGCCCATCAAAGTCTGGTGAAGAATCTCTTTGACCAGAAGGTGAAAAATTATGATTTCCAGGTTAGAGATCAAGTCTTGCTGTGGGACAAAAGAAGAGAACCAAAGGGGATGCATGGGAAGTTTGATTCTCTTTGGAGAGGTCATTTATTATTCATCAGCTTAATGGTGAGAATAGCTTTCTATTGAAATATCAAGATGGCACACTCTTCTCTCTGCCTTACAATGGGTAGCATCTAAAGCACTTCAATCTGTAAAGTATCAGATAAGATTAGCGTGTACATATGTATATTTATAGTCTTTAGTTCTATTTTTGTGCTTTCATTTTTGTTTTTGTCACCTTTTTTTTGGGTAGCACGAGTCCATAGCCCAATGGCATACTTCAAGGCACTAGAGATTTTGGTTTCTACTCTCCTTAGTTGTTCCAACTGAAGGAAGTTCTCCAACTGGAGCCAGCTGTTGTTCCCTAAAAATATCACTCATTTTTGGGACAACATTTGAACTGTTTTAGTCCAACAGACCAAAATCCTCTCTCACCTTCTCAAAAATTATTCTGAGCATTCAAATTCTTCATTATTCAAGCTTTTTTAGATTTCTACAGACTCTGTAGGTTAAGTTCTACAGAATCTACCAGTTTTATAAACTCAAATCTACGGACTCTATAGGCTTGAATCTACAGAATCTACAGGAGAGAAACAGTGAAACTTGCCACGTGTCCCTTGTAAGATAAACAAAATGTACCAAGTGTCAACATCTGTAGCTTCTTCCTTTTGTTTCATAAAGAATGTGGTAGGCCCTGAGTAATTTGCTAAAACATGGTAGAAGCTGACAAGTGTCAACATCCACATGAATCCAAAAGAGTCCTAAATGTTTCTACAGTGTTTTTATGAGCTCGATGGAAGTCGTCACGTGTCATCTTCTACAAGACTTTCAAAAGGCATCCAAAGCCCCTATAAGTTAAGTGGATGATGCCACGTGTCCTCACCTATTTCTCAGTGGATGTTGCCACATGTCACCTATTGAAATCAGTGGAAAATCAACTAAGGCAAAGCCAAAGGACAAACAACCCTTGTGGATGGCAGGCGAGGAACAGATGGACCATTGCAAAAACTTGAAGGATAGTTCCATGCTTGAACAAGTCCTTGTAGAGGGCACATAATTCCTTGGAAAAAGTTCCCACGGCAAAATGGTTAGGGCAAAAATCCTTCAGACTTTTTGTCTGAAGGAATTCACCCAAGAAGAAAGCCCTATAGAAAGCCTGACTGAAAGCAAAACGAAGGAAGATTTCTTTCGGAAAAATTGTCTAAAAGAATTCCTTCAGACTTTTTGTCTGAATGAAAAGTTTAACAAAATAGAAAACCCACCAAGGAAATAAAATCCTGAATGCTGCCACATGTCCCTCATCAAGTTGCAGCAGAACGTGCCATGTGTCCCTTACAAAGTGCAACGGAAGCCGCTACGTGTCATCTACAAAACTCAGTGAAGACCGCCACATGTCATATTTTTCAAGAAACTAATATGAGTCTTGAGGACTTTCTGAAGGCAGCTAAAGTGCGATAGAAGCTGACAAGTGTCAGCATTTGAGTGAATCTAAAATGAGTCTCGAATGTTTATCTAGTATAGCCAAAGCTCAGCGGAGACTACCACGTGTTCTTTTCTGCAGGACTTTCAAAAATGTTACTAAAGCTTCCATAGACAAGTGGAAGTTGCCACGTGTCCCTGCTTGTTTCAAAGTGAAAGCTGCCACGTGTCAATTTCAAGTTTAGCGACCAGCCAAAGAGATAGCCTGAGATCTCAAAAAAGGGACAAAACACAGCCAAAAAAGGAGGAACAATGAAGAAGGACCAAAAATATTCACGCATGGGATATGTTTCTAGAAGGTGAAGCAGTCCACCAGGTGGACATTGGAGAACACAAACATTCAATGGCGTGACCCATTTCTCTGCATTGAGAAAAGCAAATGGATAACCATACCTGATTCCAACATATCTTCTTGACAGAATTTAAAATGTATTGAATGCAACATGATGTGTTATTGCTCCCAAGTCTTTATTGGAGAGCTATATATTGGACTCTCTCTTATTGTTTTAAGGAAGATCTTTTGGTTATCAGAAACTAAACTCTACCCAAATTGAAAGGCATTATTGAGACTTTGAGCTCAGATTGTTGATCATATTTTGTTATTAGAATAAAAAAGCAAGTGACTGTTCAGACTTTGTGCTGTAATAACTTAGTTTTTGGAGAAATTGTTCTTAATTATATTTCTTTAATACATTTTTTGTCCCTTTAATTAAATAAGCAAAATTAATGAAAGTAGTCAGGAAGGTGTCTTGAAGTCAACTGTGGAGAGACTTTGTGCCCCCACAATTGCCTTTAGTGTGTTTTCTTTCTGTCTTTGTGTAAAGGACATTGGGATGACTTTGTGCTCTCATCGTCCTTTATATCTCACTCTTGGGCAATCAAGGTGGAGACTTTGTACTAAATCTCAGTCTGTCGATTACTACGTCTTTGGTTACCAATTAATTGTCACTATCTACAAGGTTCTTTTTGTCTATTAAATAACACTTTTGAAAGAAGAGGCATTCCTTCTATCATTTCATTAGGATTTCTCCTTAGATTTGTGAACATTATCTCTAAAAAAAAAGAGATGGATGGTTTATCCTACCCTTGAGTATTATTTTTTGCTTATATATATAGTATATAGCTCTTGCATATTTACAGGGAACCTCCCCTTGATGAGAGGAGAGATTTGTCCCTTTTTGATGTGGTAAACCTGCACATCTGGCTGACCAATCTCCCTATGCTATGGTGAACAGAACTATTTTGCCTATCAGTTAGTTGAGTGACAAAAATTCACCCAACAAGCATGTAATTTTAATTTCCAAAAGAGAAACTTCTCTGCCTTGCCAGCCAAAGGACCTAGTGAGTAATAAAAAGGTAAGTACATCAAGCATTCCTCCATCTTCAACTTCAATTTCACAGACCAGTACCACCCCTCCTAAATACAAAAAAGATGCACTACCTTCCTCTGTTCCTAGTCTATTTCAGTCATTTGACATAGTCGACGATGTCAAGAAGACCAAAATTCAAATGTTTAAATTTAAATTTTTGCAATCCAATCCTAAGCAGTTGGATAGGTTAGTTCAATGTGTGAAGAATAAAGCTATCCCTATAGGACAAGATGTTGAAAAGGTAACTCATGATTCCCCAAAGAACATGTCCATCCCAAACAATCTTGTCATTACTCCTCCAACTACCCCTAGGAAAATAGAGCCTTTCTATGTTTTTCTGTTGATAAATGGTCATAAACTAAGCAATTGCATCATAGACTCAGATGCATCTGAAAATGTCATGCTTGCCAAGGTGGTAGAATCTCTTGGACTCATGCTAACCAAAACCTTTGGGAGATGTTTCTCTATGGAGAACAAACAAGTACCTCTGCTAGGATAAATTAAGGATACCTAATTTGCATTTACAGCATTCCCAAACAAAAAAATCAAGATGACAGTCCTAGTGGTCGACGTTTCAACATCCTATGGCATTCTGCTTGGGAAAATTTTTTGTAAAGATGCTGGTGGTGAATTGAGCATGGACCTATCTGAAGCGAGGATCTCTGTCAAAGGCATCATGCAGAGGCTACTTCTTGAAAAAGAATCAAAATACGTTGTCACTCAGACATCAGTCTTTGAAGTTCAAATTCTGTTTGAATCTTCAGGTATGGGTAATTACTTCTTAACCACATAAGATATTCATGTTTCAACAGATGAAAGTCCTGAAGGTGACGATCTAGGAATCAACTCAGATGAAACAACAGAAGATGTGAGAGAGCACAGTGCAAGCACAGAATTCCCCCTTCCAAGCAAGGAGAAATCTAAGGAAAGATCAGTTTTTGATAATGTTTAGATCTTGGAATTTGATGGCAACAATTTTTCTACCAGCTCAGAGTTGAAATTGTGTTAATATCTCCTCAACGAGATATTTTTCCTTTTTCATACAAGTTGTAGTTTAGCAACACCAACAACACAGCTGAGTATGAATCTCTATTGCTTGGATTGAAAGCTGATCGAGATAAAGGCGTCAAACTCCTTCATGCTAAAGGAGATGCTGAACTGGTGGTTTATTAGGTAAGAAACCTGTATCAAACCAAAAATGAGATATGACATCATTATCATAATCTAGTTTGGGACTAACTTGAAAGCTTTAATGCTATCCAGAGAATTCAATAACCGAGCTGATACACTGGTTGTTTCAATAACTCTCTTAGTTCTTCACCTAGACTTCAAAGAAAATAGGTACACTATCAAATTGGTCTTCCGACCAAGTGTGCATGATAATGTCAATCATTGGCAAGTGTTCAATTGTGACAACCAAATCATCGCCTTTTTGGAATAAAAAGATAGCTTTGAACAGCTACACTTCGAAGGCAGTAAGCTCCAGAAACTCGAATCGGCTCCTGAAATGAATTCAGATGTAGGTGAAGAATTCATGTAGCTAAAAGGGAATAAAATTCTCAAAGGACTAGTTTCTCTAGGAAAAATTGTTTGATAAGCATGACAGGTTCATCAAACAGCAACAAATAGATTTAAGCTCCTCCCAAGGGTTTGATCAAATAAATTTGGGTACCAAGAAAAACCCCAAGATGGTGAACATTGGGAAGTGTTGTACTCCAGAGGAGAAACTCAAATTTGCTGACTTGCTTCACCATTACATGGATGTTTTAGCGTACTCATGTGATGATCTGAAGTCATTCAGGCCTGAGGAAACTCACCATGAAATTCCTCTCAAGGATGATTTGGTGCCTTACAAGTAGAAATCTTGGTAGTATAATCCAAAGATATCAGGTACTATTATGTTTGAGATACAAAAAATGCTAAATGCTAGGATAATTTTTTCAATCCATCATTCTACATGGATTGCCAACATAGTCCCTATAAAGAATAAGAATGGTGAAATTCACATCTGTGTGGATTTTAGGAATCTAAATCAGTCATCTTTAAAGGATAACTATCCTTTGCCCATCATGGATCAAGTACTTCAGACAGTGACTGGTTCAGAGATGTTATTAATGCTAGATGACTTCTCAGGATACAATCAAGTTGAATTTGGTGAAGCAGACCAGCACAAGACTGCCTTCACCACACCTTTGGGCACCTTTACTTATCGAAGAATGCCATTTGGCTTGATAAATGCTGGCACCACTTTTTAGAGAGCAATAAACCTTGCTTTCAAGGATGAGATGGGTAAGTTCATTGTAATTTATCTTGATGACTTGACCGTCTTTTCTAAGCATCGCCCAAATCATATACGCCACTTACAACAAGTGCTGGAGTGTTGCTGCCAAAATGGCATTTCCTTGAACCCCAAGAAGACAATTTTTAGAGTAATAGAGGAGAAACTTCTCAGACATATTATGTCCAAAGAAGGCATAAAAATTGACTCAGATAGATTAAAGTCTATCTAAGATCTTACCTTGCCTACAAGTAAGACTGTTGTTCACTATTTCTTCAGAAAGGTAAATTTCTTACGAAGGTTCATCCCTGAGTTTGCTGAGAAGACTCGACACATTGTGAACATGATGAAGGGAAAGGCCACCTTCAGCTAGACTGAAGAAGGCAAGTCAGCATTTGAGGATATCAAGACTACCATTGCTCACGCCCCAATTCTAGTTTGTCCAGACTACAACAAAGAGTTCATCATATACAGTTATGCTTTTGAACACACACTTTCAAAAATTCTAGTTCAATAGAATAAATAAGGTATGGAATCTCCCATTTCTTTATGAGCTGCCCTCTCAAAGCTCATGAGCTAAAGTATTTGAACATGAAGAAGCATGCTTATGTAGTGGTGAAGGCAGTCAAGCATTTCCGCTTCCACATCTTGAATTTTCACACTACTGCCTTGGTTCCTGCTACCACGGTCAAATCCATACTAACTCAGTAGGAGTTTGGTATGAAAATAGGCAATTGGATTGCAAAGATTCAGGAGTTTGATCTAGTCATCAAGCCAACAAAGTTGGTATGAGGAAAAATCTTATGCCAATTAATTACTGATAACAAACCAAAAGAAACACAGCATGAAGAAGCAGAGGTGGAAGACACATCGACAGTCCTCTTTGTCTCCACCACGAATGAGTGGTATTTAGGTATTTCTCATTTCTTTACTTATGGTGATTGTCATGCTCACCTATCTTACAAAGAAAGGAGGAATATCAAGTTGAAAGCTATCAATTTTGTCTTTTGGGACAATGATCTGTACAAGAGGAGCCTTGATGGAGTGTTCCTTCACTATGTAGACAAGGTACAACAGAACAAACTTCTAGAATCCTTCCACAATCTGGCCCGTGGAGGACATTTTTCTACTCCTGTGACTGTCCATAAAATTTTGTGAGCCAGGTATTACTGGCAAACTCTTTTCCAAGATGCATATAAGTGGGTAAGGAAATGTGAACTATGCCAGCAGTTTGTTGGAAGACCCAAGTTGGCTACCCTACCTCTCAAGCCAGTGGTGATAGAATAGCCATTCTAGCAATGAAGAATTGATTTCATTGGTGTTGTAAACCTGTCTTCAAGTGTTGGACATGATTATGTCCTTACAGCAACTGACTATTTCGCCATGTGGGTGGAAGCTATTCCAACCAAGCATGCTACTTTAGAAGTAGTGTGCAATTTCCTTAAAAAGAATATCATTTCCAAGTTTGGGGTCCCAACCAAAATTGTCACAGGAAACGCAGCTTGTTTCACTTCCCAAGAGATTGCTCAATTCTATTTTAACTATGGGATCACCCTCTCTCACTCTTCTGATTACTTTCCATAAGGAAATGGACAAGCTGAATCAAGTAACAAGAACCTGATGACTATCATCAAGAAGTTGGTGGATGACAACCAAAGGACATGGCATAAAGCATTAGTTGATGCTTTGTGGGTAGATAGAATTACAATAAAAAGGGCAATTGGTATGTCTCCTTTCCAACTTCTTTATGGTATCAATGCTGAGATACCAATCACCTTAGAATTGCCAGCATTAAAATTGGCTAAGGCAATTGAAGATCAGACATATGAAAGCTCCCTTGATAAGAGGATCATGTGCTTAATTGAGCTGGATGAGAAACGAACTATGATGGTGGACTGAATTGCTACCCAACAAAGTCTGGTGAAGAAGCTCTTCAACTTTAAGGCAAAAAACCATGATTTCCAGGTTGGAGATCAAGTCTTGTTGTGGGACAAAAGGAGAGAACCAAAAGGGATGCATGGGAAGTTTGACTCCCTTTGGAGGGGCCCATTATTGATAAATCAAGATGGCATGCTCTTTTCTTTGCCTTACAATGGGCAGCATCTAAAGCACTTCAACTCTTGAGATATCAGATAAGTTCACCTATACATATGTATATTTGTATAGTCTTTGTTTCTTCTTTGTGTTGTTCATTTTCAATTTTTTTAAGCCTTTTTTTTTTGGGTAGCATGACTCCATAGCCTAATGGCATACTTCAAGGCACTGGAGATTCTGGTTTCTACTCCTCTCAACTGTTCCAACTGAAGGAAGTTCTCCAACTGGAGCCAGCTATTGTCCCTCAAAAGCATCACTTATTTTTGGGACAACATTTGAACTATTTTGGTCCAACAGACCAAAATCCTCTCTCCCCTTCTCAAAAATTGTTCTGGGCATTCAAATTCTTCATTATTCAAGCTTTTTCAGATTTCTACAGACTCTGCAGGCTTGAATTTATGGACTCTACAGGCTTAAATCTATGGACTCAGTTCTACGGACTTCACAGGAAGGAATCTATGGACTCATCTACAAACTCCACCAGTTCTACGGACTCTACAGATATGTTTCTATGGACTCAAAATGCTTGAAATTAGTAGGTTCAACAGGTTCAAAGGCTTCTACAGGTGAGTTCAATCAAAAGAACAAGTTTCCAACACTTAGTCATTTTCAAGATTGGTTCAATGCCTTGGTTCAACCAAAAGAGTTCATCGGCAAACTTATATGTAGTGTTTAAACCATTGAACCATTGAACCGTTGAACCTTGAACCATTTTGGTTCAACAGGTTCAATGGGTTCAAAAGTTTAATGTCATCAGCAAGAGTTAATCACATTTGTCAAGGTTCAAAGTTCAACCACTTCAAGATTCAATGGCTTCAAAACACTTATCAAAGAGAAGAAGGCTTGAACCATTGAACCGTTGAACCATTTAACCACTTTGGTTCAAAGGTTCAATGGGTTCAAAGGTTCAAAAGGTTCAAAGTGTATGGTTTAACATGGTTTATTTCAAAGCATTTGGTTCAAGTGGTCAAGTGAATGAGTGGAACATAAGAAAGTGATTGAACCATTAAACCATTAAACCTTGAACCAACCAGGTTCAACAGGTTCAACAGTTTAATGGGTTCAATCGATTCAAGTGATCAAAAGACTTAGATAAAAAATGACATCAAATGCAAGATTGAACCATTGAACTATTGAATCAGAGTTAGTTCAATTGGTCGATTCAATCGACAGGTTCAAGGGGCTACCCCAAAGCCAAAGGAAAAATAGCCTTTATGGAGGGTAGTGAACCAAATCGAGTGCCCTTGCAGAGGGCAACGAACAAACGTGAATAAAGATAATTCCTTCAAAAAAGTGAACCAAGGACAAATAGACCTTACGGAGGGCAAGTGAGGAGCAGATGGACCATTGCAAAATTTCGAAGGATATTTTAGGGCTTGAATAGTCCTTGCAGAGGGCACAGTTCTCTTTCAGCAAAAGAACGCAGAAAATCAACTAAGGCAAAATGATTAAGGCATTTCCTTCGGACAAAATGTTTGAAGGAATTCCTTTAGACTTTTGTCTGAAGAAATAAGCCCGAAGCAAAGACAAAAGCCTAACGAAAAGTAGAGGTAAAGCGAAGGAAGATTTCCTTCAGACAAATTGTCTAGAAGAATTCCTTCAAACTTTTTGTCTAAATCAAAAGTCCGCCGAAAAAGGAAAAACCCACCGAAGAAATAAAAGCCCGAAGGCCGCCTTAAAGATCCCGAAGGGTAGTTACCCTTGCGGGAGACTCTCGCCAGGGAAAGTGGACCGTTTCTCAAGACCTCAAAGGGCAAGTTCCCTCCTTGAAAGATCAAACCTCAAATTATAGCAAAATGCACCACGTGTCCCTCATAAAGTTGTTACAAAATCCGTCATGTGTCCCTCATAAAATTACAGTAGAAGCTGCCAAGTGTCGTATGTTGAGACACAATTTCTAATAGGTTTCAAAGCTATGAAATGTGCCACGCATCCTTGCCTATTTAATAGTGAAACACGCCATGTGTCGCTTGTTAAGATAAATGAAAAGCAGCCAAAGCAAGCAAGAAAGACACGAAGGAATTGCTAAGGAGGATGATGGGCTCGCAGCCATCAAATTTAGGGAAACCAACTAGCCATTGGCTTTCAAACAATGACAGACTCAAACATGTCAAATTTGTGGCAATAAAATAGCTGTTGATCCTTGCAGGCTTAAACACAGATCTTGTGAATGAATTCAGTGACCAGCCAAAGAGATATCCCAAGAGCTCAGTTCGTACATAAAAGGGCAAAATACAGCCAGGAAAGGGGGAACGATGAAGAAGGATCAGAAATATTCGTGCATGGGATATGTTTCTAGAAGGTAAAGTAGTCCACCAAGTGGACATCAAAGAGCGTAAATATTCAATGGCGTGGCCTATTTTTTTGCATTGAGTAGAATGAATAGTTGTGCACACATAAGGAAACACATCAAGCAGCCCATATTAAAAATTGATGCTTGATTCTAGCATAGCCCATGCACATAATTTAAAGTGCATTAAAGGCATTGAATACATCGTAAGCCATTTTTGTGAAACAAAGCACCCAAGTCTTTCTTGGAGCACTATATATTGGACTCTCTCTTATTATTTTAGGGATCTCTCTTTGTTATCAGAAACAAAACTCTGCCCAAATTGAAAGGCATTACTGAGACTTTGAGCTCAAATTATTGATCATATTTTGTTATTTGAATAAGAAAACAAGTGACTTTTTAGACTTTATGCTGGAATAGCTTGGTTGTTGGGGAAATTGTTCTTATATCTATTTTCTTAATACATTTTTTGTTCATTTAAATTGAATAAGCAGAATTAGTGAAAATAATCAGAAAGATGTCCTGAAGCCAATTGTGGAGAGACTTTGTGCCCCCACAATTGCTTTTAGTGTGTTTCTTTCTATTCCTGTGTAAAGGATCTTGGGATGACTTTGTGCTCTCATTGTCCTTCATATTTCACTCTTTGGCAGTTGAGGTGGAGACTTTGTGCTACATTTCATCTTGTTGTGTTATTATGCCCTGTTATAGTTACTTGTCACCACCTGAAAGGTTCTTTTTGTCTGTTGAACAGTACTTCTGAAAGAAGAGGAGTGCCTTCTGTCATTTCATTAGGATTTCTCCTTTGATTTTTGAACATCATCTTTGAAAAAAAAGAGATGGAAGGTTTATCCTACCCTTGAGTGTTATTTTCTATATATATATATATATATATATATATATATATATATATATATATATAGCTCCTGCATATTTACAGGAAACCTCCCCTTAATGAGAGGAGAGATTTGTCCTCTTTTGATGTAGTAAACTTGCACATTTGGCCGACCAATTTCCCTATGTTGTGGTTGAAGAAACCTATTTTGATCATCAGTTAGTTGATTGACAAAATATTCACCCAACAACTATGACGGTTAATCACATGGTTCTATGTTGTAATCAGTTGTCCTCAAAGGAAGAGGGATAGGTAGATGAAGGTGAGAATATTGTAAATCAAGGGACGAGCTTAAGTTAGACAAGAAGCTGAGTTCAATCCTTCTTTAACAAAAGAAAGGACATAGATGTGAAGCATCGAGAGCTCAAGTTCTGGTTTGCCTTCGAGAGAGGATAAATGGTAAGCTTTTGATTCATACTTATGGGTGATGATTAAGGTTCTAAGCTAATTGAAAGAAAATTTGCCTCTTTTACTTTTTTCCATGTTGGTGACGTGTTAATTTTCCTTAAGGATGAGGTCTCTGATATTGAATTATTGTTTAATTAGGTGTTTGTTGTAAGTGCACTTGATTCATTTTTGGTAAACATGAATGTGGTTAAGCATTATGAGGTGATGTTCATCAAGTAGCTCAAGTTGTGCTAATCATTGTTGATGATAGTCTCTCTCAAAAATAATCTCTTGAAAAGATATGTGAAGAGAGGGAATCTAGACTTCGAGAGGTAAAACTGTCTCTGCTCTAAAGACTAGAGAAAAAGGGGGAACACTCATAGAGGTTCGAATGCTACTGTGATAGGCCCATAAAGTGAAAGGGATATCCAAGTGCCAATCTTGACCTGAAACACTTACTACTTTGGTCAACATTTTGTTAAGGATTTTTTTAGAAGCTTCTGCTTATCCATTTGCTTGTGGATGGTAAGGTGAGAAAAAACTTAAATTAATACCAAATGTGTCACAAAGGCCTTGGACTTTCTTATTCTTGAAGGATTTACCATCATCAATGATGATCTTATGGGGAACGTCAAAATAACAGATGATGTGATGGTTGATAAAGTCGACAATCCTTTTGACTTTTATAGATATCAGAGGAATGGATTCTACCCATTTGGTGAAATACTTAGTGTTGGTAATGATGGATTGATGACATTGTGATGAATGAGGATTAATTTCCCCTATAAGGTCTAGGCCCCATTGTGAGAATGGCCAAATGTCTTTAGATACTTAGAGGCCATGGGCATGTGCATGATGTAAATTAGCATATTGTTGACATTTGCCACACTTATTTACATAATCACAATAGTCTTGGTTAAGGGTGGGCCAATAGCAACCAAGGCGAAGGATGTGTTTAACGACAGCTAAACCACTAAAGTGTCCCTCATAGATTCCATCATGTGTTTCTTTGATGGTATGGGAAGCTTCATGACTGTGAAAGCAACAGAGAAGGACGTAGTCAAAGCCACATTTGTAAAGGATTCCTCCTACTATGGTATAATGAGAGGTGATCTGAACAAAGGATCTTCAGGCATTTCTAAAGAGGTTGGGAGGAATGATGTTGAGGTTGAGGTAATCAAAAGTTTGTTCATACCATATGTCTGATGGAGATACTTCCATATTATAACTGGTAAGAAGGTCAGAATGGATATAAGATGGGGTGACAAATCAATGAATAGTAACAAAGAATTTAGACTTGGAAGGTTGAGATGGGATTTGGGAAGCAAGGGAAGCCATTGCATCAGTAAACTTGTTAGTTGATCGTGGAACTGATTTAATAAGGTAATGCTCAAATGATGTTAAGACTACATCTACGAGTTGTTTGTACTTTAGTAGGACATCATTTTTAAATTGGTAAGATTCATTGACTTGGTTGACCACAAGTTGGGAATAACAAAAGACATTGATCGTCTTGACTCCCAAGGCTAGAGCGGTTTGGAGACCTATGACTAGGGCTTCATACTCAACCATATTTTTGGTGCACTCAAAGTCAAGTTTGAAAGAGAGGGGAAGAGGTTCATCATTAAGGGGAATGAGAATAACTCTAACACACCCACCACATTGGCATTTTTAACCATCAAAGAACATGGTCATTTGATAGGTGGGGCCCCGATGGACTCATCGAGAAATGCAAGAGGAAGTGGCTTCTTATTTAGTAGAGGAGCTTCAGCCAATTGACCAATAATCACTTACCTTTTAATTGAATTTTGCTAAAGGAACTCAAGATCAAACTCAGATAAAAACATGAGCCACTTAGCCATACACTAGTTTTGGTATGGTTTGGATTGCATGTACTTGAGTGGGTCAGTGTTAGTGATGACATAGGTTTTATGATTAAGAAGGTAATGGAAAATCTTGAAAGCTATGAAGATGAGTGCGAGGCAAAGTTTCTTGAGATGAGAGTACTGAGTCTCATACTTTATAAGCATTTGAATTATGTAGTAAACAACTTACTCTTTGTTCTGTTCATCCTGGTGAGCAAGCATTGCCTCTAGGGAATGGTCAGTGGTGGAGATGTAAAGGTATAAGGGTTGATCCTCTTTAGGAGGGGTCAAAATAGGTGGAGAAAGAAGGTATTCTTTAAGCGAATCAAAGGCTTATTGGTAGTTCTTAGTCCACTTAAAGAGGTGTCTTTCTTAAGGAAATGGTGAAAAGGTTGACATCTATCTAATAATTGAGAGATGAAACATTGGATTGATTGGAGTTTCCCCTACAAGCTATGGAGTTGCTTATGGTGGGTTGGAGGTGGCATTTCAAGGACTGCTCTGACTTTGGTAAGGTCTACCTCAATTCCTCAAAGAGAGATAATGAAGCCAAGAAGCTTTCTAGAAAGGACCCAAAAAATACATTTCCTAGGGTTAAGGTGGACATGGAAATGGATGAGGTGCTCAAAGATGATTTTGAGGACATCTAGATGATCCTTGTCATATTTGGATTTGGCAAGGAGATCATCCACATAGTCCTCTATAATTTTATGGATGAGGTCATGGAAGATGTAGGTCATGGCTCACTAATAGGTTGAACATGCATACTTCAGACCAAATGGCATGACTCTATAACAAAAAGTTCCCCATTGGGTGATGAAAGAGGTTTTGTGTTTATCTTTGGGAGCAATCAAGATCCGTTTGTATCTTGAGAAACCATCCATGATAGATAACATCTCATGGCCAGTTGTAAGGTCAACAAGTTGGTCATTGCTAGGCAAAGGAAATCATCCTTTGGGAAAGCGAGGTTAAGGTATTGAATATAAAGATGAATTCCCCTTGTATGTTTGGTAATGGGAACTATGTTAGAAACCCATTGTGGACAATCAATGGGTTGGATGAAGTCAACAAATAAGAGACATTGAAGTTCCTCTTTTACTAAAAGGGCGATGCGAGGGTGCATCCTACAAAGCTTTTTCCAAACAGGCTTAGCATCAGGATGGGTGACAATGTTATGGAAAGTAATAAAAGGGTCAATCTTGGGCAAATCCTGATAAGACCAAGAAAATACTATGTTATGGTCCTAAAGGAAGGAAAGGTAATCCCGTTGTTCTATGGGATTCAAAGATTGTTTGATCTTGATGATGCAAGGGTTATCCTGAGTACGCAAGTTAACATAAATGATAAATTCATTCAACATGGTTTGGTTCTCGAGAGGAAAAGATTTATGGATAGAAGAGTCCCCTGCATTGAGGTAGGTGAGAATGAAATCATCATCCTGATGTTGGATGGTGTTGATGGTAGGAGAATTGTTTTCTACCATTTTAAGATGGATGAGAGGAAGGGTTTTAGTTTGGCCATCCTTTTAATAGGTTAGGGGGACAAAACTAACGGTATTGATAAAAAAAAGTTAAATGGGATGATATTAAAGTCCTTAGACTTCAAGGGAGATGGCGTTGGTAAAGATAGGACATCCTTATCGATGGTGGCGATGGGTTTAGGTGAGGTGGGTTCTTTTGGTATTATAAAACTAAGGCCAAATAAGTCATGAGGTTTTTAATTTTTTATTATGGGTATCTCATGAGATCAATGTTCAAAAAGGCCAAGGTGAAATCCCTTCTAAACACACCTATAAACATAAGCTTTAGAAAATACAGGTTTGTTGAGATAGGATAAGTCAGAGGTGAATGGTCAGATATGAGGGGTAGTAGTGGTAGCAAGAAGTTGATGGCAAGTCCCCCATAGATGAAGTTGGTTTGATCATTAGGTGGCATGAAATGGATGATGGTTCTGATGTTAGGGTCATAACTAGGATCGTGGGTGAGGTTCACATGTTATTGAGGAGTAGGGAAGGCATCCAAGGTTAAAAGATGGTATTCCCCAAGTGAGAGACGTTGGAATGTTGGTTCCAAGGGGTCCTCTATGAGAATCTATGAAGAAAAGATGGATGAGCTTGTCGAAGCTCATCAATTGTAGGGGTGGAATTGTTGGTAGTTAGTGGTGAGGTGGATGGTCAAGGAATAAAAACATCATTAGGTCGATACATCATATTATAAGATGCAAAGGGACTAGGGTCAGCTGGTTGGTGATGAAATTACCTTCATGCACAAATTTGATATAACGATGCAGAGTGGAAGGGACACAACTCATAGCATGGATAAAAGGGTATCCAAGCAAAACATTGTATTAGAACTTGCCCTCTACGACATAAAAGAGTTTAGGACTGATGTGAGGTCCCAAACAAATATGGAGAATAATCGTTCCCAAGGTAGAAGCTATGGTGTCATTGAAAGAGTGAAGAACTGCTACAGTTTCAGACATGATGTTCTTGGGCAAGTCAAGTTGGTCATAAGCATGGGAGGAGATAATGTTGATACTATCCCCTCCATCAATCATCACCCTCTTGATACGGGTTTGGTTAATGTATGTTATGATAAAGAGGGGAGGATCAGGATCCTCAGGATGCACAGAAGGTATTTCTAAATCCTTAAAGGTGATCAGGGTGGAAAGTTGAAGGGCTTTAACAAAGGCTGCAATGGGTTGAAGATCTTCGGTTTGAACCTTGATGGATTGTAGAATCTCTATAAATGTTTGATGGTGAGGTGGTGAGGTGTTGATTAATTCATATAATCTCATCTTCACCAGAGTTTGGTGAAGTTGTTTCAACACTACACGTTGAATAGATTTGGAAGGGTTGGAAGAAGATGCACCCAAGATGGATACCTTGGGTTTAGGTAATGGTGAAGGTGTTTGGGTTTGGTTGAGGGGTTGAAGGGTATTCCATGGTATGGATACTTTAGCTTTTCCCTTATCTTTTTATTAGGCCCTAGATCGGGTAACCATATGAATGGTGTGGATAAGAAGAAATGTTGGTTTAGATAGTTGCTTTGATTCCTCCTCACTTTTATGTGAGAGTGGGGGAGTAGGTAAGTGTTGGGTAGGTTGGATTGGTATTTGGGTAGGTTGCAAGTTCAAAGGATGTTCATCAAATAACATATCATCCTCATCCAAAAGGTTATGGACTAGTGTTTAGAGAGCTTTGTAGTTCTCTGTATCATGTCTCGGTGTCTTATGGTATAGGTAGATCGAATTGTCATTGAACCATACTAGTTTAAGACATGAAGGATCGAAAGGTTTGATGTGTGGTAAGGTTAAAGAAGAGGTTTGCAACAACCTTTATATAATGGTCAAATAAGATTTGATCAAAGGTTTTGAGGGTGTTCGGTTTTTGGTTTTAGGAATGGGAGCCTTCTTAGGAGTAGGATTTACCATGGAAGTTGTGAGTTGTGGAATGGTTTTGGTGGCTTAGGATTGTTCGGTTAGGTTGGGATTTTTTTTTTATGGTTGGTTTGGAGGTGGAAGATTTAGAGTTGGAGGTGGAAGATTTAGAGGTGGAGGGTGAATTTTTGGTGATAGGTGGAAAGGTAGAGGTAGTTGAGTTAGTCAAGAATGATGGGGATTTTATTGTTTCTATGGAGGTAGGTGTAGGTAGAATAAAAGGAGAAGGTTTTCTAGAGGAGGAATAGATAATGGGGATAGTAGATGGATGGGGTCCTAAAATTGAAAGTAAATGATAAAGGGATGATATGGGTCTAGTTCTAGATGGTTTGGGTGATTCCACCTTTTTATAGGTTTAGTCAAAGGTTTCTTTGGTGGACTCGATCGGGTTAAGTCCAACTTCAAAGTGGATGAGCCATGATAGGTTAGGAAGTATAGTTATATTCTTAATGGGTTTGGTCAAAGAGGTGTAGGTTGATTTGACAATTTTAGATTGAGGTGGGTTGGATGGTTCCCCTATGGTTTTGGAGGAAGAAGTATCTAAAGATGAGGTTGAGATAATGATGGGTTTGAGGGTAGATGTAAGTGAGGTTAAAGGTTATTGTTTGTTTTGGTAAGGTAGCCCAAGATGATGAAAAAAATGGCTCTATCTATATCAAGTTGAGAAGTAAACTCTAGAATTTGAACCAATCTAGAAAAAGGTTTATAGATAGGTTTGATTCCTTGATTATTGGTTTCAAATGTTAAACCCGTAGGTTGAGATGAGAGGACAGTTTCTTCATCTTTGTCTTGGGTGGAAGATTTGATAGTTGAGTAAGATGGTGTTTCTAGGGCAAGAATAGAGGAGATGATGTCTTCCTTTGGAGTCATTTCCAAAGAAGGGGTGGTTAGTTCTATGATAGGTAAGGAGAGTGCGATTTATTCAGATAGGGAAAGGGAGGAGGTTGCTTCCTTTGTTTGGATGTCCAAGGGAAAGAGTAGTGACTCCACCACTTCCATAAGTGGGTTGGAGGAAGAAGTGGTTGATGTAATGGTTGCCTCCTTTGGTGTTTTTATCAAAGGAGAGGTGGGTGAGTCAATGGCCTCTTCAACTACAAGAGAGGAAGTTTCTTCCTTTGTTTGGTTGTCTGAAGGAATAGAGGAAGACTCCACCACTTCAATGAGAAAGGTGGAAGAAGAGGTAGTTGAGGTGGTTTCCTCTATAATAGGTTTAATGATAACAACATTAATTGTGTGTGCCTCATGATCACGAGATGATCCTAGTTGGTTGTAGTTGTGATCTAGGAATTTGACTCAAGAGAGGATGGTTAGTATTGTGTTAGTCCCAAAATGAAAACAAAATGAAATAAACACACTAATAGCATAACATCTATAGGCCTAGACACTAGGGAGAGCTTAGTTAACAAAAACAAATGATAAACACAACTAAAAAGTAAGGAATAAAACACAATAATTCCTTCACCTTCCTTGGATGCTCCAAATGCCTTTGTAGTAGTGGCTTGATCAATTTTGTGCTCATGAAGTTCTTGGCAATGGAAGCTTGGATACCTCCATCACTCCTTGGCACCTTTGGCTTGTGGATTGGCTTGGCTTGGCTTCGAATCATTTTGGCATGGTAACACTAGTTGCACGAACCTTTTAGAATCAATATTGCATTATAACTTTGCAAAAATTAAAGCTTAGAAATGATGTTGTGAGGCCTCCTATTTATAGATTTTTGGATTTGATTAGAATCAACCTCAACCGTCCATCTCAAGAATAAGATGTGTGGTTGAGGATTAATTCAATTTTTGGAATTAAGTTTGTAATTATCCTCATCATGACATTGGAAGAACGGGCAATTAAGAGGCATGGAGGGCATTGATGAGGCATGGGAGGCGTGAATCTTGATATTTGTGGCATTTATGGCCTAGGGATGTCTTCCCAAGAAATGAGGTCACCTGATGATGCAGATATTCAATACTCATTTCCAAAAATAATTATTCAATAAGTTTCTATGGAATTTTTTATTAGACCTTGATTTGGATTAATTAGCTCGTAAGCATGATTAAACACTTTGTGCACAAATTACTCAAATTGATCATAATGCCTTGTTATTGGTCCAAAATTCGACAGGATTGGAATTGGAAGTCAATGTCAGATGCATTAGAATTGTTATCCCTATTAAGATGTTACCAACAATAAATAACAAAGGCATGCATCTTCTGCAGAAGAGTTGATAGGAAAGAGCAATCCAAAGCACCCAGGTACAAAATTAGCATTTTGACTCAAAATGATCTGATCAAAGTTAGTTGGCCCATAAATTACATTGCCTCATTTAGGGATACCCTAGCCAAAATTGGCACTTAAATATGTCAGTTTCACATTATTTAGCGTGTTTTAGTGTTTTTAGGCCAAATTGTGCATTATGGATGGAAATTAGCCAAAACCCTGATTGGAGGTTATCGGTGGCTAAATTTAGGTGTCTATAGTTTGCCCTTGTTTGGGAAGTTATTGCAAATCATAGGCAAAGCAATGTCTTCTCAAAGAATGAGAAATGGTATGTATGCCAAAAATAACAAAGCTCTAAATGGTTTTGAGAATCCTATGATGATGCCCCCTTGAGGGAGTGGCCGTCACATTTGTTGATGGACTATCCCTCAAAAAGAAACAAGAAGAAAGGTGGAATTAACCCATGGTTCATATTAATCCAAATGAGAAAATGCTTGCATGCATTGATGTAAAAAGGAGGATGAATTACCCAAAGGCAGTTATAATCAAGAATAAAAGTCAAAACAATGATTTGCCCATAGGCAGTTATAATCATTAAAAGGACCTAGATTGGCTAAAGATGATTGTGCCCCAGTTAGGACTGATTAGCAAGCATAACTCAAGGATATAACCTAGAATACAAATTAAAGATGAGTGGATACAAAGTGATGAGAGACATGGATAGAGGAGTAAGATTTATCAATGTGAATGATTCATTTGTACCTACTAACTAGGAGATGATCATCCTGATTAACAATGACACAACTAGAATGGCCAATGGGTTAATTTGATCAAGGGTGGAATGGGAGGACTTGCCAAGGTGCCAAGGAGAAACTTTTGTGGCTCCATTGATTGTAGACCTTCTTGAAGCTAATTTTTGCTATAGCATGTGACAGTAGGCATCATGATAGAACACCATGAAGACTTGGCTGAAAAATGCATAAGGATTAACTCTCGATCCAATAAACAATCAAAAATAATGCACCAATGATAAGACCCATGATGATAATGTTAATGGATGAATATGGATGGACTCGAGAATAATGTGCTCAAGGAATCACCCAATAAACACATATGGACTGAGTTGAGGCAACAATGCTAAAAGCAAACAAACAGGCAAGCGAACAAAAAAATAAACAAACAACTTGAAATAAACAAACAAACTGAAAGCCTAAAAACAAAAGCAAAAGAAAGCATCCTAATAATGATAATGCTCTAGTAAGGTGGATCAAGGATAACTGACTAGGCGTAGACAGGATAAATGTTTTTGGATTTTTGAAATGTTATGAATATTTTTTAGATTTTTGAGGTATCTTAACTCGTTAAATAATGACAAGATACCTACTCACAAAATAGCGAGAGCGTTTAGCTTAGGTTGATTACAAAATGGTGAGAGCATATGAAAATGGGGACTGAGGTGACCTTAACATGAACTGATCATAACCCACATAGCTCTAAAATGACCTCAATTCATAGTAATTCCATCCACATAAAAGGTGAGGAAAAACCAACTAGGTCCCAATAAGTTCTCAAATCTGACAAATGGCCAGTCAAATCAAAACAGTAATGGCAAGGTGATGTGGCAATACATGATAAACAAGTGTTGTACCTAGTTTGCACATAGGCAGTTATAACTAGGATACAACATAATAGATTAATGATACTATTTTGCTCGTATGTGGTTATAATTAGTAGCAAGACTGGTAAAACAATGATTTGCCCATAGGTGATTATAATCAGGCTCTTATAAACAAGCTTAACAGGATGAAAGATATCTTGCTAGATTAACTGTCACACTACTTTCATAAACTGTCATTGAAATATGGATTGGATTGATTGTTGAAATTTGATCGAAATCCTCTTACAAAAATTACAAGAAGAACCAAAGGAACCAATGTAGACACCGAAATCGTGTCGACTCCCCTGGTCATTCCTCGTCTTCTTTCTTCTTCACCTATTGAACCCTTGCCGATCACTTGTTTCACCAGCATTGACCCTGGCAGCATGTAAAGAGGAGCACAGAGCGAAAGGTAGACTCTATCCCCATTATGCATCTGCCGACGTCGGTCTTTACCCGACCGATGTCGCCGACGTCGGTCACCTATCGGCCGACGTCGGCAATCCTGCCGACGCCGGTCACCTTCCCCTGGTCCGTTATCAGTTAACATTCGGTTTCCCGAAACGGTTGACGAACCGTTTCTGGAACCGTCCCCGTCCCCCGCCTTCATCAACCTCCGCCAGCCATTCGAACCGGATCCCATCCCCGAACGCTGAGCAACCAACCTGCGAATTCCTCCACGAACCTGCGAACTCCGAGCAATCATCGACACTACGACATCAACTAATCTGCACACCATGGCTTTCATCGGGTCTTCTACCAAGTAAGTCTTTATTCTGTTTATTTCATTTTCTTTCTTAGTTATTATTTATTTTCTGTCTTCCCAACTGTTCAAACTCCTCAGACTCTGTCTAAACCTCGTCCCTGTCCTTATCAAAACCCTGTCTCGACTCTGTCTAAACTTCATCCCTGTCTTTATCAAACCCTACCCTGACCATATCAGACCCTGTCCCGACTGTTCAGACCTATCCCGACTCTCCCTGAACCCCCCAGACTCTCCCTGAACCTGTCCCGAACCGTTTCCCAGAACCTGCCTCTACCGACGCCGGTCACTGCCCCGACCGACGTCGGCACCTTCCTTGACCGACGCCGGCACTACAGAGACCGACGCCGGTGACTGTGCAGAACATTGCCGCATATCAGGTACGCTCTTTATTTTCTGTCATTTATTTCTATCATTATCATCTACTTTCGTCCAATTTTCTACTCTTTTTTATCAGTGGGTTGATATCCTTCTAGGGAGTCTTCATACTTTCGGGATCGGGCGTTCGCCTGACAGCCCACCATATCTCTTATTAATGTTTTTCCGTGTTTAGCCTTTTCTTCGCAGGTGTCATTCCTCCATAGCAAAAGAGGAGAATCTTTTAACGTCTGATTTCGGTGCGCACGACTATATCAGGTACTTCTAGCCTTAACCATCTTTCAGTTTCTTATTTCTTCTTTGAATGTAGAAAGCAATTTTGCATAGAAACATTCTGGCACGCCCGGTGGGACCCTAGGTCCTCCTTGGGTTCTTTCTTTCTTTCGTTCATTTAGGTGCATTAGGTTTCTTCCTTTTCGCCTCCTTTCGTCTCTTCTTAAACGACATCATAAGCAGAACTAAAACGAACACTTCTTTCTTTCTTGCACTTCTAGACTAGCTAAACTCATATTCTTCGACTCTTTCTCCATTCGTCTTCATACGAACAAACATTTCGACTTGGACATTAAAACACTTTGCATTCATTTCTGTTTGCCTGCATCTTTTAGACCACACATAGTAATTAAACCGCATATTGAATTAATCTAGATCACTTCATGTTACACAACCAGACCACCTGCACAAAACAAACATTTTAACTTACCTGAGACAAGGCCCGACTGGGATTTCATCCCCCAGCGGATACCTTACCCGTCCCGGTGACCCTACTTGGATTTCATCACCAAGGGGGAAACCCACTCCGTTCTCTGGCAGAGTATAATCTCTAGGCGAGGTATATCTTGGCTAAGCGAAACCAGCTAACCACTGGAATCGTGAAGTGAGGGGAGCTTGCTCCTTAGCACCAGGCCGCGTACCAGACCCTAACACAGACTTCTTGAGCACCATAACAAAACCCGAAACCATCCATAGACCGCCTTCTTCTAGGACCTGACTCTCAAAACCAATCCTCCTCTACACACATTCTAAGGCATAAGCCATTATAATCCTAAAAATTTACTCCTAGAGTTTTAAGATCTGCTTGTGTCTTCTTCTTTTTCGTTCTTATCTGCTTGTTTGAGCTTGTGAGGACGTTCTTTCTTGCCTTGAATGGTTCTGACACGTAGTCAAACCAAGGCCCTTCTTGACCACGCTAGCCATCAATCGCTTTCGCCTACCCCGCCTACAACCAATCATATAATGGAGTTCTATTCGAAGACCGAAAGAATTCCTACTAGACTATCTCCAACCCAGACGCCTATCATCCCAGAAGGGGACCAAGACTTTGCAAGATTCTTGGACCTCAATACCGCAGCCCTCCAAAACTATCTCGCAAGAAAACCAATGCGGGACCTTTCGGACGACGTGGCGACGACATCAACACCGTTCGCCACCCAACCTTTTACGACTCAACCTTTCACCTCAACCATTAACCCGACCATGGCCTATACGCAAAGTTCGGCCTCCTCGTCTATTTTTAGACCAACCTCCACCGAGGTTTCATTACCCCCTCAACCACCTGCAATTCAACCAAGTTCTACATCATATCAGAACTTGATTGCCTCGACCCCACACACTCTTGCGCCTATATATGCAGGAGTGCCTACCTCGCCCTTTGTCAATACCATCACACAACCTCCTTTGGTGGTATCTAGTCAGCCTATGCCTTCTACCTTCATAACGCAACCACCCTTAACCTCTACTTCTGCCCCTGCGACTAGCCATCCGTACATTGTACAACCGACTATGTCGCACGCCTCTTCTAACCTCTTTCAAGCGCCTTACAACCTAGGAGGCGCTCAACCTGCCAATCTGTCAGCAGACGTCATCAAGATGCTGATAGATAAAATGTCCCGTCTCGAAGCTTCTATCTCCGGTTCAAGCAATACTTTGTCATATGAACAAGTTTGCAGCGAGCCCATCCACCCTTCTGTCCCTATTCGACCATACCCTAACCATTGGGAGCTTCCTAAATTTACTCACTTTCAGAGTAAGGAAGACCCACAACAACATCTACGGGCATTTAGACATGCCTGTTACCTTATCGCCCACGACGATGCGTTACTTCTACGCACGTTTCCTATGTCGCTTTCTGGCCCTACCCTTGACTGGTATAGTTCTCTTGCCAGACATTCTATCTTTTCATTCATCCAACTTGCCCAACTATTCGTTGACCATTTTTCTATCAATATCACTAAACAAGTTTCGATCACAGACCTTTACTCCATCAGGGAATTTGACGACGAATCAATCATCGATTTTGTCGCTCGTTGGAGAAGCTTGATCAATCAGCTCTCCTTCTCCTTGCCTCAACCCGAGCTCATTGAGCTCTTTTCTTGAGCATGTGTCAGTCATATCTCGTCCACCCTGCGGGTTCAGACATTCCACACTTTCGACGAGGCCTTCACCATGGCCCGAAAGCTTGAACTCCACGCCATTGAAGAAGATAAGGTCAAATTGTGTAACACTAACACAAGAACCAATGACCATTCTTCTTCCAGACCTTTTTCTGCCCACTCTCACTCCAAGGAGTCGGCAAACACTGTCATCTTTAGACCATCATCTTCAACAATAACCAACCGAACATCATCTTCAACATTAGACTACATCAATAAACATTTTCAACGTCAATCCATACAGCGTCAATTCACTCCAATTAGGGAGTCATATGCCTCTGTCTTGGATAAACTCGACAAGGGGGATCTTATTTTGGATAACCCGAACGCACCGCCCAACCAAAACCTTGACATCTTCAAGCAACCTCTTTCTAATCACCCGCCTACTCAAGACAACATCCAAACCATAATCAATGACCCTCAAGACCATGATATACACACGGTCGACACTATCTTTTCTCTTATCCCTAACCAACCTCTTTCACAGGTGGAAGACCTTTCTTCCCCTATACCTCCTCCACATGGCGAAGAACTTTCTTCTCCCACTTCTCCTCCAGTGACTTCTCTTATATTGGAGGACACTTTGACCACATCAACACCAGCTGCCTCGCCTTCATCCTTATTATCATCCATAGACGATCATACCTTTCTGACTCTCCAACCACACACAGAAGCCATGACTATTCCAGAGCTCTTTCCACTTAAAGAGCCCATACCTTTAATCTCTTCTCAATCGAGAGAAAAATCGTCCACATCTAAGTCCAAACCCGCGCAGGCGTCCATCATGCCCAAAGAGACTAAACCTCTTGGTGTTCGCCCCACATCTAATCTTGCCTCGCATAAAGGTGGCCCTCAACCCAAACCAAAGAAGGCTACTAAACCACACCGGAGGATTCCTCCCCTATCTTCGTCATTACCTTCAATCTTGGGCCCACATCCGTCTACTTTACTCGGAGTGCTTCTCACTCCCATTCTTCACAGAGGTAAGTCACCTCCATTATTCTATCAACCCGTTAGACTTATACCTTCTTCAAACCATCGACCAACGCCTCTTACGCCTCCCAAACCAATGTCACCAACCCTCTCTGCAATAAAACATCCCGACCCGTTAGCAGGTTCATATGCCTTGCTCTTACGGCAATTGTTGCAGTCCTCTCGTCTCTCTCTCCCGCCTCTTAGACCATATCACTCTCTCGGACCAAAACCTCCATGGTTCGATGACACTTGCATTTGTGCGTATCATCGCACGCCTGGACACGACACGGAGCATTGTCATGCCCTCAAGGTCGTCGTTCACCAATGTTTGGAGAATGACACCTCTCTCTTCGACCACGTTATCAACAAACCTTCAACACCACCCCACTCATCAACCCTCGGATCAAGGCCATCTTGGTTCGACAACTCTAAATTCTGCCACTATCATCACACTCCGGGACATGACACCGAGCGTTGTTGTGCTCTTAAAGCTGTCATTCGTCACCACCGGAAAAAGGACACCCTTCTTATCAAGGATCCTCTTGACCCCACCTCTGACAAATTATCAACACCAACCCATACCTCTCCAACCTCGTCATCTAAATCGGGGTCTCCACGTCAGACTAAGGTCCCTTCGCTGCCTTTAACCCCTTTATTCGACATCAACACCGTCCATCTGACCACTAAACCTCAATCGACCTTAACTAATCCGTCAAACATTCTCCCTAGCTGCTGGGGGAATTTAACCCTCATCCAAACTTCGACCAATTTTTCAACACAGTCTCGACCACATATCAATCACTCTTTCAACTTAACCTCAACCAGACTAGCAACCAAACATTTAACCCGACCTCAACCAAACATTCGACCCAACCAAAGATCAAATACCAACCAATCAACCCTCGACCAACCATTGACCAATTATCAAATGGCCAAATCTCAACCAAACATTCGACCCAACCTTTATTCGACCCAATCTTTTTATCAAAACATTCAACCCTTTTTCAATCAATCAACAACCATATCAACCAACTTCACATCCACTCATCAATCAACACTTGACCAATCTGGAAAGAGGCAAATGGGGCAAGTTTGCTCCTAATTGACTCGGACCTTATCATGCACATGTATATACCAGGGATTTATCAGACCCTGACCCCTTTTTATGCGTTGCATCTGCGACCGTTCTACTGCTAGTCGAGTATTCGTCCACTTTACACTTAACTTGAGCTCGTCCCTTGAGCAATCCCTGTCCTCTTTATCCTACTTCCTTTCAACCCTATTCCTCTTAACAATTCCTATAACCCTTTTATGATATATGGATACTTTGTCCTACTAAAAGGGAGCCCTTGACCTTCTACAGTCTTATCCATGACTCCATTTCTATCAAAACAAATCAAGATGTCAAAATATATCCATGGTCACTATATCTATATCAAAATCAAAAAAACAGACTGCTCCCTCGAAGGACAGCTGTACTATCATTGCTGTAATAAATAGACTGCTCCCTCGAAGGACAACTATTCAAAAGCCTTTTTATTAAACAAAAATATAGACCACTCCCTCGAAGGATGGCTATGACTACTCTGGCAATAAACAGCAACTTATTTTAGAAGCTTCCCGCATTTATCAGCTTCGCAACCTAACCACCAAACAAATGACATCTCTCTGCAGGCTTCCCGCATTGATCAGTCTGCGCAAAAAAAAAAAAAAAAAAAAAAAAAAAAAAAAACGAGTCACAGACTTGACTTGTAGTTGTCTCAGGGTCTCCTATAAAAAGGGGCAAAGTTATCTCTGCTCTTAAAATGGGTTACCCTCCTTCCTCCTCCTATCACCCGCTCAAGGGACTTCGAGCTCACTTTAATGTCGAAGTGATTCGATTACCGCTCTAACATAACCACGGTCAACAACGTCACGCATGAATGGGGCTCTTGGTTCTCATAACCCCCTATCTATGCTTCCTTTTTGGTCCTTGTCAATGAAAGAGCAATTTGCCTTTCACTTCTTCTGCACTTTGGTCACATTCACCTTCATCACTTGTCAATCAACTCAGCTCAACTCTCTTTTCAGACCATCAACCTGACCTAGCCTATTCACCCTAGTTTCTATGGACACCAATACACATGGAAACTATCGACTCGACCCGATTTATGTTAAGCATAAACCAATACTTGCTGAAGCATAAATAGACCTCAATTCATTTTTAGCATACATCCATCACGAATATGGAATATTGCTAGGGATGAAAAACCCGTCAACCAATGTTGCAGAATACACCATTTGGAAAAGGCTGCAACATCTTTTTTTTCTCCTCATCATTTCATCCAATCATCGACTAACCTATCAACCATTTTAACCACCTGTCTACCACTCGGACGCTTTGTCTGAACTACATTGGTCTGAGGCCCTATCACCAGGGCTATGTAGGCAGCACTCAGTTGACATGGGGTCTTCTGAGGTTAGCTCGACCATTCTCGTTTGTCCGTCTCTCTGATGGACAAACCTTCTTTCTTTCTTTTAACCATAATCTTGTCCTTGACCACCACCCATTTTATCCCTTTGACCCTCCCTCCCTTCTAGGGAGAACTACATCGGCCTGAGGCCCTATCACCAGGGCTATGTAGGCAGCACTCAGTTGACATGGGGTCTTCTGGGGTTAGCTCGGCCGCATCCTTTCGTCCATTCATCCATCCATCGACCACCAACCATTGGAGATCATGCCTATCTCCTCCGACCTCGACCACTTCCAAGATGTTGTTGCCTTGGTTGTTTTTGCATGTATGCTACCTCATGACTGGTTAGCAGAATTGTGCGCAGACCTTTTTGGACCCTCACAAGTATAGGATCGCACACCGGTTGATCCGCACTACTTGTGACTTTTTCGCGTT
The DNA here is from genome assembly GCA_037957365.1 of Torreya grandis. Lineage (NCBI taxonomy): Eukaryota > Viridiplantae > Streptophyta > Pinopsida > Cupressales > Taxaceae > Torreya > Torreya grandis. The sequence continues at coordinate 196,640 of JARHVA010000795.1, forward strand.
TCTAGGAGCACTTCCTGAGCCCGGGATACCTGGAACGCGACGACCCATTTGGAGCTTCAGCTTAGATTGAGTGACCCGATCAGCAGACGACTAAATGCTGGGGCCCGGTTACTTCAATTTTGGCACTCCTCGACCCTTGACCTGCGACACTTTGACCTGACCATCTCGTGCAGTGGTATGCGCGCAATCACGACCTTTGCAGCGTTCACCCTCACCCCTTTTTCATCCGCTCTTTATCAAATCAGCACTCAATTCCCAGTTCCCTTCCCTCGACTCCTGCTTTGAGGGGGAATACCTCATCCTTACTCGGGGCATTTCGTTTCCTATTTTGTCTTGCAGTTCATTCGAACAACCAACAAGACGAAATCACCTTTATCCCTCACCTGGGGCACTCACTCCTATTTTTGTCTTGCAGTTCGTCCAGAACAACCAACAAGACAAAAAGGGGCAAATGTAGACACCGAAATCGTGTCGACTCCCCTGGTCATTCCTCGTCTTCTTTCTTCTTCGCCTATTGAACCCTTGCCGATCACTTGTTTCACCAGCATTGACCCTGGCAGCATGTAAAGAGGAGCACAGAGCGAAAGGTAGACTCTATCCCCATTATGCATCTGCCGACGTCGGTCTTTACCCGACCGATGTCGCCGACGTCGATCACCTATCGGCCGACGTCGGCAATCCTGCCGACGCCGGTCACCTTCCCCTGGTCCGTTATCAGTTAACATTCGGTTTCCCGAAACGGTTGACGAACCGTTTCTGGAACCGTCCCCGTCCCCCGCCTTCATCAACCTCCGCCAGCCATTCGAACCGGATCCCATCCCCGAACGCTGATCAACCGAACGCTGAGCAACCAACCTGCGAATTCCTCCACGAACCTGCGAACTCCGAGCAATCATCGACACTACGACATCAACTAATCTGCACACCATGGCTTTCATCGGGTCTTCTACCAAGTAAGTCTTTATTCTGTTTATTTCATTTTCTTTCTTAGTTATTATTTATTTTCTGTCTTCCCAACTGTTCAAACTCCTCAGACTCTGTCTAAACCTCGTCCCTGTCCTTATCAAAACCCTGTCTCGACTCTGTCTAAACTTCGTCCCTGTCTTTATCAAACCCTACCCTGACCATATCAGACCCTGTCCCGACTGTTCAGACCTATCCCGACTCTCCCTGAACCCCCCAGACTCTCCCTGAACCTGTCCTAAACCGTTTCCCAGAACCTGCCTCTACCGACGCCGGTCACTGCCCCGACCGACGACGGCACCTTGACCGACGTCGGCACCTTCCTTGACCGACGCCGGCACTACAGAGACCGACACCGGTGACTGTGCAGAACATTGCCGCATATCAGGTACGCTCTTTATTTTTTGTCATTTATTTCTATCATTATCATCTACTTTCGTCCAATTTTCTACTCTTTTTTATCAGTGGGTTGATATCCTTCTAGGGAGTCTTCGTACTTCCGGGATCGGGCATTCGCCTGACAGCCCACCATATCTCTTATTAACGTTTTTCCGTGTTTAGCCTTTTCTTCGCAGGTGTCATTCCTCCACAGCAAAAGAGGAGAATCTTTCAACGTCTGATTTCGGTGCGCACGACTATATCAGGTACTTCTAGCCTTAACCATCTTTCAGTTTCTTATTTCTTCTTTGAATGTAGAAAGCAATTTTGCATAGAAACAACCAAGATCAAAATAGGATTGGGTAGGATGACCAAAAATAGGCTTTGGTCTAGATAGGAATGGAATAATAGGATGGTATGGTCTTGCTTAGGATAATGATGGTCTTTGATAGATTGGATAAAATGGTAAGAGGATTGCCCCCAAGTGATGGGGTGAATGGTTGGGTACTTTGATAATGGCAAATAGACATGTAACAATGGCAATGGCATGGTACATGCTTTTGGCCTGGGTGTGGTTTTTGATTTTGTCATTCCTACTGATGGGGAGATGCACGTCATAATCAAAAAATGATACAAATATAATACTTAATCATGTTAATTGCTAGCCCATGCCTTGTCTGAATAGCTTCTCTATCAAGAATGGACTGTAGATTTGGTTACTAAGAATGCTTTTGTGATCTTCATTGGTCATTGATTTTTATTGCTTCATGTATTGAGACAAGGTATCTTTGTATCCTCTACAAGGGAAAGTGCGACCATGGATGTTAAATAGGGATGAATAATGGATGGTGGGTTTGATAGTGAAATGGAATGGCAAATGATAATGTAATTTATAATGGTTGGGAAACAAATGAAGATCAGGACTTTCAGTCACACGTAATGTTGTTGATGTTGGATTCAACATAATTTTAGTTGCGATGGGGCCGAAGACTTGTTCTCTCGAGAGGACCACCAGATTTTTATATTGTTTGATCTTGAGAGTAGATACCATCTAATTAGGCTATAGATTGGAAGTTATTTTGATTTGATATTCGATTTTATCTTCATCAAGCAGTGAAGAACTTTTTTGTTCAGCTATTGGTGCCTCAATGAGGTTTTTACCAATGAAGTTGTCTTGATTATCCCTTATACCTTTGAGAAGGTTTCACTAAGGAATGTTGACTTTTGAATTTGATTGTCTTTTAGTGCTTCCAAAAAAGTATCACTAGAAGATGCTGAGTTATGACTTTGATTGTCCCCTAGCGCCTTCAAACAAATTTCACTAGGAAAGTGTTCTTCTACCACATAAATGTTATCTTGGCCTCCTTGCTCTTCTTTAACTACTATGTCGCCATGGATGCAGTTCAACAAAGTGTGATTATGTCAATCCCAATCAATACTTGTGGGAGATGGAATGTTAATAATATGGCTATTTTGGTTGATGGTAATGGCTTGTGGAATGGTAATGAAATGGGGAGAGGCTAGACAATCCTCATAAAAGATATTAGGATAACTTATGTCAAAGCTGAACTACTCATCCTCAAAAATCATATAAAGATCACAAATGTATTCAAATTGATCTATAAGGCATGCATAACCAATATTTTAATATCCACAAACATATTCTTCATCTGAATCTGATTCTAACTCAAGGGACTCTGAATCTGATGTTGAGACTGATGTTGATTCAAATTATAATTCTGATGCCAAATTTGATGTCAGTCTAAGAGTAAAACCTGACTCTAACTCTGATTCTTCATCTAATGGGTACTTTATTATAATGATGTTTTGTTTAATATTTGGTATTAGATAAGTAACAACCTGTAATGGCATGATGGGCTCCATAAAGATTGGTTTGTCAAAGTGAGACTCCCCTGGGATGGGAAAAAAGTTAAGAGATAACTCCTCAGAGATTAGCTTATCAATCAGAGGCTCTTGAAAAATAGGCACATGGTCAAGGTAATGATTTACCCAAAGGTGATTATAATCATTAAGAAGTGACTCAGTAAAAATTGGCTCATTAGAGTGAGACTCCTCAATAACGGGTATAGGATAAATAGGTGATTCATCATAGGTTGACTTATCATAAGTGTTTTTTTCAATAGAAACATCTCAAATTTGTTGGTTCACTTGGCATTGGTTTCTAATGAGTTGGAAAATACCAATTTTGAACACAAATTTGTCTTCGAATGATTGGATTGTTTGAGGTTTAGTTGGGATTAGTACTGGATGAGGAATGACTTGTGGTTGGATAATGGTAGGGCCTTGAGGAGCATGATTGCTCACATGAGCCAAAGGATAAAGTCTCGAGATGGTAACGATAGGGCATTGTGGGGATTTATTGCCTACACAAGCCAAAGGATTAGGTTTTGTAATGATAAAGGGGCGTTGTGGAGCTTGATTGCTCTCACAAGCCAAAGGACTAGGTCTAAGAATGGTAACGGTATTCCTTGGACATTGTGGAGATTGATAGCTCTTATAAACTAAAGGAGGGTTAGGGGTAGCTGATGATCATATAATAAAAGGACATCGTGAAACTTGATTGCTTGCATAAGCAAAAGCATCCAAGTCTTCCTCATAAACCAGATCATCTCAATCTTGAGTTGGATCATAAGTTGGTTCTTGATTGTATTCCACATACTAATTATTGTAAAGAGGGTATGGATATGTATCCCAAACAACATTATCTATAGTTGGGTCTTCAAAGTCCTCTTCACAAGCCTCTTCATACCAATCAAGGTCTCAAGTTGGATCGTAAATTGTTTCGTGACTTTGTTCCCATGAATGATTAATATGAGGCAGATAGAAATCTATCTCACAAACTATATTAGCATCATTAGGCTCTTGACTAAAGCCATAAAAGTCATTCTGTATGGCCATTATATCATAATTTGGATTGTAAGTGACTTCCCTATAAGTCTAGCGAGACATATCTATATAAATAATGAAATCTCTGAAAACAGAAAGGCTTCGAGTTCTATAAACTCTAAAAAATTATCCAAAGGACAAATGGTTCAAACTTGGTCCACCTTGGTCAAAGGGGTGGAGTTGTATCTCCAATGTGGTATAAAAGTGGATTTGTATCTCTGAAATGGTTTGTGCTAAGACTTGGCATAAAATAATCTAACGTCAAATGTCTAATGTCAAATGTCATATGCACAAAAGGTCAAGCATCTGAATAAAAATTGGCACGTCAAAGGTCTAGGTCAAAGTGTTCCAAACAAGGTCTAAACTAGGAAAGGAAAAATTTGAGTTGCTAAGTCTTTTGTCCAAACATGGAGTCAAAATCTAGGCTCAAACAAATAAGCATGATGTGATTTGATTTAATCTAACAAATTTGGAAACAACTTTGACATAGACCTGACACATGGAATCAAACATAAATATGATCAGTTGGCATAAGGCATAAGACAAAAGGCTCTTTGAGAAAGGTTATGTTTTCCTAAATAAAGGCACGAACAATGATGATGATAGGCATTAAACAAACAAACCATCAATAGTTTTCAAATTTGGGTAATTGATTAACTGAAGTTATGCAACCCAAAAGAGAAAGATCTGTGTATCAGCCCCACGAATTGAGGCCTAAATAGAAATCAAACAATATTTGAATTTAAACTTGACAAGGCTAATTATCAACTTTGAAAACTATGATTTGATGAAACATGCTAGACAAGATTAGATAGCATGACAACACAAAATAAAGGTCCAAATGGTATACATGACATGGTTTGAAACAAATAGTTTTTAGCACAAGGTGAAACAAGTATTGAAACAAATTGAGCAGCCTAATGATGTAAGCATGCTGGAATGATGTGATAAATGCTATGTTTCAAAATACTCAAAGGTAAAATAGTTTTAACATGATTTGGGTAGCATAACACTACCCTCTGTAACTCAAATGACACACACACAAACAAGTTTAGCAAAAACTTCAAGGCACAAGTGTGGTGTAAAATGGCCAGTATAACGCCTCTTTAGACAAAAGAGTGACATATAGACAAATTGGTTATGACATGGCTTATACACAAACAAATAAGTTTTAGTCTCAAAAACATACGAAATGAGAAAATGATCAAACTACTCTAAGTATAACCATCCAAATCCTAACAAGGGTATGGCATGTGGGGTTGAATAAACTATCAAGTTACGAATGTTTCTAGGGGAATCAATTGCACAATGACTTTCACGTCAAATGATGTAAAATACAAACACAAAAATCAAGTGACCATGGCATTGGCTAGTTATAACCAGGTCTAGTCCTTTTTACAACCACCACATCCTATTGTTCGCTCAACGTAGTGCGATGTTCAAATGTATATACGTTCTATGTGCAACTCAGGAGTAAGTAAAGTCAATGCTAGGAGATGAAACCCTAGGTCAAAGTTTCCTTAAAGAACTCATGGGAGGTAATGACCTCCCCCTCGTAAGCCAAGTTTGCATGAAATAAAAGACTAATAGAAAGACTTTAGGGTCATTTTCAAGATTATCCAAACTTTGATGAGTTTTTGGGGAGTGCTTTAGATGACTTTATTTATAAGCCTTGGACTAGGCTATTTGCAATAGGAATGGTGCTTTTGATTCCAAGGGTTCCCTAAAGGGGATAAATGGAAGAGCATATACGCAGAATTCCTCTTTTTGCCAAAAAAAATCTAACTAAATAACTATTACAAACAAGAATTGACAAGTGTGCTCAATTTTAAACCCAAATGAAAAGTTTGGTGGTGTTTATTTGACACCTTGGTCTTAGTTACAAACTTTGAAAACATTCACCAAATCATCCAAGTTCTTTGTTAAACACCAAAACAAGGTTCATAATTGATTTTTAAGCATGCAAAGGCGATTAAAACATGTTTTGAACAAATATCAAGTGTGGTCCTACAGCAAAATTGTTAGCATGTCCTTTAGCTTTGAAACTCTTTTTAGCTTGAAACAATGAACTTTGAAAAAGTAGCTCTTAGGTCTATGTTTTTGGAAAAACATAGAGACTAACGTCAGTTATTAACACTAACAACAGTTACTCTGGCTAACTGAGATCTAACTGATGTCATTTTTGCTAATCGACGTTAGTTAAGCCATGTAACTGATGTCGGTCTTACTTGCCGACGTCGGTTACTTTGTAAAACTGTGGCAACTAAAAATGGTAAAAAAAAGTTAAAAAATCAATTTGTAAGAGTTTTAAAGGTCCAAATAAATATTTTAGAGTTGCAAAATGATCTTCTTCATGTGTAGGATGCATCTAGTCCCATCGGGCATGTCATTATGTGATCCAGGAATTTGACTCAAGATAGAATGGTTAGTATTGTGTTAGTTCCAAAATGAAAATAAAATGAAATAAATACACTAATAACATAACATCTCTAGGCCTAGACACTAGGGAGAGATTAGTTAACAAAAACAAATGATAAACACAACTAAAAAGTAAGGAATAAAACATAAGAATTCGTTCACCTTCTTGGATGCTCCAAATGCCTTTGTAGTAGTGGCTTGCTTGGTTTTGTGCTCATGATGTCCTTGGCAATGGAAGCTTGGCTATCTCCATCTCTCCTTGGAACCTTTGGCTTGTGGCTTGGCTTGGCTTGGAATCAATTTGGCATGGTAACACTAGTTGCATGAAGCTTTTGGAACCAATATTGCATTATAACTTTGCAAAAATTAAGCTTAGAAATGATGTTGTGAGGTCTCCTATTTATAGATTTTTGGATTTGATCAGAATTAACCTCAACCGTCCAATTCAAGATTGAGATGTGTGGTTGAGGATTAATTTAGTTTTTGGAATTAAGTTTGTAATTATTCTCATCATGACATTGGAAGAAGGGGCAATTAAGAGGCATGGAAGGCATTGATGAGGCATGGGAGGCATGAATCTTGATATTTGTAGCATTTATGGCCTAGGGATGTCTTCTCAAGAAATGAGGTCACCTGATGATGCAGATATTCAATATTCATTTCCAAAAATAATTATTCAATAAGTTTCCATAGAATTTTTGATTAGGCCTTGATTTGGGTTAATTAGCTCTTAAGCATGATTAAGGAATTTGTGCACAAATTACTCAAATTGATCAGAATGCCTTGTTATTGGTCCAAAATTTGACTGGATTAGAATTGGAAGTCCACATCAGATGCATTGGAACTATTATCCCATTTAGGATGTTACCAAAAAAAAAAAAAAAGGCATGCATCTTGTGCAGAAGATTTGATAGGAAAGAGCAATCCAGAGCACCTAGGTGCATAATTGGCATTTTAACTCAAAATGATATGATCAAAGTTAGCTAGCCCATAATTTGCATTGACTCATTTAGGATACCCTGGCTAAAATCGGCACTTAAATATGTCAGTTTCACATCATTTAGCGTGTTTTAGGCCAAATTATGCATTTTGGATGGAAATTAGCCAAAACCCTGATTGGAGGTTATCGATGGCTAGATTTAGGTGTCTACAGTTGTCATGGTTGGTGGAAAGTGCATGGTTAGGGAAAGGTTTCTGAAAGATATCTAATTATTTATTTAGAGGTGCATTGGGATTATCTAATGCAAGTTCACCTTTGTCAATCATGTTTTAGACAATAGATTTAAAGGTATTGTACCTACTCACATCATGTCCAATGACACAACAAAAGGCACATGGATCATTTTCATTGTACCATCTAGATGCAGGGAAAGAAGCATCAAATTATTGGGGTGGTTTGATAAGAGGGAGTTTGATGAGGTTAGATTTAAGTAGTTTATCAAAAAATAGAAGCATATGATTCCCCTATGGGAGTTATTGCCTTATAGTGGTTTAGTTTTGGTTACAAGTTTGTTGGTTTGATGTGTTGGAAGAATTGCTTTGATTTGGTTCGTTGATGGTTGGAGGTGGAGCAAATTTTAAGACAATCATGTTTTTGGTTGCCTTTGTCTTGGTGTTGGGATGGTTGGATGGCTTGGTGGATTTGTTTGAAGAAGGTTCATTAGATTTAAAGCTATAATTCTTGTTTCTAAACTTTAATTTTGCTTCATCAATAACTCTAATTTCAAGTTTACGTGCCATGGTAAATGCCTCATCAAAGGTTCTAAAAGTCTAAACCTGAAGAGTTGGAGCAATATGTTTGGCACAACCTCAAGAAAAGAGTTTAATCAGTTTAGGTTGGGGTAATGAGAAAGAAAGTTGGTTCATGAGACCTCTCCATCTAGCTATAAAATTGGCAATTGATTCACCATTGAATTGCCTAATGGAGTAAACATCAATAATGGAAACCTTTTTAGATATATTAACTAAAAAGTAATCTAAAAAGATTTGGTATATTTGAGAAAAAGAGAAGATAGAGTACTTGGTAAAAGCACTATACCAATTTAAGACTGGTCCAATAAGGACATGGAGAAGGCACAAAGAAGAAGAGCATCATCATATGCGATTAAATAACAAGAATGATGGAATGATCTCAAATGTTGTTCAAGGTCTTCCTTACCTTGGAACTTGGAAAACTTAGGTGGTCCATTGAGGAGGATAAGGTTGAACAAGAACAGATGGATGAATGGGTTCATTGCAGATTTGATTATAAGATAGAAGGTTATGAGCTCCAGAAATAGATGATTCAAAATTAGACATTTTATCCATTAACATCTTAACTAAATATTTTTGAGGTTGAGGAGCTTCATAGTTGGGTAGTAGGTTTGGTTGAGATTGGGTGGCTGCAATGTATGGATAAGGGGTGGGATGTTGAGAAGATACCACATATTGGTATGTGTTCATGGAAGGTTGGGATGATGCCCCATATTGGTATGTGGCCACAAAAGGTAGGGTAGAAGGTGGTATGTATCCTTGTCAATTTGAAACATACTAGTAAGATGTCATGGGTGCTTGTTGAGGGATGGACATGGATTGGTTTGGAGGTATGGTTGAAGTGGTAGGTTGAGATTGGGTGGTAACTCTAGTGCTAATAGGTGGAAGGGTAAGAGGTATAGAAAGTACTAAATTTTGAAGAGGGGTAGAGATGGATTGGTTGGTGGTGGTAAGAGGAATGGTGGAAATAGAGAAATAAGATATCCCCATGGAAGGTGGGGTATAGGTAATAAGAGATAAGGTTCCCCATACATTAGAGGTGTTAGTTGGTGTGGGCGGGTTTGGTTATAAGTCGGAATGTTGGATTGCCTTTCAGTGGTGGTAATGGATGGGATATTGGTAGAAGAAAAGTCTTGGGTAATCAAAGGTTGGTTGGAAGTAACACCAACCATAAGAGGAGGAGGCATACCAAAGGGTAGATCCGTGGGAGGAACCAAAGTAACTAGGGTGTGGTGAGATAAGGGATTAAGGTAGTGTCGAAGGGCTATGAGGTTGTTGTCAAGGAATGTGGTAAAAACCGCTCACCCTCAACAACTATCTAAGGCATGGTAGGAGGAGAAAAATGAAGAGGAGAAACCTCAACATCTGAAGTATACTCCATAAAGGAGGAAGAGGAAGAGGAAGGTGGTCCTTGGTTGGTTTGGTTTCTCAACTATTGTCTAGTAAAGACCATGTGAAAAAATAAGAAAGGAATGACGAAGACTCACACCTCAAACAAAAAGCAAGCAAATGAAAAGAATTCAAAGCAATTCACACACTAAAAGTGCATTTAAAATTAGGACTCTTTTTAGATCACTTTTGGATTATGCCTTAGAAAGTGTGAAGAAGAAAGTTGGCTTATAGATCAAGTACTAAAAGAGGAAATCTAAGATTGGTTTCATGTTGTGTTTAGGTACTCAAGAGAGAAATCTATATTGATCTTTAGTACGTGGGTTGGTATTGGGGCTTACCCCCTCACTTCACACACCACAGTGATAAGGGTGTCAAGGGCTTAGGCAATATATACTAAATTTTAGAGTTTATACTAAACCTGAGAGCTGAGTTGGTTCTCCCCTTGGTAATGACCTATAAGTGGGATTGCTGAAAAAGGGTAAGGTTGATTGCTAGGTGATGAAATCCTAGTCAAGCCTTATCTCAAGTTTGTTTTGATGTTTTGATTGATTATGTGGTTTAGATAAGTGTGTGATAACAAGAGTGAAAAGTATGATTAATTACTTTGCCTTTAAGTTAATAGATAAACTAAAACAAGCAAGCAATCAATGTAGAGTAATGTTTATTTTAAGCCCAAAAGAAATTTCAGATTTCATTCAATGAGCATAGAATAAAGGAAAAAAGAAAGGGCACCTAGATGATGTTAGGGTCACACCCCACTGGGCATGCCAAAATGTTTCTATTAATATTTTCTCATTTCTTAATTTTGGAAGAAGATAAGAAACTAGTAATAAGGAAGAAGATGGACACGTAATCTAGATGATGATGAAGAACGCCTCTTTGGCTAGGAAGGAATAACCTACAAATAAGAACACGCTAACAAAAGGGGTTATTACCAAGATAGTTGAGTGGACTGCCTAGTGTGAGCTAGATCTAAGAAGCAGATGCTTGCTAGGAGGATATCAATCCACGATTGATAACAATCAAGTTGAAAATGATAAAGTAAGGTACTTGCATAAGATAAATATAATGTAATACAAAAAAAGTAGAATGCTTGTTAAATAAAATGACTAAATCTAGAAAAAGTAGGTCAATACTTGTGCTAAAGTGGGTGGGATCTAGTAGAGGTTCGGGTCTCTTTTGTTGATGATGAGTTATTGGAAGAAGACTAGATGATGGAGAGCTTGAATACTTGTATGCTTGATAACTCTTGTGATTCATCCTTTTCACCTCCCACTCCCCTCCTTTTATAAGCAAAGAGAGATGGACGATGGAAGGTTCCCTAGTAGGTGAGTTTGTTGATCATGATGCTTAGAAGTTTGTTAGTATTGCATAAGGTGAATGTATTAAATGGTGCCTTTTTATCTCATATATAGCTCACTGATGTGTTAGGAAGTTGAGGAGGTGAGGAAACCTGACCATCTATGATCAGGCTAACCATCGATGGTTAGGCTAACCGTCAGTGGTTGAGTGTCTAAACGTGAAAGGGGTCAAAAGGGGGTTTAAAAAAGGGTAAGTTAAATTTTAGGTTAGTAAGTTGATGAGTTACCTAACTAAGCGATTAACTAGACTCAAGGTTCGCTGAAGGTCTATGAGGGTTCGAGGCATTTTGATAAGTAAAACTATCATGTGCAAGTTTTTAGTGTCTATAGATTGGATAAAAGGCCCAACACCACTAGTCCCTCCAACAAGGTTGGTGACTCACATTGAGCATGTGTTGACAAAGCACTCATACTTAGTAGAGGCTATGTTATTATCAACAATGACCTTGTTACTATTGCGCTTATCTTTCCCTCATAGTTTAGCCAGGGAAGAGGAGTCATAAGAGGTGGAAGAACAAGAAGGGGAATGAGGGGCCTTAGCCTTTGATTTCTTCTTCTTCTTCTCCTTGTCATGGTTAGGCAGAGGCTCCTTAAACACATTCAATTTGTGGTTGAGTTTCGCAAGTGGAGAACTTTTAGATGGAGGTGAGGCTTATGCACTAGACTTTTGGATAACACAATTAGCATCATCATACCCCTTCGTCTAATGGAAATTGTAAAACTTAGTGGGGTCATAAGGAAACACCATTCATTGTTTTATTTTCCTTGATTCAAAATTCTTCTTTTTAGCTAGCTTCTTACTCGAAGCATTCACCTTGCAGCTATCCTTTTTCTCAGGAGGAGAACCAATGACCCCATCACTAGCTGCATTGAGGTTTCAATCACATGAAGAGGATGAATTTTGGGTTGGTATGGGCCACATGCTTACACACACATCAAATACTTCAATCTTCAGACACTCATTAATAACTTCATCATATGAGGTGGGCTCATGCTTAAGGACCTCAAGGTGAACCTCCTGCCCCAATGTTCATGTGAACATGTCATAAAGATGATCATTTGAGAACCTTGTACTGCAAGTATGGACGAATGAACACCACCTATGCAAAAAATTGAAGTTCAACTCACCCTTGGCCTCTGTCATAGATGTAAGTGATTGAATGCTAAGGTTGAAAGGTCTAGAGATATCAAAGTATTGGAAGAAGTCATCCAGAAGGAGATGGAAACTAGAGAGAAAATATAAAGGTAGATTCTAAAACCAAACAAGAGATTCAGTTCGTAGAGAATGAGTGAAGAGCTTCAACATCATTCCTTCATCCTGTTCCTAATCAATACATGCCATCATGAATGTTGTAATATGCTTTGTAGGACTGGATTTTGGAGTCCTATTGAACTTAGGCAGTTTAGGGATAGGAATGGGAAGGCGAATAACACACACCCAAGGGGTTAGAGGATTCCTACAAAGATCCTCCTAGGCATAGTTGATAGAGAGTTGGAGACAAGCTCTAGGAGGGGACTCATGATGGTGATGATGTTGCCTATGCCAATAGACATCATCATAGCCATGATCATAGAGAGGATGATGTCAAGGTGGTTCCTGATATGGGAGATGTTCATGCTAAAAATCATATCTTCTATGGGGTGGGAAATGACCATGGGAAGGATATCATTCCCTATAGGGTGATGGGACGATGTGGCATACTGATGGAAAGGGTCATAATGACCCAAGTCTCCATGATGCTAGTTATGTGCCATCAGATGAGGGTCAACCAGAGGGCACCAATGCTCAAGATAGGCATCACATGGGTCTCGAATTTTTACGTGGCAATCAAAATCTACACGCTCATCATAGACTCTAAAGGTAGAGTCTCATACTGAGAAAGAGGTGGGGAACTCATGTGATAACTAGTCGAGGCACTCAAAACTAAATTAGTGCAAGTTATCTCTAAAGGAAGCATATCATCAACTCCTAAGGGGAGAAGGATGTATTTCATTCACCTGAAGGCATCTACAATAATCATCATTTATAACATGCATCTCATTAGGTCTTAGTCGCATAAGGAGATCCTCATCACATTGAATGGGTGAATGAGATGCAATATGAGGCTGAGAAGAAACATCCTCAGATGAATGAAGCTCAGATTGGTGAAAAGGGGACTAATTCCATTAGTTATAATCCTACCAATCTTGTTCCTTTTGGAATGTGAGAGGGAGTAGACCACCATACTGGTTTGAGGGGGCCTCTTGGATCCTACAGTGTCTATGGCATTCCATTACAATCATAGCTTGTTCATGAAAGAGCTAAGGGATAAGGCCCTGAATCCCATGAGATTGGCATCCCAAAGTTGGGAGGCTAACCATGGATGCAATGACACAAGAGCAACGTGGGAGACAATAGAAAAGGCAAACCAATGGAGAACCAATAGGAAGAATGACACAAAACCAAAGTAAGAGAAAATAACCAAGGTGAGAGCTAAAACACAATTGAAAGTAAAGCTTAATAACTAATGGAGGGGAATTGGCTAAGAGATCTCTCAACATGATATAACTAGTGTGAGACCATATGTGGGGTCCCACTAGGCATGCTAGAATGTAGCTCTAAGAATCTGAACATAACCACTAGTGTTTGGCAAGCGAGTACATGAAGGGGCAACCACTCGTTATTCATTCAGCACACACCTCACAACCATGTAATACCATTGGTGTGACAAGTAACCCAAATAAGGCCATTGTGTTCTTTAAGTCCCATAGCTCAACATTCTTGCATTTGTTTTGAAGCCCATAGAAAGCTCGCTAGCCACCTTGTATTCTTTTCATCCTACAAGTATCCCATATGAGCTTGTTATGAAATTGGAGGCTGGGATACTTGTATTTTGACACCAATTCAAGAGAGCCTTATGCAAACTGAATATCAGGGTGTTGTTTCTTTCTTTTTTCTAAAAAAATCATAATTATGGTTTTCTCTGTGTTTACTTGCATCCTCAGTTCTTTACAAAATATCCCTAGAGTTTGGATATGGTCTATTAAATATTGGATTGTCTCTACCATTAGGATTACGTCAGTGAGGTAAAGCAAAAATTTCAAAACATAATTGGCTAAGTGGACCCCCTCCACTCCGAATTTATTTATCCAATCCTCTAGCTTATCAATGTAAATCCCCATTAAAGTCAAGGATAGAGGGAAACATTTTTTGATGCCTATATCACTCCCAAAACATTTAGATAATCATGCCTGCATTTTGATTTTAACCTTTACTTGTTTATACAATTTATGAAAAACTACCTTGTAGTGTGTTGGGACCTCTAGATCTTCCATTATGCTTCATATTTTGCTCATTGGTACTATGTCAAATGCAAATTTGAAGTCTACAAAGTGACAATATACATCCACTTTTTTATCCCACACCTTTTCAACTAGGTGTCTAAGTGTGACACAGTGATTAATAATAGTATTTGGGCTTAAAACCTACTTGTCCCTTTGCCTTCTTTCCTTTTCCTCCTCACTCAACTACTAATTTTGCATTCTATCATGCTCCCAAATAGCTTTGCAAAGATAAAATTCAGTGTGATATCTTGGTAATTTGAGGGGTTATTTATATCTCACTTTTAAACAAGGATGTGGTCAAGTTGGTTTTCCACTCAGTTGGACAGCCCTTGTGGATGACCTCATTAAAAAATACTCTACTTTGAGGTGCTATGATATCTTCTCCCCATCTTAGATGCTATGCTTATAGGTTGTCTATGTCTTGGGCTTTACCCGTTAGTTTTTTAATCCCTTGCATGATGTCTTGTGTTGCAAAAAGCTCTTCATTAACACTAATTGTGGGAGGTGTATCTAGTTCACTTTCATGCTTGTACAATTATTTTGA
The DNA here is from genome assembly GCA_037957365.1 of Torreya grandis. Lineage (NCBI taxonomy): Eukaryota > Viridiplantae > Streptophyta > Pinopsida > Cupressales > Taxaceae > Torreya > Torreya grandis. The sequence goes on from JARHVA010000795.1 coordinate 211,679, forward strand.
GTACTCCATCCGCTATCCTAGTATTATGTTATGTTTAGATTGCTTTTTTCCTTACAAAGTTCCCTCTAGAATATTTTTGGTTCATGTTTTCCTAAGTAAACCATCTCTTTCCTCTGAGTTCTTATATATTATTCTTTTTTTCTCCTTGTCATTTGCTCATATGACTTCATGTTTGTTTTTGTTCTTCTTATTGGTTTTTTTAGCAATCTACGTGTTGTCTTGCATTTTTCATCATACCATGGGTTTATCAAGAAACTATTTCTTTCTTTCTTTTTAATTTTAGCTCTCTTGCATATTTTTTGTGCATCTTTAATAATTTTCATTAGCCTCTTCCTTTTTTTGTACTTTGTGCCATTGTTGTGAACTCCCTTATCCCTTTCCCGCGTCTTTCTATCTAGGGCTACTCTAAAGGCTTGTTGATTTTCCTCTATAAAAAAGAATGTTTCCTCTAGGTGGTGGCTTACTTTGGTTGACCCCGTGTGTTCAACTTGTTGATTATCTCTTCATATTTGGAGTTTAATGAAAAATGAGTTAAGTTCATGAGAGAATATTCTACTTCTAGTTATTCACTTTTAGGTATAGTATTTTGTGAGCCTATAACATATTTTATTACACTTCCCTTTGTGTGTATTGCACGTGTAATTTATTGATTTTTCTAATTTACTCATGCCATTGCAAATAATTAAGCTACATATAATACATAAACCTAGTAGCTCATCTTTAAAGTGCATTATAACATCATGACTATCATCTAAAGTCATGTTTCATTGCTAATTTTCTTTGTTTGCCATCCAAAGAGGGTTCATGTCTAGATCCACATTACTTTTCAAAATGTTGGCTTCTTTGTTTGTTGTCCTTTCATTGAAGTCCCCATATTAATGTAATCTCTCCATTCTTATTGTAGGCTAAGATGTCATTTTTAGGGATGAGTATGGGACAAGGAATGAATTTTGGCAAGATGGAAGGAATGACACTATATGTACAGCCCTGTGAAGGATCAATACAAAAATAATTTACAAGACTTTATGCCATGAATATTTTTGGTGAATGACTTGCATGAGTATGGCAATCCATTTTGATTCTTGTTCTTTTAATTTATAAAAATACTATTGTTAGACAATCAATGAATGTGAATTTTTGGTGTTGAAAGTTATTTTGATTCTGCATTGGGAGTTCTTGCCATTGTGAAGCCTTGATGGGATTCAAAATAGAAATTATGTTTATTTTTATTGGGAAATATGAGGTTGTTATATATCTTTCGTTGCAATGTTGTCCAATATCATTGGTGTATGTATTATATTATTATGTCTATAATATTTCTTTGTCATCCAATTTTTATGATAAAGGTTTCCTATATTGCAACCTCAAATCCTGGATTATTCTAATGAGTCTTTGTGTTTAGCTACCTATAATTATCCTTCTTTTATGGGATTATTTTAACAATTCTCTATGTTTATCTGGCTAGAATAATCCCAGTGTCCTTTCCTCCTTTATTTTCTCCTTTTCCTCCTTTCCATTATTCCCTTCACTTTTCCTTTTTGTACTTTTTAGTCAAGAGTACAAACCCCCCATAGAAAATAGTTTTTTTGTAAATAGTTGTGAATAACTCTTTTCTTGCTCTTCCTTTTTGGTTTTCAATAAAGGTAGATCTACTTGCTAATAGGAGAGGGACTCTGTCCACACATTGTTGACTAATGATGGGACTCTATCCGCATGCTCTGAATTGGAAGTCCCCAATATGTCCCTCTGATAATTTTTTTAGCCAATAAGAACTTAATATCAAATAAAAATTTATGAGTGCTAGCTCAACTAGACAACAATTGTAACATGCATACATGGAAGTGATTCTTGCAAATAAACTAGCTATACTAGTAAAATTTACTATATAATCATAAGTTGTATGTATGTCAATATACAAATAAGGGCACCCATGCCTCAAAATAACTACATAATGCTTTTTTAGAAAGGAGAGGTATAATGAAAGGAAGAAAGTAACACTTTATAAGAATTGAGCCTCATAATGTTGGCTTCAATGCCACACATATCAACACTACATTCAATGCAAGATTTAGGATATCATCATCCAACTTAACATTTCACATGACATAAGGCCTATGTGTATTTGGTTTATAACTATCAAGCACATAATTACATTTAGATCAACAAGCCTTGCAAGCATAAGCTCCTATGCTACAAATTCAAAAATCACGATTGCTTTCCCCACCTAGGCATTTTTTGTGAGTTTCATAACACTACTACTTATTTTATGACTAATATTTTAGCCTATTGACAACATCTATATTCCCTTTACACCCAACAAAGTTGGTCATCATCACTATTTTTTTACTTAATACTATCCCCACAAATACTCAATGGTGTTTTGTACTCTTTACTGTATAATGCCTTTTAGGATTTCATGTCAATCAAACTCTGGTAGTTGTAGTTATATGCAACCTCAACTAATTATAGATAGTCATCCCAATGATTATTCTAATCCATAACATACATGCAAAGCATTTAATCTAATATTTGGTTCACCCACTCAATATGACTATTTATCTCTTGGTGATGGGAACTACTAAAATTAATATAAGTACCTAATATTTCATGTAAATTAGTTTTATAAATTGGACGTGTAAAGTACCAAATCATATAACATCTATTGGTTCCCATATACCAATACAATTTGACATGAGTTTGCTAGCTCAACTAGTTAGGACTCCCATAATGTTCATGTACAAAACCGTAAAGATGTATACCTGCTAGCTTAACTAGCCACACACACACACACACATGTAAACTAATTGTCCATGAGCTAATAATATACGGATACTGTGTGCCTTCAATCAATGAAAGTTAATTCTAGCACATAAGGTAAGAAAGTGCAAATGAAAATAAATAGACAAGGTAAAAATTGGGCAATATATATGGCACACAAACATTACATTTAGATAATTAAGAATACAATCTTAATTTTTGTCAAAAGGAAAATGTTTATGCATCTAATACCTTTACACTAATAAAATAAAATGTTCATGTACCCTACTACCTTTTCACTAACAATTATATTATAAACAATAACGTGGTTTCTAATTATCTAAAGGAAATGTTACCATGTCCTACCACCTTTCCATAGACCAAATAAAATATTTTAGAATAAGGTTTTATGTCAAGTGGCTCAAAATTATTTTAATCACAATAAAATGATTTATTGAGCACTTATAAAAAACATCATTGAACCCCTCAGTAAAAAAAATGTTCTAAAATATTATTATTCATGGAAAGGTGGTAGGGCACACAAACATTTTCCTTAGTTAAAGCAAAGTTATTGCTTCTAGGGTTGGCCTTTAAGCATTTTTTTTTATTATCCATAATTTATATATGGTCTATTTTCTAAAATCAATAGGTTGCTTCTTGGGTTCTTCCAGTCTGAGTTGATTGAATGGAACAAGTTAGCCATTGAAATGAAATGAAATGAATGAATGAAAAGGTTGTAATTATGTCCACGAGATCGAATGATATATGAAACCACTGATTACACTAATTGCATCAACCACTCAAAGATTCCTAGGACCCAAGGTATCTTTTAGAAGGTTGCCCTACCTTTTTCTGATCTTGGTTAGCATTTCCCCAAACTTTTTAATCTATTTTCCTCAAATATATTTATCATGAAGTCAACTCTTAAGTTTCCTATATATTTGGATTGTATATCCATGTACTGAGGACACTCAAGGATAAAGTGATCCTCTATTTCAACTACCACGATGATGCAAAAAACACAAACCCTCTCGCCACACTACTCCTTAGGAGTCGTCCACATGCCTATTTTTCATTAGAGTCTATGAGAGCTAGTTCTAAAGCGATCAATGTTGATCTTTTCCCTCCAACTAATTTTATACCCTAGGTATGCTTTTTTATTATGTTCATAAGTTGGGTTTAACACTAAAATATATTGTTGTCTTTTCTTGTTTGTCCCCTTCTTCCACTTCATAGTTCTAATTTTTTCATTCACATAATTTTTGATGTCTTTGTTATAATTTGGACGTTCAATTAGGTCGATATCCCATCTATTCATACACTTGTGGTTATGACTCATTCGAGTGTTCTTCCTCACTCCCATATCTTCTTCTCTTATTTCCCTACGCCATTTGTCAATCTTCATGCTTTCTAATTTTTTAAGTTACATAATAGCCTAGTCATAGTGGTTGCCTCTTAAAGGAAAGTACCTCTTTTGATAAGAATGCTTTTGTATGGGATTATAACACAAGATCACAAAGATTAGTTTTGGGTTAATATAAATATCAAATAAATTTACAATCCTACCACTAACCTAGATGTGTATCTTTAGATTGAGCAAGACTAAGAAAAAATCAAATAAGCAAGGAAGCAAACATAAATATTGCCAAAAAGAGAGATGCTCACATGTAGTTAGAAAAAAACTTGTACGAGACACATGGATATTTCAACAACATAGCCCCTTGTAACCTATATGATTTGATGATGAGTGAAGAGGATGGTTGAAGATTTATGTGAAGACTTGAGATATATTTCATTGTCAATTGAAATCCTCCTTACTAATTTTGGTAGAACTCTATTAGGAAAATTAAACTTGTTGAAATGAGAGGAGGAACCTCAATTTATAAGATTCCATCATGATTTTGAGCCATTGATCTTGATCAAAGATCAATGGTTGAGGAATAAATATGGGGGGTTAAGATGTGTTAATGATTTTTAATTATGAAGTATGGAGGTGATTTGATTTAGAAGAAAGGTTGTTTGTGTGGGGATATGGAGAAATATATTTAAATTTGGTTTTATGGGGGAGTATGAATATTATCTTTGAATTTGAGGATATTTAGATTTTATTGATTTTTAGAAAATAATATTATTCAAAAGCCTGTCGGATCACTCCAAGATCTTTGAACGTCATATATTGCATGAAAACCTAGGATTAGATTAGGTGAGAGCAAGATGTAAAGCAAAGGTGAGATTTATAAATGTTCATTAAGTGATTCATTAGTTAAAAAGTATGAAGGAGGTACATTATATAGTGAGATATTAGGTCACCATAAAGGTAACAACTCAACTCACAATTAGAAAACACATTAAGTGTACTTTCCCTAATGACCTTAACAACCCTAAACAAGATAACTAACAATCATGTAAATAAAATTAAAAGTGAGAAAAACCCTACACTAACCCCCCCTGAAATGTAGCTTAGGTGGGTAGAAGAATTGGGTCTTGGCAATGAGGACTGATGAGATACCCAAACATAATGCAACTCCCATAAAATAGAGAAAAGTAGAAAACTTGTAGGACAAAACTCTTCTCCAAAAATAAATCAAAGCAAGAAAATAGGGATAAAAGGACCCACTAGAGTCTACAACTACATGTAGCCATCAGGTATCCAACAACTGAGTTTTTAAAAGTGACCGTGATCAAAAGTAGATGCAGTGAAGAGTGGATTGCCCTGGAACAATAAATGTGTCTGCTATGTCCCTAATGGATCTTAAACCAAGGTATAATTCGTATACAAAGAATTGTTCTCCTCATGCAGGAGAGGAGATCCAACTGCTCTAAGCAATGAAGGTATAGTGAGAGCAGAGGCTAAGAAGGACTGCATAATGCCCTAAAACTATGGAATAGATTATTTGATGTGTTATGGATCATGAAACATGTTCCCCCTATAATGTCTGAAGTGGACCAGAGGTAGGTTGATCAAGAACTTAATCTTCAACATCTGAAAGGCAAAAAAGAGATGGTGGAAATGTGTCCCCATCATTGTTGTAGTCATCTGTGTTAGAAGAGTTATCAATATTAGATGAGTGCTTAGGCTCAAAAATGTCATCAAGTTCAGGTGAGTCTGAAGAAGGATAATTTAAAGGAGAGTCAAGAGAAAAGTGTGAGAAGTTATATAGTCGAGTATAATTAACTACCATTCCCACTGTTAATATGGTATCATTGTGCAACTCTCTAACATACACCATATTTGGAGTGAACACAACTCACAAGTTTGGATTAAGGTGAGTGATCTAGTAAATTGATAGGAGATTCATTAAAAGTGAAAGAACATGAACATTATTGCATTTTTCACCTCTCACTTCAATCGACCCTCTCTCAAGAACCTTTTTAGAAGTTTCATCACCTATTTGTATAGAGGACATGTCACATGCTTCCAATGAACTAAACTTTATATGTGAAGAGGCCATGTGATATGAAACACCATGGTCAATAACCCATGTAGGAGTTAGAGGTACAATAATAACTAGGGCCTTGCCCTTTAATTTCCCTTTACTATTCCTTTTTGTCCTTTACCATGGTCATTTAACTTAGAAGATTCATGGGTTGATGAACTCTGATTGGTAGAATCAAGGACATTGATATTGTGCTTCTCGAGTATGTTAGTCAATTGGTCAATTTGCTTCTTCAAACATTTGATTTCATCATTTTTTTTGAGAAAAATACACATTTGATCATATATTTCTTTAGATCAACACCAAAAGAAGAGATCTTATTATTTGATTTGTAGGTTGGAGGATTTACATCCTTCTCTTAATCCTTTTTGTTCTGTTTCTTCTCTCTATTGTTTGAAGCCTTCTCTTTTTTAACAAAAAGTGCATGAGATTTTGAAGACTTCACTATTCCCATCTGTATCAACTTATCTTGTTCCCAAATTAAGTCAAAAACAAAGGTATATAAAGAAGGCATCTTCCATGTAGATCCAGAGCACTTTTTGTGGCATGGAAAGTGGACACAAATGCATGCTACTTTGGACCCAGTTTGGACAACATTGACTAAAAAAGTTGTTCATCTTTCTTGTCAATTCCACATTATTTCGATAGCAACCTTGAAAGTCTAAACTTTATGAAAAAGTATTGTAGGGTACTATAACCATCTGGGCTCAAACATATGAGTTGTTTCTCTAGCTCATGGCCTCTCATCACATCATGTTGCCCAAAGTGGTCCCTACTTGAGTAAGCGTTTTGGTAGATTTTATGTGAAAGAGTAGATCAAGAGAGATGGAAAGACATAGTAGTCCACAAACTTTATCACAATGGTTGAACAATTTTATTTTCACTTCTGCTATTGAAGGTTTACTATCAATACCCATTATAAATTTATGATAACCCTTAGATTGAAAAAAGATTTCCATTCTAGATTTTCATTCATGATAATTAAAAGGTGTGAGTAGACTTATTGGACTTGAATCCATAGCATAAAAGGAAAAGATGTTGCATAAGGTAAAGAAGAGAATTATAAAAATAAATTTAAATCACCACATAATACCCCCTTATAAATATTAGAGTGATACCCCCAAAATTTTTTAAATATAGGCATGCTTGTATAGATGTCAGACAACCAAAAATGTGTTTTGAGCAATATGTTCGTAAATATGAAAGAAGTAGAAGGACATTAAGCTTAGTCGATAATGCATCCAAGAGTGTATAATATTTGGTTTGAAGGGAGTTGTAGTGGACCCAAGAAGACTACAAATGCATATAACATGAAAAAATAAGCACTTTTTAAGAAGATGACACTCAAATTCAAGTTACTAATCTAAAGTTATAGTGATTTGAAAATTTTGCTTGCATGGATATTTTGGGCAGAAATAGTGGTAATAATTATTTTGAATCAAATTCCCCAAAAAACAATTGAGGCCCTTTAGAGTGAAAAAATGAAATAATTATGAATTAATTTCCTCAAAAAAACTTAAGGCCCTTTGGAGCAAAAATTAAGCACTTTTGGGTTGGAAGTGACCAAGGGTTTATTTCCCATATAACCAGAGGCTAAGACTTATTTTGAGCACTCCCCCCTTTTCACTTTGATTTATGTGATTGATGGGCAAGTGACATCATCCAAAAAATACCTCCATTTTGAAAATTAAGTGTCACTTTCAACATCTTAAATTTGACTATCTCATAGATGTCATAGTGAGAAAAAAGGGTGATTAAAGTCTACAAGGGTTGTTTGCACTGCCATCAGGGTTTGTTGAGCATGATGACGAAGGTTATGGGTTCATATGAGTATGATGGTGGGGGTGTCTGGTTTCAATGAGCTTACAAATAGAGGTGTCAAGTTTTTATAGGTCTACACATGAGAGTGTGAGTGTTCATTGACGCTGAAATGTCCACTAAATGTTGTTTTACTGATGCAAAAAGTCTAACAGAGATCAAAAACTTCCAAAATTCCCTAGAAGGGTTAGAATTTTCATCAAAATTATAAAACCTAAAATTTTTAGATTTGGTATGGCTATTCTAAAAACTCAGAAAGACCCATTTGAGAAGTCGAAAAAACCTAATTTTTTTTCTTGATTTAAGAATCCTACTACACGAAAATACATGAAATATGTGAATATAGGTCATGTTTATAGATAATTTTAGGGTTTTGATACCTATTGAGTCTGATTGCATTGTTTGTTTTATGTGTGGAGACTAAACTATAAAGTTTGCATAGATTATTATGAAATCCCACCAAACCTATGAAACCATAAAAAATCAAGAAAATTAACAAGAATATTAGCAGGTAAGATCTCACTATAGATATTAGATCAGTGCTCTGATACCATGTCAGATCATTCCAAGATCTATGAATGTCATAGTGCATGAAAACCCTAGGAATAGGTGAGAGCAAGATGCAAAGTAAAAGAGAGTTTCATAAATGTTCATTAAGTGATTCATTAGTCAAAAAGTATAAAGGAGGTACATTATATAGTGAGATATTAGGTCACCATAAAGGTAACAACTTAACTTAAAATTAAAAAACACATTAAGTGTATTTTTCCTAAGTACATTGACTAACAACCATGTAGATAAAACTGAAAGTGGAAAATATTCTACACTAATAAAATCATGGAATTTTTTATTAGAGAAAGATTAGTTAATTAGTCTAGATTAATTAACTAATAGGATGTGATGTGAATTTTGTGCGATTGGATGTGATTATCAAAAATAATTAAATGGCTATGGGTGATGAATATTATCGGGCTAGCTAGAATGTTAATGCAAAATTAGCAGATAGTTAAAATTGATACAAAGTGTCTGATTTTAGGTGTCTATATTCTAATCCTCTTTGAAATGATATTGCAAGAAACTGGGTGGAGTAAAAAAAGTTTCAAAGAAAGAAGAAACCCAAAACAAGGTGGATGAAAGCTAGATGATGATGGATCAAATAATGTGATTGAATTATAGATGATGATGGATGAAATAATGTGATGGATGATGCCCCCTCAAGAGGGGAAGTGGGGATGAAGGATATGGATGGGATATCGAAAAAGAGAGGAAGAGGTTAGAATGGATGTGACAAATAAATGAAATTAACCTGTGGATGAGATTAACCCACTCAAGTTAATGCTTACACACATTAATTTATGATGATGATGGATTGATTTGCCCTAAGCATGGTGGAGTTGGGAAGGATAAATCCTAGGAGAATATGCACACTTTGATTTGCCCCAAGTAGGGTGGATGTGGGAAAAAAATTCTAACAAAGTTATGGGCTTAACTTGCCCAAATCAAAGTGGAGTGGGGAATGATCTATCTCGATGACGAACTATAGGCTTGATTTGCCCCAAATAGGGCAAAAGCTACAAGCCTAGATTGGATGGATGATTGATTTATTTTCCCCAAGCAGGGTGGATTTGGGAAGGATACATCCTAAGATAAGTTGCACACTTTAATTTGACCCAAGTAGGGTAGATTTGGTAATGAAATACCCTAAAAAGCTACGAGCTTGAATTAGACAGATGATTGGTTGAATAATTGATTGATAGTTAGATTTACAAGCACATATCAATGTTTTAACTGATTACATAGATTAATGATGATATGATCACACTTATGGATGATTGGTGGACAATATGGAAGTTGATAGGTTGATATAGGAGTACATGATGATGGTATAACCACTTTTCAAATTATGAAAAAAATGCAAAAAATCAGGCACACAAGGATGCCCCAAGTGATGTAATAAGGATTGAAGGATGATATAATGATGGTATAATGACTTTTTGAAGAATGAAAAAGTTGCAAAAAATGGGCATGCGTGGCTGGCCTAGGTGATGAAATAATGATTGAAGAATGATGTGCCTAGATTTGGAGAGAATTAGATAACTTTTGGAAGAATAGGGGAGTTGGCAAACATATGTCTGCACACATGGGAATTAGATGATTGATAGACTTGGATAGTTAATTCAAAGAAAAGGACATTGAGAGATTAATGGAAATATGAATGGAAATGAAGGATACAAATGGTGATGATGGTGACAATGGATGAGTTGACCTCAAAAACTCCATGTGATTGGGCATTGCTTACATAGTCTAAATGGACCTCACATCTATGTGGTTCTCTCAAGAAGAGATGAATGGGATGAGAAAAGATAATTTTAATTTAACTAGGTCAAAGCCAGATAAGATGAATAGATAAGTTAACTTAATTTGGTAAAAAATAGACGAAATGACTTGATTTGAAAAAGGATTTTTCAAGGGGATAAACTATTATTTTAACATGATTTCCATATGATTTGAAACTTGGTTTTTTATGTTGCACGTGATAGTATGCACCATGATGACCTAGCCACAATGTGCATAAGGTCTAACCCCCAATCTAATACATAAATGCCAATAATGCACCATGATATGAAATATCATGATGCACTATGGTCATATGTTGATGTATGGACTTAGGTACAAGCACATGAAAGAATACGACATGATATTTAAAAACCATGATAATGGTTAGTGCAAGTGGACTGAGTCAAGGTACAACATGAAAAGTAAATAAACAAGCAAACAAAAAAATACACACAAACGTGAAATCAAAAACATCTTGTCATTAATTAAGTCAAAAGCCACATGTGAAGGCTTGATGATATTGATAATTGGATGGAGGCCCCAAACAAGGATACGTGCAAGGGGATTGAATTGGGAATAAAATGTCCTGAAATAAGTTCACAATTTAATTTACCCTAAACAAGGTGAAAGTTGCGAGCTTGGATTGATGATTTGCTCCAAAAAGGGTAGATTTGGGAATGAAATATCCTTAAAATTGGAATAATTTGATTCTCCCAAGAAGGGTGGAGTTGGGAAGGACACATCCCAATGGTGGATGAAATGATTTTATTGAGGATTTTGATCAGATTTAGGACCAGACAAATGTCTTTGGATTTTATGGCTTTATATCTCTTTTGAAAAAAATTGGCCTTATTTGATTTTTATGATTTTTTTAATTATCTAATGTTTTTGGGATTTTGAATTATCTAATGTTTTTGGACTTTTTATTATTTTTAGGGATTTTTTAGAATTTTTAATGTATTTTATTATTTTATTTTATGATGTTTTGGAATTTTTTGATTTTTAAGTTTTTTTTTTATGTTTTTGGATCATTCTGATTTTATGATGTTTTAGGATTTTTGGAATAAGAATATGCAAGGGGCCACTAGAAAAGGGAAAACTTGTTAACACTGGGATGGGAAATGTAATGCGGGATGAAGGATGAAATTCAGGTTATTATTGAATGATTTGGATGATAATAGGGAGTGGATTAGGGAACTCCAAGGCCATGTCTCATGGAATCAAATGTCCAATCATCAAAGTGTCATTGAGGATATACCAAGATGTTTCCTAAAACAAGGTTGAAAACATCATCCACTTCATTTTCAAGGTCAAAATGGGAAGAAAGGATGAACATAATAGGATGGATATGAGGATGATGTAGGATGTTTAGGACGAATAAGGATTTGTATAGGCTTGGATGGCCAAAAGGGATTAAATGGAATGGATAATGATGAATATGGGGCTTCCCCCAAGTGTCAAGGTACTTACAGACAATGAGTTATTTACACGTGATGCCAAAAACCTAGTTTTCATCATGGTACTTGCCCAAGGTGCCATAAACATGGTTTTTAACATTAGATGGATTATTTCTCTCTCTTTATTTTTTAGCATCTCAACTCATTGGAGGATTATGAGATGCAAAATGGTGACCCTTTGATCTTTTAAGTATATGATCTAGAGATGTCATTGTGAACTTCATTGATTTCTAGATTGGGTTCGTTCAAATTGATCAGGATGTCGTCATAGCCCCTATAAAAGAGGGTGTTGCCAATGAGGGTGAAACAAAAGTTGTATTGGATGGAGGACATTTTTGGATTGATTGAAGGAGTTAAAGGGATGCGGGGATCATGATGCGAAGGGGGATTAGAACCAATAATCTCATGTTTTGTAATACTAAGAGTATCTGCATGATTTTGATTTATATTTTGGTCCAATGAGCCTAAAAGAGGTTTTCATGAAGGGACTTGGATTTTTGACATTTTTAATTTTGATTTTGATTGTTTCATAATGCCTCAAACAAGTTTCACCAAGGGAATTTTCTTCTGTATTTCCAAGATTTTCACTTTGATTACCCCTTAGTGTTTCAAACAAGGTTTCACTAGGGGATGCAGTTTTTGGATCTAGATTTGTTGGTTTGCACCCCAGTGCCTCAAACAAGGTTTCACTAGGGAATATTGATTTTTGAATTTGATTGTCCCATAATGCCTCAATCAAGGTTTCACTAGGGGACACAAATACAACTTTATATTCTTTTGGTTGGATGCCAATCATGAGTTCGATCATGGTTTGATTGCTATGGAAGAAGGCTAACAATAAGTGATTTTGTCAGTCCCAATTGGCTATGTGTAGGAGATTAAATTTTAATATGGTGGAAAGGATAGATGGAATTGATAAGAATATGGGTGGCATCATGGTTCTCGTAGGGACTATGAAAGAATTATATGTTAATGTTGGATGAAGCTTCCTCAAAAACCTTGAAATTATCACTAACATCTTTATGTTTATGAGCTAATGGCTTATAGTTGATGTTGTGAGAACATTTGTTTACTCGAATATGGAGTGGTTTGATTATTTCTTATCCATAAAAGCTAAGGCCTTGGCCATTCTAACTCATGTTTTGAAGGCTTTTACTTTTTATAGGATATTTGTTGCTTTGAAAACAAGTCATAAGGGTGTCCCTATGTAACCCTAAATAATTATTTGAATTGAGTTCCTCATCTGCAAGGAGGTCGAATTTTATAAATGGTGTTTTGTCAAAATGATAGGATGTTAATGTTGATTGGCTATTAATGTTGGGCATGTCCAAATTGAAGACACTTTGATGTTTGTTGTCTACAATTATAGTTTCCCCAAGAGGTAGACAATGTTAGGTAGTGGATGATTGGATATGTGATGTGAGATGGGGTGATAGGCCAAATTATGGTTTGACAAAGATTGGTTCATCAAGGACTTTTGGTTTGGGGAAGATGGGTGGTTGGGAAAAAATAAGCTGCCCAAGGATGGATAATTGGCCAAATGATGGTTCATCAAAGATTGGCTCATCAAATATGGGTCCTTATTCAAATATGGGTGGGCCAAAAATGGTTTGGGATTGGTCAAATATGGGTGATTCGACAAAATGGATTCTTCAAAGATGGATTGGACAAGGATAGAGTGATTGTATTGACCTTTTCTTAGAAGTGAAGGAGTTTGATTGTGATTAGTCATAGGAGCTTGGCATATCCCTAATGGATTATTCTCAAACTTAGGTGTACCTAGTTCTTTAAAATGATAATCTTTGGAGGGGTAATGACAAAACATGGTTGTATTATTGGGTTTGTTGTGGCTCTAAGGTTAGATGGGTGTTAGCTGGTAGATTGTTTGATGTTTGTGACTCAGGGGAATTAGATGTTGGATTGGTTGATGAAGGGCCCAACATGATGCGATGTGGGATACTTGTTGGCTAATCTATAAGATATGTTTAATCATTTCTTAACATTGGGATGGTGATGTTAGAGCAAGATTAGGATTGTGAGATGACATGGATCTAAATGGGATACGATGTAGGATTAGTTGATGTTTGATTAGGTTATTTGATGTGATTAAACTCATATTAGATTTAGAATTTTTATTTGGGTGGAAGAAAGGATGGATGTTGTTATTTTGTTTTTCCCAACCAACAAGTGCAAGAGATTGAATGGAAAGACAAGGACATGATTTGAATTTGGATGTTAAATTGATTTATAATTGATGTGACTTGGTCAAAATAAACTTGGTTTAACTTTATTTCATTGTTTGACTTTGAACTTGGATTGAAATTAGTCAAAGTTGTCTTGAATTGATTTTATTGGACTTGGTCAAAGTTGACCTAGTTTGATGTCGACTTTGTTTGACTTTGAAAAGTTTGATTTAATTTAACTTTAAATTTTGACTTTTTAAAAAGTTTGACTCTGAATTCAAGAGTTCAATTTGAAAAGTTTGACTTTAACTGACTTTGAAAGGTTTGACTCAACTTGAATTGATTTGGAAAAGGTGGATGAATAATTGGTTTGGAATTGGATATTGGTTAAAATTAACCTAATTGTGTTTTAAACACAATACAAATTGGATAGAGTAACGGTATAATGTGAACAACATAACATTACTATTGGGTAGGATGACTCTTGATTTTGATAGAGTAATGCCTTAATGCATAATGTTGTAATTGGATGTGACAAGGTTAGACTTAGGAATTTTAAACTTACTTTAGGGATATGGAATAACACATAATATAGGCATTGACAACAAATAAGCAATCACATAAGTATAAGCCTTATGCTTAGTGGTAAATGGGTGTACAACACAACCACTAGCCCATCAATCTAATCATGCAAAATGATGAGCATGTTGGTCTCCTAACCCTCATTAAGTGTCTATATGTGATGGGTAATCTTCAAGAATGTTGTTTTCCCTGCATTGGGTGTCATTTACGGTTGAAGGTTTTAATCTAGGTAAAAACATGATTAACTACGTGTGTCCCCTATATAACTTACAGTACAATGTAACCCAAGTCCATGGAAGAGGATGATGAAGGGCTTTGCGAAAGGGTCTAGTCCCTTTGTGGCCACTCTAGATGTAAGGTTTTAGTGGAGTGTCATTGAAAATTATTCCTCAAGAGTGTTGTATGATAGCCTAGTGTTGAAGATAAACTACTTGCCTTCACTATTGTGCTTAAAACACAACCGCTTGGCCAATATTGACAACACATCTCAATTTATATACTACACTTGACTATTGGGTTAGTACATTTTTCTTGGGGATAAAATCCTAGTTGCAGTGCCCTAAGGACTCGCCAATTGGTGATCAAAGTCTAACTCGCATAGATAAAAATAAAAAATAAGGTAAGTTATTTCTAATCCTCAAGGTCCCACGGGGGTAAGAGGAGATCATAAATCACATCTCTTCAAGAAGGGGAAAAAAAACTTGAGTGCTTTTTTATCACCCAGGATCCTAGAATTGGGCAAGGGGAGAGCATACACATGTCAAGATACCACAAATAAAGGCACAAACTCAAACAAGTTCATTTTATGCACTAAAACTAAGTATTTATTCTTTTTAAATGCACTAAGATAAATTTTTATTTGGTCGTTTGGAATCTCTGATGAGTGATAATATGCACAACAATGGATTAGTAGTTTGATTTTGATCTTTATGGGCAACCTATAAGCTATAGATTAATAGTCTTATGTTTAGCCTTTGACAAACACATAAAATTTTAAAATGGGAAAGTGATAAGTGTAAAAAATGGTATTTCCATGTGAAATTAAGTAAAGTCAAATAAAAATTCAGAATCTTTGTGAAAAAAATAAAGTTTCAAAAAAAATGACACCCAAAACAAAGTCTAGATGGGCAAGAATGAGCTTCTAGAAGTCAGGGCTTGAATTAACAGTCTAGGTCACAATATGAAGTGAAGCCAGAATATGGATTGATGAATTAGGATGTGACTTAAAGTGAATCAAAGTTATAGATGAACAATCTAGGTTGTGGAATAGCATGCTGTGAAAGTAAATGGAAAAAACTTGCATATTTTGGTGAATTTTAGTTCAAAACAACTATGATTTATTTAGAAACATGTTAGGATGGCCTCAAAAGTGATTGTGGGGTGTGTGGTCCCATCAACCATGCCAAATGTAACACATGATTAAAAAAGGTTAATTTTGGGTTAGTGTAAAAATCAAATCAATTGAAAATCCTACTACTAGCCTAGATGTGCATCCTCAGATTGAGTAAGACTAAGAAGAAAGCAAATAAACAAGCAAACAAACATAAATTGTTATACCTTGTTGGAATATTGTCATTGATGTCAAATGAACTGTTGACGGAAGTGAACGAAATTGTTGCCAGAATTGAATGAAAATGTCGACGGAAGTGAATGGAATTGTTGACGAAAATGTCGACGAAAGTGAACGGAATTATCGATGGAAATGTTGATGGAATTGTCAACCTTAGCCGACCTATTGGGAGGAGGTGTGACTGTTTGAAAGGACCTTTTCACTTGAAGAGTCACGACCTTAATTTGTGGCTTTATGTGGGTTATAAATAAGTCCATAACGAATGGCAAAAGAGTAGATTCGAAAGTAGAAGATATATAAAAGAAAAGCAGAATTTTTAAAGGCAAATTTTTGTGAGAATATTGAAAAGAAAAAAATCAGCAAGTATAAGGAAGAGTATAGCAGCGAAAACACTCAAGTGTAGATCGAATCTAAAAGAGATAAAGCAAGTGTTCTATCATCTATTGTTTTGAAAACAAATTTGAGATAGAAGAGTGATTTTTTTTGAGAAGGTTGGTGCCTTCATTTTGAAGAGATTGGTGTCTCTTGCTGAGTTGGTGCTCAGTGAAAGGGGTCGGTGCTCCTATAAGTTGGTGCCTACAAAATTGTTTTTGGGGTTGGTGCTCCAGTAGGTTGGTGCCTACGAATTTTTATATTAAGAGAATTTCTCTGTGGTTTTCTCCCGAAAGGGTTTCCACGCAAATCTGTGTCTATTTGCATTGTGTGGTTTTGCATTGTATTCTTTAATTGCTTTGAATATATTAATCACGGAGTAATTTGAGGTTTTTGAATTTAAGATTAATAGTCGATTGTTAAAAAATATCTTATACTAATTCACCCCCCTCTCAGTATAAGCTTGTGCTTAACAATTGGTATCAAAGCCAGTTCCTTTGGTGTTAGCACAACTACTATAAGGTAGATCTTGGAAAACACATGTGGCAGGATCTCAAGTGCTAGATGGTTTCTCCACCAACAAGGCTCCTTTGTTTGATGAAATGAATTACGCATTTTGGAGCATAAGAATGAAGACTTACTTGATGGCCCTAGGTTTTGATATTTGGCAAGCAGTGGTAATAAGATACATAATGCCACAAATTGCACCAATGGATGCCACTAGAAAAAAGGCCAGCGAGAACAATGCAAAAGCTACGAATGCAATCTTATGCAGGATTTCAGATAATGAGTTTGTTAAGGTTATGCATTGTGAATCTGCAAAAGGGATTTGGGATAAACTCGACACTATTTATGAAGGTGATAGTAAGGTTATAAAAGCAAAACTCCAAACCCATCGAAGGTAGTTTGAAAGTTTAAAAATGAAGAATGATGAAAACATTGTTGGGTATCTTCTTTGTGTCGATGAGATTGTTAATGTCATTCGAGGACTCAGAGAGAAAATTGAAGAATTTGTGATCGTTCAAAAAGTCTTGAGATCCCTACCATTGAGATTTGATGCAAAGGTCTCCGCCATTGAAGAAATGAAGGATTTAGACATGATGAAAATGGATGAGCTCCATGGAATTCTTATGGCCTACGAAATGAGAACTGAATCTGAGAGACAGTCGAAGAAGGAAGCATCATTCAAGGTCTCGAAGAAAGAGAAGATCAAAGAACCAGAATCAAGTGAAAATTCAAGTAGTGAAGAAGATGAAAATGAAGCTCTATTCATTCAGAAATTAAAGAAAGGATCAGACAAATATGAAGGAAAGTTACCATTTAAATGCTTTAATTGTGGTAAAATTGGTCATTTTGCAGCCAAATGTCCAAATAAAGGAAATAGCGATGATGAGAGAAACAAATCAAAGTACAAAAAGGGATTCAAGCCGAGCAAAGACAAGCAAAGATTAGGGAAATAAAAGAAAAGCCTATACTCAAAGAGGTATAGCAGCTCATCTGAAGAAAATAAAGAAAGTGATGTTGAGAGTGATAATGAAGAGATTCTGTTGATGGCTATAGAAGAAAACGCCACCACCAGCAAAGATAATTTGGAGGAAGATGAAGACATGGAAAAAGAAGGTGAAGTGAACCTTGAAGAAGAACTTATTTGCACGTTGTAAGAAATAAAAGCATTTAAGAAGAAGAATCAGAAACTAAAGTTACAACTCTGAAAATATGAAGAAGAGAATTGAGACTTCAAAACGAAGACATCACAAGTCTTTGAGGAATCAAACAAGGTAATTGCTGATCTAAAAGTCCAAATCAAAGAAGCAAAGAAAATTGAAGAAGATCTAACGGATTAGCTAAAGAAGAAAGGAGAAGACTGTGAAAAGTATGAATTTGAAATAGATGTTTTAAAAAGGGATCTAGAAAAAGCGAATTCTAAAATAACAAGTGAATTGAAATCTGAGAAAAGCACTCAAGTTTTGAATAAGATTCTAGAGAGTCAAAGATCACCATCTAACAAGTCAAGCATTGGGTATGAGAAAGAAAAAGAGAAAAGTAAGAGCTACGTTGAAACTCTTAAGGAACCAATGAAAAAGGAGACCAAGAAGGAAGAAGCTAAGAATACAAAAACCAACTCTATCAACAAAAAAAGCAAAGGAGAACAAAACTTCAGAAGACCATTTGCTCCAAGATATACAAATAAAACCAGGTTTGGTAATTATTTTAATGGATATTGTTATTATTGCAATCATTTTGGTTATAAGAAATTAGATTGTAGAAAGAGAGCCAAGGATATTGAAGTCAAGAGCAGAAACAAAGGAACCTATGGAGCTTCGAACAGAAACTACAATTCGTTTGCTCCCTTATCAAACTTTGATGAAGCTATAGTTTGTTACAAGTGCAACAACTATGGACATATAACACGCTATTGTATAAGTGTTTTTGAATCTGTAAGACAAGATCAAAAGTTCAAAGCTCTAGTGATAAAGAAAAGAGAACCATCAAAGATTTGGAAGAAGCAAGAAGAATCCATGATTGTTCAAACAACATTCCATGCTAGAGATGAAGGACAACAATGGTTCATTGATAGTGAATGATCGAGACACATGACTGGAGATAAAAGCAAATTCATCTCGTTAAAAAAGGTCAATGAAGGCATGATGAAGTTCAGAGACAACACTACAACCAGAATAACAAGAAAAGGTACACTTAGTCTCGATAATGGAAAAACCAAAATAGAAAATGTGTTATATGTGGAAGGGTTAAAGCATAATCTTCTAAGTGTTAGCCAAATGTGTGATCAAGGACACACACTCAAGTTCTTTTCTGAAGGTTGTGAGATCAAAAAAAGAGACATGGGAGAACTAATTGCAGATGCTCATAGAACCACAAACAACCTATACATGCTTGGAGAAATGAGAGGAGAGAAATGTTGTCTGAGTCAAGTTGAAGAAAGTTGGCTATGGCATAGAAGGTTAGGGCACATAAATTTTGATAATCTTGTGAAAATCAGCAACAAACAGGCTGTGCGAGATATGCCAAAGATAACAAAACCTTCAAGCACTTTATGCAAGCAATGCCAACACGGGAAGTAAACCAGAACAAGGTTCAGAACAAAGGAATATTCGACCACCAAACCACTAGAGCTGATTCATATGGATCTTTGTGGTCCTACCAGAACTAAAAGCATGCAAGGTGAGAACTACTTTATGTTGCTCATTGATGATTATACTAGAATGACATGGGTATCCTTTCTAAAAGAAAAATCAGAAGCATTTGAAAAGTTTAAAGCTTTCAAGGCATTAGTAGAAAATGAAAAAGAGCTGAAAATAAAATGTCTAAGGTCAGATCGAGGAGGTGAGTTTATTTCAAATGAATTCATTGAGTTTTGTGAAGACCATGGAATTAAGAGACAATACTCAGCTGCTAGGACTCCACAAGAAAATGGAGTGGTGGAAAGGAAAAATTGAACCGTTTAAGAGATGGCTAGAACTATGTTGAATAAATCTAAGCTATCAGATAGATTCTAGAGAGAAGCAGTTAATACAATAGTATATATCTTGAATAGAGGGCAAATTAGAGTTAATAATGACAAAATTCCTTACGAATTATGGAAAGGAAGACCAACTTCGGTCAAACATTTCAAAGTGTTTGGAAGTAAATGTTTTATCAATAGGAATGAAGAAAACTTGGGAAAATTTGATTCAAGAGCTGACGAAGGAATTTTTCTTGGTTACTCCATCAAAAGCAAAGCCTATAGATGTTATAACAAAAGGCTACAAACTATCGTAGAAAGTGCTAGTGTTAGAATAGATGAGATCATGAATCAAAAGGCAAAAGAACCTTTAGAAGAGCCTCTAGAAATACCCAATCTTGTAGAAGAAGAAGGGGAGGAAGAAAATGTAGAAAAATTAAGTGATTCTGAAAGGCAGGACACCAAAGCACCATCTCACTTTGTTCAGAAGAATCATGCTGAAAGTCAGATCATTGGCAACATTGATGCTGGGGTGCAAACCAGAAGAAGAATTGTAAGTATCCCTAAGCATGTAAATTTTTCTTTGTTATCCAAGGTAGAGCCGAAGAATTTTTCTGAAGCTAGTCATGATAAACATTGGGTAAAAGCAATGCAAGAAGAATTAGATCAAATTGAGAAGAATGAGACTTGGGAACTTGTGCCCAGGCCAATAGATCAGAATGTAATTGGCACTAAATGGGTTTTTCGAAAGAAATTGAATGAAAATGGCCAAGTCACTCAAAACAAAGCAAGGTTGGTATGTAAGGGGTATGCTCAAGTAGAAGGTGTAGATTTTGAAGAGACTTTTGCTCCTGTTGCTAGATTAGAAGCAATTCGAATATTTCTTGCAATTTCAGTTTTCAAAAATTTCAAAGTTTATCAAACGGATGTTAAATCAGCATTTCTAAATGGCAATCTAGAAGAGGAATTTTACATAGAATAGCCATAAGGATTTCTCTTATCAGAAAACAAGGATTATGTGTGTAAGTTGAAGAAGGCTTTATACGGATTGAAACAAGCTCCTAGAGCATGGTATGCTAGGCTTGATAAATACTTACAAGACCAAGGATTCAAGAGAGGATATGCTGATAGTAATCTTTACATCAAAACTGAAGGAGATCACCAGTTAATTGTTGTGGTGTATGTAGATGATATAATCTTTGGAGGAGAGAATAAAGAAATGTCTAAGATATTTGTCGAAGATATGCAAAAGGAATTTGAGATGTCTATGTTAGGTAAGTTGTCATTTTTCTTTGGTTTATAAATCTCTTAATCTAACAAAGGAATATTCATATCCCAAAGCAAGTATGTGAAGGAAATGTTGAAGAAATTCCATATGGAGGAGTGTGCCCCTGTTAGCACACCTATGGCTATAGGTACGAAGTTGAGCAAAGATGATGAGTCTCTGAATACTGATCAAACTCTTTACAGATCAATGATTGGGAGTTTACTATATGTGATGACATCTAGGCCAGATATCATGCAAGCAGTAGGTATGGTTGCATGATTTCAAGCATCTCCAAAAGAAACACGTGTGCAAGCCATGAAACGTATATTTAGATATTTAAAGAGAACCTTGGATTATGGGTTGTGGTACCCAAGAAGTAAAGACTTCACAGTGGTAGCGTACACATATTCAAATTGGGTAGGTTGTGTAGATGATAGAAAAAGTACAAGTGGAGGAGCATTCTTTCTTGGAGATAGCCTAGTATCTTTGTTGAGTAAGAAGCAGAATTTTGTATCTCTATCCACAGCAGAAGCAGAGTACATAGTGGTAGTGCTATGTTGTACACAAGTTCTATGGATGAAACAAACCTTGAAAGATATCAAAGTAGAGTATAATCATCCAATCTCTATATTCTGCGATAATACTAGTGATATAAGTATTTTAAAGAATCCAGTTATGCATTCTAGAACTAAGCATATCCCTATACAGTATCATTACTTTAGAGAACAGGTGGCATAACTACAAGTAAAATTGGAATATGTTTCCACATCCGAATAGATGGCAGATATCTTCACTAAGCCACTTCCAAAGAAAACATTTGAGTACCTACGACAGAAGTTGGGAGTAATTTCTTTTGCGTCTTGCCACTGAAGGGAAGCATCAGTTAAGGGGGAGCTAAGTACTAGCTCTTGGATAGACCCTTTGCCATTGATGTCAAAGAGGGAGAAGTATAGAAAGAGGATGTCATAGAAAGGGGGAGCTACAATGAAAAAAAAGGGATTCAAATAGAAGAGACAGTGCAGCAAGGGGGAGCAGTTTCAATATGTGGTTGCCATCAATGACAAAGGGGGAGATTGTTGGAATATTGTCATTGATGTCAAATGAACTGTTGACGGAAGTGAATGGAATTTTTGCCAGAATTGAATAAAAATGTCGACGGAAGTGAACGGAATTGTTGACAGAAATGTCGATGGAAGTGAACGGAAATGTTGACGGAATTGTCAACCTTGGCTGACCTATTAGGAGGAGGTGTGATCGTTTGAAAGGACCTTTTCACTTGAAGAGTCACAACCTTAATTTGTGGCTTTCCATGGGTTATAAATAAATCCATAACAAATGGCAAAAGAGTAGATTCGAAAGTAGAAGATATATAAAAGAAGAGCAAAAATTTTAAAGGCAAATTTTTGTGAGAATATTGAAAAGAAAAAAATCAGCAAGTATAAGGAAGAGTATAGCAGCGAAAACAATCAAGTGTAGATCAAATCTAAAGGAGATAAAGCAAGTGTTCTATCATCTGTTGTTTTGACAACAAATTTTAGATAGAAGAGTGATTTTTTTTAGAAGGTCGGTGCCTTCATTTTGAAGAGATTGGTGTCTCTTGCTGAGTTGGTGCTCAGTGAAAGGGGTCGGTGCTCCTGTAGGTTGGTGCCTACAAAATTGTTTTTGGGGTTGGTTCTCCAGTAGGTTGGTGCATACGAATATTTATGTTAAGAGAATTTCTTCATGGTTTTCTCCCAAAAGGGTTTCCACGCAAATCTGTGTCTATTTGCATTGTGTGGTTTTGCATTGTATTCTTTGATTGCTTTGAATATATTAATCGCGAAGTAATTTGAGGTTTTTGAATTTAAGATTAATAGTCGATTGTTAAAAAATATCTTATACTGATTCACCCCCCCTCTCAGTATAAGCTTGTGCTTAGCATACCTTTCCTTGCGATCTCCTTTTCAAAAAGAGTGATGTTCTCGGATGTGGTTGTAAAAAAACTCATACAAAACATGTGGGTAATTGCATAGTGTAACCCCTTTTAAACTAGATGATTTGATGATGGGTGAAGAGGATGATTGAGGTTTTATGTGAAGACTTGACAACACTTCATTGTCAATTGAAATCTTCCTTACTAATTTTGGTAGAACTCTACGAGGAAAATTAGACTTGTTGAAATGAGAGGGGGAACCTTAAAATTATAGGATTCCATCATGATTGCGAGCCATTGATCTTGATCAAAGATCATTGGCAGAGAACGAGTCCTCATCCTCATTAAATGAGGGAGGTTGAGGAGTAAATATGGGGGGTTGATATGTGTTAAGGATTTTCATTTATAAAGCATGGAGGTGATTTTGTTTTGAAGAAGGTTTGATTGCATGGGGATGTAGAGAAATGTATTTAAAATTGATTTTGTGTCAGAGTGCAAATATTGTCTTGGGATTTGAGTGCGATGTGAGTATATTTAGATTTTATTGATTTTTAGAAAATAATATTATTTAAAAGCCATGGATTTTTTTATTAGGGAAATATTAGTTAATTAGTTTGGTTTAATTAACTAGTAGGGTATGATGTGCATTTTATGGGATTGGATGTGATTATTGAAAAATGATGAATTGTCTAAGGGGTGATGAATAGTGTCAGTTTAGGCTAGGAACATTAGTGCAATATTAACAAATAGTTAAAAGTGTTTGATTTTAGGTGTTTACAGGAATTAAGTTCTTCATTCTAAAATTATTTGTGATTAAACACTTTTTTTAAAAATTCTATTTGCCTCCATTTCAAACTTGTTATTTATTTAGCCCACACCTCACAACCATATAATACCACTGGTGTGAAAAGCAACCTAAATAAGACCATATTGGTCTTCTAGTCCCATAACTTAACATTCTTACATCTATTTTGAAGCCCATAGAAATCTTGCTAGCCACCTTGTATTCTTTTCATCCTAAAAATATCCCATATGAGCTTGTTATGAAAGTCGACATTGAAATACTTGTATTTTGACACCACTTCAAGAGACTCTTATGCAAACTGAATATCGGGGTGTTGTTTCTTTTTTGTTGCTAAGAAAATCATAATTGTGGTTTTCTTTGTGTTTACTTGCATCCCTAGTTCTTTACAAAAGAGTCATAGAGTTTGGAGATGGTTTCTTAAATATTAGATTGTCTTTACTATTAGGATTATGTCGACGACGTAAAGCAAAAATTTGAACACATATTTGGCTAAGTAGACCCCCTCCACTCTGAATTTATTGATCCAATCCTCTAGCTTATCAATGTAAATCCCAAATAAAGTCAAGGATAGAGGGCAACATTTTTTGATGCCTATATCACTCTCAAAACATTCAAATAATCATGCTTATGTTTTTATTTTAACCTTTACTTATTCATACGATTTATGAGAAACTACCTTGTAGTGTGTTGGAACCTCTAGTTCTTCCATTATGCTTCATATTTTGCTCTTTGGTACTATGTCAAAAGCCTATTTGAAGTCTACAAAGTGACAATATACATCCCCGTTTTTATCCCACACCTTTTCAACTAGGTGTCTAAGTACGACACAATGATTGATAAGAATATTTGGGCCTAAAACCTACTTGTCCCTTTGCCTTCTTTCATTTTCCCCTTGCTCAACTACTAATTTTGCATTCTATCATACTTCGAAATAGCTTTGCAAAGATAAAATTGAGTGTGATAGCTTGGTAATTTGAGGGGTTATTTATATCTCATTTTAAAACAAGGATATGGTCAAGTTAGTTTTCCAGTCAGTTGGAAAGCCCTTTTGGATGACCTCATTAAAAATTACTCTAATTGTAGGTGCTATGATATCTACTCCCCATCTTAGATGCTTTGCTTATAGGTTGTCTATGTCTTGGGCTTTACCTGTTGTTAGTTTTTTAATCCCTTGCTTGATGTCTTATGTCACGAAAAGCTCTTCATTAACACTAATTGTGGGAGGTGTATCTAGTTCACTTTCATGCTTGTTCAGTTATTTTGAGTACTCCAACTTCTATCCTAGTATTATGTTATTTTTAGATTACTTTTTTTCCTTACAAGTTCCCTCTAGAATATTTTTGGTTCATGTTTTCCTAAGTAAATCATCTCTTTCCTCCAAGTTCTTGTATAGTCTTCCTTTTTTCTCCTTGTCATTTGCTCGTATGATTTCATGTTTGTTTTTGTTCTACTTGTTGGTTATTTTATCAATCTATGTGTTGTCTTGCACTATTCATCATACCATGGTTTTATCGAGAAACTATTTATTTCTTTATTTTTAGTTTTAGCTCTCATGCATGCTTTTTTTGCATCTTGAATACTTTTCATTAGTCTCTTGCTTTTTTTGTACTATGTACCGTTGCTATGAACTCCGTTATCCCTTTCCTGCATCTTGCTATCTACGACCACTCTAAAGGCTTGTTGATTTTTCTCTATCAAAAATAATGTTTCCTCTAGGTGGTGGTTTACTTTGGTTGACCCCGTGTGTTCGACTTGTTGATTATCTCTTCGTATTTGAAGTTTCATGAAAAATGAGTTAAGTTCCATGAGAGAATCTTCTGCTTCTAGTTATTCAATTTTAGGTATAGTATTTTATGAGCATATAACATAATTTATTACACTATCCTTTCTGTGTATTGCATGTGTAATTTCTTGATTTTTCTATTTTTCTCATGCCATTGCAAATAATTAAGCTACATATAATACATAAACCTAGTAGCTCATCTCTAAAGTGCGTGATAACCCCATGACTATTGTCTAAAATCCTGTTTCATTGCTAATGTTCTTTGTTTGCCATCCAAAGAGGGTTCGTGTCTAGATCCACATTACTTCCTAGAATGTTGGCTTGCTTGTTTGTTGCCCTTTCATTGAAGTCCTCATATTAATTAAATTTCTCCGTTCTTGTTATAGGCTAAGATGCCCTTTTTAGGGATGAGTATGGGTCTTTCGCGTCTAGATCACATTTCTTATAGAATTTAAAATCATTGGGCACAAAATAACATACAACTATGTTAATGCTTATTTAATTTTCTATTATTCTTATCCATATATACTACTTACTTTCATCTTGTTTTTATATTTTGATACTTGTACCCCACAATTCCTTTATTAACACTATTATTCCTCTACACCCTTTTCCATTATTTATTATTTTATTCCATACATTTGTATTCTTGTACCCTTTAAAATCTGGTGTTGTGCACCTGTCATGCTCATGTGTTTAAGTAAAAATGAATATATAATTGTCCTTGGATATGGGCCCTAACCCAAGTCCTCTTTTCCAAGGGTGGCCTCTAAAATTCCAACATATAATTCTGAGATGATTCTAGGGGGGCATATTCTCTATTTGATTTAGGTTTGTCAAGCTATGATAGAGGCTTTCCCATTATTTAGGTATGCCCATTTCCCTTCATTCCTTGATGCCTTCACCTTTTCCCACTCCTTGTTTCTCTCTTCTAGTTGTATAAAAGTCAAGTCTTTGTCTATATGATAATGTGAGCCTTTCAACACCTCTCTATTTTTTAGTATTCTTGTTTTGTTCTCAAATTTCACCAATGTGACTTGGATATGCCTCTCCCTTCCTCTTTCACTTGACTTACCAATTCTACTTGTTTGTCTGATCTAGACCTTCCATGTAGTTGGTATGCAAGGAAGTCCTTTGTTAAATTATTTTTATACTCTTGTTCTCAATAGTCTTTTAGCCATTTGAAAATTTGTCATGACATTCACTTTCTTTCTATCTTTTGATTTTTAACTTGCCTTTTTTATCATCTCATTTTATTTGCATCTTGGTTCCTTTACTACGTGAACCCATGTTTTAGCCTCTTTTAGTTTATTTATTTATTTATTCATTATCTCTCATTTCCATGTTGTGAAGTGCTTCTTGGACTTCTTTTATCTATGTTGCATCCATATTCATCTCCTTTACCTTTCCACTAATTGAAGTGTGAATGGTTTATTTGAGGGCTTGCCATTTGAATGTTATGTCTAAGATATACAAGATTTTAAAATTTTTCCACTTGTGCTTTAAGCATGTTATTGTCATCTTTTAGCCTTCACTTGGCACTTAACACCTCTCTAGTTTTAATATATTTTATTTTGTCCCTTGCTTCAATAATTTTTAGTTACTCTTTCAAAATCATTAGCTCTTATACATAGAGCTTTAGTGACCAAATGAGTCAAGTCATTGTAGGGATGTAAGTTTCCACACCATCTTGTATCTCTTCTTGGTGACCACTGCCCTCAATGTTATGTGTTTCCTTGCTTCCTATTCTACTTTTTATCATCTTTTACCCATTTCCCTTGGCCCACTTTAGATTCTAGATGAGTTTTTTGTTCTAGAGTATGCAAAGCTAATGGCTATTTTTTATAATCAATGTGTTTTTGCTTAGGTGGTTATGTATCCCTTGTTTTATTTCTTTTTTATGTTTCTTTATAGTTATTGTCCTTGCTTGAGATTCTTAGTGTCTTAACATCCCGCAATACCATTTTGCGTTATCGTATATTAGTTGCACTATCACTTCTAATAGAGTTATAGTTGGTTGTGATGACGAGTTGGCATTCTAAGGGAGCCCTATCTTCATCAGATATACAAATAATTGTGCTTTAATAACCCCATATGCTCTAACATTCCATCCATTTATAAGGTTTGTTTATACATATTCATGAACCATTTGGTATTCTATTGTACCTATTGGTGCTATAATTATTTCTTATTGGGCCATGTTTTCAGAAGGTGACCGCTAATTGCATCTTATTATCCATTGCTAACATGTTCTTATCTAATGGAATGTTTTCTTTTATGATAACCATTTTTCAACTCTATCAAATTTTGTGCCTCTATCCTAATACCTTTATTATATGCCAATGTTCCATTATATCCTTCATAATGACCATTGATACCCCCTCCCTCTAAGGTCTTATTATTTTGATACTTTAATAGGGTTTACTTAACTCAAGTTCAACCTGATACCCAAACCCTAGCTTAAAAACTTTATCATTGTATATTTTTGAGAAACATAAAAGCAAATAAACTAACAATTATCCCAAAGGTACAAATTACACTGGAAGAGAAGTAATTTTATGTTTTCATAAATCAAGGTTTTGTAAAGTGAACAATTATAAATCAATAGGCATATCTCACTCAAAACCCATGACCACTGGCCTCATCTCACATTTTGTGCACAAATAATTAAGTAACAATAATTTGATATTTCTAGTGAAGGTGATAATGGAAAATGAGATAGTATGTTCTGTTATACACTGTAACAATAAGTTGCGAAATGAGGAGACATTTTGTTTTAAAATGAACTTGAGAAATGAAAAGTTATGGGGAAGGGAAAAACCATGCATAACATGACAGTAGTGAGAGATTTTAAGGTGAGTTAGGTGGTGAGAATGAGGGGAAATGAGAGGACATTTCAATTAGATTCACATATGCCTAGGAAAATACACATGCAAAGTTTTTTGACATGTCAAATTTGTCGATGCAATCTATATATTCCATTTAACTATTTTAATTACTGGTACATGATTAAACCACGTGTCATCTCAATGAAAATAGGTGTTAGATATCCAAAAACTCCTCTAAAAATGTATAAAATGCACCATGTGTCAATTCATACGAGTCCAAAAACTATTATAAAAAAATTCTAATTGCTTTAACTACATACATCAAATTAGATGACTCTAAAACTAATTAGATGAAAAATATATAGGCTTTCTCAATGAAATGTGCCTCATATATTATTTACACAACCAACACAAGATCTCATATGAAAATAGTTATGGTTATAGATATTTCCAAGCTTTTTCCATTCTATTTTTAGTAACACTAACAACATCCATTGTATTCATAATAATAGTGCTCATTTATATTTTTTTTATGAATGGAGGAAAGGAAACAACTATTACCAAGACCACAAGCGCTACCAATTTTGGGTAGTCTATTGGACTTGGGTTCAAATCCCCACTAGCTTCTACATACTCTCTCAAAGTGCTATGGTCTTCTTGTGTATATTAAATTAGGCACTACCCTAGTTGTTACAACTTCCTCTATGGATGTTGCAACTGCCATCTGAATATATCTTATTCTAATTTTTGTAATAGACCATATAATGGAAATATTGCAAGTAGTTATACTCTTGTACAACAAAAATGATATTAATTGGTCCTCTAAATGGACAATGCTATTGAATATTTCCATTTTTCGTCTGTGAAACCCCAAATATTTAGAATGGTTAGAATCTAGAGAAAAAGAAAAGGCCCTGTTATTTTCTTCCATCTTCAAATAACAAGGTAAAGGTATTGCTCTCAATGTCTGAGATTTTATTAACATCTCCACCTATAATGTTAGTGGAGAAACGATGTTAAAGATTAGAGTATTAAATGACAACATCATAAAGGATACTATTGATGATTTTAAGTATTGAAATCTGATAAAAACATAAAATTCAATGATTGCATATCTGTTATGGACTTGGTATACACCTAAGTGCTTGCATAAATTAAAACTAGGCATAAGATTGTTTAGAGATGAATATGAATAAAATTATTCTAAAAATTAATTAAACAAAAAATGGAAAAGCTTCCTCGATGAAATACACCTTCTAGTGTAAAGACAAATTCCATTAATGCTCTTTAAAATAAATATATAACTATGAAAATTAAGACTTCAGGGAAGCTATCTAAAATATAGGTATTTATCTGAGTATAGCTTTTGACAGATGCATCGTCTAAAACAATTATGAGGGTTGGACATTGATAACAACTACATATTTACATTAGAAACTTATAATTTGATTATTTGACTACCTTGTTTGAAGATAAGATAGTAGAAAAAACAAATAATTTTTTATTAACAACACACACATTAAAATATTCAAGATAGAAAAGGAAACTGATATTACAACATATTTTTTTGAAGGGTTTTTGTATGCAAAGCAAATTAGTCAATGATCTCATAGAATTCTTGGTGTTAAACATTATTAATAGCATTTAATTTAAGTCAACTATCCAAATGCTTCAAAGCTCTCTTTAACACACCAATATTGGTATATATTCACTACAATAATACTTCCAAAACATATTTTTCCTCGCCAATGTTCCCTTATATTTTATGTTCTTTATTAGTAGGGATAACAAAGATGCTTACTAAGACAACAATACTCAACCGAAGAAGATATCCAGTAGGCTTAAATAAGCCATATGTGATTAAAACTTGCAAAGAAATAACTTCAAACTATTTCATGCAAATCTAGTACATGCATATTGCAATATAAAACAATATTTGTAAAAAAAATAAAAAAAATACTAAATATTAGGTGGCACTTTCCTATAAACACACCACCCACATGCTACACCCCACAAACCACACATCATATATTCACCTATTATTGCTTGTGAATTAAAATTAATAATGTATAATTTTTTTTACTACATAAATCCACAAATCATCAACATTAAATACATAAATACCTAAAAAAAACTCAAGTACATGTGATTGGATTTAGAAGGTTAATATATATCTTTTATATAGATGTAATATAGAGTTTTTACATTTCATACTTCCCTGATTATTTTGGTGTTTGACATTAATTACAATTATCTTTTTAAACTCAATTTATTCCTCTTGTTTTTGACACCTTCTCTCCTATGTCTGTCAACCCAATAACCCCCCTTTCACATCCCATGGACTCTCTTTCGCTTTTAAATTTTGGCAGCGTATCTCTGACACCCCATGTTGCTCTTAAGATTTCCCATACCCTTTATCCTACAGAAACGTATGTCACAAAGCCGTATCCTTCCTCTCGTCTATCCCACAGTCACCTCAATTTTGGGGATCTTACCATTTATGTCCTATTACAACCAAAATTTCATGATATTAGTGAATGGTTTGACATATACACCTTGGGGACCACCCTCACCCCTTGTCTTACATCATCCTCCCCCTTTTATAAATATATCAATGATACTCCTATGTTTATAGGCTCTATCCAGGACATCGTTACTCTTCTCTTTAACCCCACTCCTTACCCAATTTTTGATGTCAACTCCTCCCCCATCCCCTATCATCCTATGAATAAGTCAAACCTGCCCACACACTATGCCATAGTCAATTGGGAAGACAAACTTGTTGTAAACTGGTCGAGACTTCCCCTTGATATGCCCTCTTTCAACATTTTAAAAAAGGGTTTAAACTTTGTAGTTACCCCAAAGCATATCCCCCAAGAAGATTTCATGGTAGAGATTGAAAACGTATTAAAATTCCTACCTCCTAAAATTGTTGAGACAACCAGACAAGAATGTGTTGTGGTTTTGAGAAAAGCCAAACCTCCTAAATTGAACATCTCTCGAGAGGAATGGAACGCTTTCAAGATCCTTATTAACAATGATAGTATTGTCATCACCAAAACTGACAAGGGGAATGCTATTGTTCACCTGGACAAAGATGATTACAACTCTAAGATGCTTGACCACAAACATAACAATGGGAGTTATAGAGTTTTATCCACCAACCCAATCTCCGAAATCACCAGATCAATTATTAAGTTACTCAATCATGACGACAACATTAAAAAATTACTTCTTCCTAAAAAAATCATTACCCCCATGATTTATGGCACCTCCAAGATACATAAGAAGGGGATTTCCATTAGACCTATCGTTGACACCAATGACTCTCCAACTTATGCCTTAACTTCCTTCTTAGCTAATAGGTTAGAGCCATTAGTGGGGAAAACCTCCTCCTCAAAGATTCTTCTGATTTTGTAAATTTTATCAAGAACCAACATGTCTCTAATGAGGACATTTTAGTAAGTTTCGATGTTGTGTCACTCTTCACAAAAATTCCTATAGTTGACACCATCAAAGCAGTTAGTAGGCATATTGATGTTGAAACTTCATTCATGGTAGCTCTTTGCCTAAAATCTACCTTCTTCTCATTCCTAGGAGTTATTTATGAGCAAACTAAAGGGGTTACAATGGGTTCACCCCTCTCCCTAGTAGTGGCTAACCTATTTATGGAATACTTTGAAGACTAGCTCTTAACTTATACCTCTTAAAACCAACTTGGTGGAAGAGATATGTGGATGGTACCCACGTAAGTTGGCCACATGGGTTGAATAAATTGGAGTAATTCCATACTCATTTGAACAATGTGGTTGATTCCATCCAATTCACTAAGGAATTAGAATCTCAAGGTAGCCTCCCCTTCTTAGACGTCCTCCTATCTATAAATTTGGATGGTTCTTTCTCTCACAAGGTCTATCATAAATCTACCCATATCGATCTCTATCTCCACGCAGATTCCCACCACTATCCCTCTCGAAAATTAGGGGTCCTTAAAACCCTTGCTACAAGAGTGTTAAGAATTTGTGGTGAAGAGCACTTAGAGGACGAGATCCTAAATTTGACCAAAGTGTTTAAGTTGAACAGGTATAAAGGTAAACAGATTGTGAGGGCCTTAAAATCTGCCAAGAATAACCTTGCAAGACCTAAGATCCAGAAAGATATTGTGAGCAAACCTACGACTTTCCTTCCTTATTTTGAAGGAATCTCCAATAAAATTGCTAAGATTATAAATAATAACAACATCCTGACCACTTTTATCCCCCTTAAAAAGCTGAGATGTATGATCAAATCTTCCAAACATAAACTTGAACCCACTCTGAGAACTGGAGTCTACAAAATTGATTACTCTTATGGTGTATCATATATTGGTAAAACAGGGCTTTCCATTAAGACTAGGATCAATGAACATGTGGTAAATATTAACAAAGAAAGCTTGATCAAGTATGCCTTGGCAGAACATTGCTTCAAACTCGCCATCATATTTTCACCGAATAAATTATTATTCTCGCCACTGAAAATAATTATTTTAAACGTCATCTAAGGGAAGCCATCAAAATTCATAAGTACGATAACAACTTCAACAGAGATAATGGTCTTGAGTTAAACCAAACCTAGAGACCTATCATCAACTTGCGCAAACCACATTGATTTTCACACCAATTTTGTGATTTAACTCTCTAACCTCCCGCCTCCCCACCCCC
This sequence comes from Torreya grandis, assembly GCA_037957365.1. NCBI lineage: Eukaryota > Viridiplantae > Streptophyta > Pinopsida > Cupressales > Taxaceae > Torreya > Torreya grandis. Next base: position 244,950 of record JARHVA010000795.1, read on the forward strand.
ACCCTTACTCAGATAGGTCCTCTTAATTTTGGTCTTCCAGCTCAATTTTTTTCCCTTCTCTCTTTTACCCTCTCCCTCTCCTCGTTCTTCTCCCTATTTTTTGTCTGACTGTGGCCAAAAACCCTCTTTTCTTTTACCCTGACTCTTATCTCTTAATACACCCGACCCCAAGTCCCCCTAATTCATTTAATTTAATTATTTTAATTTTATTTCTTTCCACAATTTAATTATTTTTTTCCATACTATTATATTTATTTAATTAATTTTCTTTCTTTTTTACTTTATACAAATTCATTAATTTATTTTTACAATTAAGAATTTACATATGGTTTTTCATACTCTACCTTGTTTACTCTCCCTTTGTCATTTGTTTGATGGATCTTTCTTCCATTTTCTTATTTGTAACTATATAATTTAATTTATTTTATAACTTATAATTGGTATTCTTAATTTATTTTTAAAAAAGATTAAAATTCACTACTCTTAATAATGTGTATTTATAATGGATAATTTATGATTCTTAATTTATAACTGCAAATTGATAATCTTAGTTATCTTTTTCTTTGATTTATTTGTAGATTATTATTTATGATTTTATTATATAATATATTATTTTTTAGTCAAAATTTTGTGACTTTTTAATTAATATTTTTAATTTTGTATTATTATTTTTATCTTTGGTAATTTCATTGTCTTGTTATTTTATTTTTATTTTTTTCCTACTTAATATTATTTTCATAATTTTTAATTCATTTTTATAAATTGATAATTAATTAATCTTTGTGAATTTATAATCAATTAAATTTAAATTTAAATTTGTGAAATTGGGAATTTCAACCCTAATTTCAACCTTATAATTAAAAATAAAAATAAAAATCATCTTTAATAATTAATTTATATTATAAAGTTGATTTTATAATTAATATATCTTTATGGATTTATCTATCTTAATTTATTAAAAATATATTTTTTCAATTAACTCATTATGATATCATATGGCATTACTGAGCCTCATTGCTAAATCTATAAAAAAAGAGCTCAAGTCTGCAAAAACTATTAATGTATTCTCATAACATGATGATGGTTCATAGAGTTTGAATTGAAACGTCAGTCTAAAAACTAAAACACAGTGTTATCCAGAAACTCTCTAGCAAAATAGATGTCAGGATGCGAAACACCGGAAGCACACAGTTGATTACCAAACCAAGCAACTTAATATGCGGAAATTAACCAGATTCAACAAGTAAGTAGAATTCAGAATAACACAGAATATGAGAGACAATACACAACTTGTATTAATAACTCTTACAGAAAAGAATACAATAAAGAAGATGCCACTTCTTCTCCACCACCTCTTCAGAGGTTTCCCACACCTCAAGTGAACAGTAATTCTCTCCTCAAAGCTCTCTCTACTAGGTCCCAACACCCAACTCAAATACAGAGTTGGTGTTCACCTTACCCCTGTGCTCCACGCACTCCACAAGTACTCAAAGTACTTCAAGTAGATCTCCCATGAACCTGCAACAACCTGCAATTCAACAGACCATACTTATGGAAGGAACTGCCTTGCCTTCCTCTTAGCTCTCCATGTACTCCACGTACATACCAATGGAGTACACACCGTACTCCAAGTAGATCCTGCCTGATTCTGCTCCCTGTTGTGTTGCTATCCTATCTGATCTCCAACCTACAGATCAATACTGGTTATGCACACCTGTGAACCTTGACCTTGCACACACACACACACCTGCAGATCAACGAGCTTACTTACCATGTAGATCTCCTATAAGGGTCATGCTCACCTGATGACCAAGATCATACATACCTGAAGAATTCAGCTGACTCTCCAATCCAGCACCCACACACCTGGTACTGTGGCACTAGGAGGAACGCACCATTGCTCTACCTCACACACCGAAGGAGCTTATAATTATGCTCTCTTACTCCCTAGCACTAGTTTACAATACAACCATGAGTCTATTATATAGATCTCATCCAAACAATAATTAGACATCTAATTACAATAATTAGATCCACAGCTCACAGTCTAAAAATAGCTCTCATCATGCAAACACTTGGTTCGTTAGCTAACTGCCCGTAACATCCGCAGTCTGAACCACACAGGTGACCGACATCGGTCCCTGTCTACCTGGAGGTGACCGACGCTGGCCGATCCCTGACTGACGTCGATTGCTTCTCTTCACAATCCTGTCGACGTCGGCTGATCAGACCGACGCCGGTTGCTCTGCAACTCAGCAACCCTCAGCAACCTCCTCTCCTGTTTGCATCAGTGAAGCTTTTAGCTCCACAACCTAACAATAGATGTAGAAAAACCTCGATACAACTAGATCTATCCATAAAAAGAAGAAGAGATCCACGACAAAGAAGCAAACATAAACTTGTGCTCATAGGAGAACCCAAAGGAAGCTTTTTAAATAAAGAGGGTGTAACAAGGGATTGAAGCCATTAATAATGGTCTTACAGAAGAAATAATATTTCTAAAATAAAACAATGCTAACAAAATAGATCGTAACTAATGTGTAGTTGTAATTCTATGATGCTCCCAGGAAATTCAGTAAAATACATTCAAGATCCCCGATAATGAAGAATGTCAGGATTCCCTCACATTCTGACGAGAACTCATAAAATAATAATGGTTTGATATGGATGTTAACTATTAGTGGATTGAGAATGATGGAAATTCTATCCACCACCACATGCCAACTAGTTTTGAACCATTGGATAACCTGTGAAATTTGAAATAGGTGCGTAGTGGTAGTCATATGTTAAGTATAATATACATTTACATTTTTTAATAATTTATTGATAATGTGTTCAATCTACTATGTGTTTAGATGAAAAACTAGCAGTGGTCTAAAATAAAGATGCCTAAATATAAAAAGAATTTAATATTAATACCAAATTTTGGAGTTTCCTTAAGGCCATAGGTAATGCTATTGTTCATCATATTATTGATATCTACTAACCTTGCCTTATTGAAATACACTTCTTACACATCGCAAAATAATATCGTGAGAGCACATCATTGCAAATGAGGCTTTATATCACGAATACAAAGCAAAAAAGTAAAAATAACTTCATTTAAGATGATTTCATCCTCTGTCGCAAAGCATAACTAAGGTGCTCATGTTCTGAATGATCATCAGGGGTTTTATAATGTTAATTGGTGTGGATGAATTTTGAAGGATTAAGTTGAGGTATATACTCACCAAAGCATCTTTTTCATTGATATTTCTCTAACCAACTAAAAGCGCATCTTGGAACTAGAGTTGTATAACGACTAATTCTTATCATAATTGTTTAGAAGTATTTTCTTTTTTGTCAATAGAAAATAGGCAATTGTAATGAGATGAAAACTATAACACATGAGAGAATAGTTGTTATCACATTTATTATCAATGTAAATTATTTCAATAAAAAACAATACCTAAAATATTTCTATTTATAAGTACTATTGTTTTAAAGATGTTAAACATAATTTGTTAAAAAAACATAAAAACGTGAAAATTAATGTGAATGTATAATTTACAATCAAAAATCATAAATTTCATTTAAAAAAAACATCAAAATTATTATAATAATAAATAATGTAAGTTGGAGTCGAGCCAAAATTCACTATTTTATATTACTTGAAATCCTTATGACAATAAAATAAAACCATAATTTAAAAATATATTTATAATATAAGATATTGACTTTATATTTAATATTTAATTAATTTCTATGAGACAATTTTAACCTTAAATTTTTTATTTATTTAAATGTCGTATAATTTTTTGACTTCGTTACTTAAAAAAACGGATCGAATAATTTATAAACGCGCGGTCTTATAAGAAGGATCAGGGTAACCACGACATAATGGTTTCTTAAAAGGGAGGAGCGTTGTTGCCTGTCGATGAAAACCACCTCCGGCGTAACAACTACGCGGAAATTAGTTATAGAGGTTTTCTAGACCTCGAACGTGCAATCAGTCGGCTGTGGTGCAACTGTTTCTGCGCTCTGCGGTGGCCTGCCTGCGTTCAAACCCGTTCTTCCAGTGTTGGTATTACATGGAGTTCTGCCTATGTAAACATTTAAAAAGACAAACCTGAAAGGCCAAAATTAAAACCCTATAAAAATAGGCTTTCGGGATTGCACCGATTTAATTGTTCTGGGCTTTCCTTTAATTTATTCTATTGTGGGATTGATATATAATCAATTGCCAAGTTGGAGATTTTAGCTGATTTTTGGATCCAATTGTCCATCCAAAAATAGTGATCTAGAGTTATCTGAGAATAAGGAATTTTATTAAGCAGAAAAAATGAGGAGGGTTTTTGGTGCTAAAAAGGATAAGGAACCTCCTCCCTCCCTTCAAGACACTACAGAAAGGGTATGTATAAAATTCTATTACCCATTTGTTTTTTTTCTCTAAAGTAAGAGTCATTGTTATAATGTGTTTTGTCTGTTATTTCAATCAAAGAGTTTAATGTAACAGGGTTTTTTAATGTTTTTATTCCAGATGAATTTTAACCTTTTTAAGGCAATAATGGTTTGTATGACTTATCAAGACGTGTTTACTTGTTTCAAAATCTGTTTTTATGGGTGTCTGGTATAAAGTAAACTTCGCAGTTTTGTTTATCTTCTCTTAAGATTAAAGGAACTAGGTTTTGATTGCAGATATCTGTGGAATTGTCCCTAATATTATTGCATGACAGACACTTTAAAAGTAATTGTGCTTCACCTTCTACTTCATTTAAATGACACACCTTACACAGTGCTAGTTCTGAAGGTGTTTTTGGGTGGATCCATCTTACCAATTTCACCGTGTAGCTCTTGTATAACTAAAATTAATTAGTAGGTATTCATGTACACAGTACTGCTACAACATTGAAATTTTATAAATTTTATGTTTTTTATGATATTTTTCCTTTGGGGAAGGCCTTGGATTTTTGAATTACAAATGGTACCCAAAAGTTTGGGATGCTCCCTGCCTCCTGCCAGGGGTATCTTAGAAAGTGGCCAAATATAATTTGCGGAACTTCCTGAGTTCTAGGTTCTTAAAAAGCGTAGGACATAATTTTGAGCTTTGAGTTCATCAAGGGAACTTGGTGAAAGGAGTTGCTCCTTTTCGGAATCTGGATAGATAAATGCCATTTTTTTTTTGGAGGGCTCTGTGCTGGGCAATCTTAAATGCATAGTCACAACTCACAAATCTTCGAAAAGTTACAAATTTCAGGTCCATCACGAACAAGTTCAATCCGTTTTCAAAAACACATTATTTTTAGTAGACGACGGTTTTTTTGTTAAAGTGAAAAAGTAGTAAATCTATTTTAGACCATACTCATAAATTGAAAAAGTAATAAAACTATTTTAGACCATACATTCAAAGTTTCATCATGAACCGGACAGTGAGAGCTCTAAGACAAAAGCCTTTGACATTTAATTCGCTGCTTTTGCTTCTTCTGGGTATCTAAAAACCCAGACTGTATGGCAAACCTTCTTATCCTAGAGTTCCCACTTTTAAGGCTAAAAAACAACTAGATTGACAAACACTGATATTGTAAGACCATCTACTGTTAGGACTAGAAAACAAACTAGCCAAAGCTAACCCAACTATCAATTACTGTAAAGAGCCAGACCAAGACAAAGAGCAGGTAAGGAAGGGAAAAACCAGTCAGCCATGGTTCTCATAAATGATGACTTTGTTATGAATCAGTTAGTACAGTGGTCAATATCAAAATCCTCTTTCTAGTAACTGATCACTCTACTGATCAATGCTGGAAGTCATTTTGATTCTCATAATAAATGGTGGGTGTGTTATGATCGCTGTACTGTTTAGTGTTTAGAATTGGAGTATGGAATAAGATTTTGGGCTTGTTTTGAGCTTATGAAATATGGTATGGGTATATGTTTACATTTAAAAAATCATGTTTACTGGTGTAATGTTGAGTTCAAAATCTTTCAGTGGGTTTACTTGGCCTTTGTTATGACATTAAATGTTTTGTTTGTTTTTATTTGCCACAATATATGAGAACTCCAAGTTCTGCTTTTTTTCATCTTGCATTTCAAATGTGGTCAAAATAAAAAGAGTCAGAACAGAAAGTTTGTGGTTGAAAACTGAATATAAGGATTATCTTTTGCAAAATTGAGGATTTGTAATGCCAAACTTATAATCATGCACAACTATGCCATTGTGTGAGTAAAATGAGCATGCTTGTTGGGATTTTAATTGTGCAATTCTATTTTACCCTACGTTTAGAATTGGAAAAGAAGTAACTCAGTAATTGAACTGCAGACTCTTATTAAATAAGTTGGTGAAGCTGTTTATAACTTATAAGGATAGTTTCCAAAGTCCATGGTACAGGAACTAGTGTGTGGTTACATGTACTCATGCATGCGATAATAAAAATATCACTTGTACAATTGTTACAATCATCGCCATAAATTTTAAAGGATAAGTACTTGCTTAACAAGCTAACCAATAATTATGTTATAATCAATTAACACCCACCGTATTTAATGCACAACTATAAACAATTCCAATGAAATTTATGGCCATAATATACTAGACCTTCAATGTTTTTCTCATTCTGCTGCTTTTTGGAGGAATGCATAAAATCACATGTTTGTCTTTTGCTTCCTTTTTCTTGGTCGTTTACTTTCTTACACCTTTCTTAGTGCCATGGAGATGAGCCCTGTGGTACTTTTAGGGGTTTAGAATTTTTCTCCTGTTTATAAATCGATTCTCTGTAGTACTTCTGCAAGAGATGCTGAGAAATGATAGAATATTCCAGCAGGTGTCTCCTTAAGTCTCTGTATTTGTGTATGATCATGGAGATATATGCTGTTAATTGGTATGCACGCCATATTCTAGGAGCCACCTAACCAGGTAACGGAGCATGTGACAGTGTATGATATGAAAGTCATATCCTAAAACTATGAATTGGAGTGAAGAAAACAAAAATACGATGAATCAAATCCTTATAGGTGCTTTCAGACCTCCGATCTGAATTTCTTGATTACCTTCTTTCCTACACTTGTTGAGTTGATGGTGCTTGTAATATGGAATGCCACATGGTCAAGACTTTTGCTGCTGCTTTGTTAGTTATTATATGTGGCTGAAAAGCATTTCACTGTCAGCTCACTTGGGTCTTGTGTAGGAAGGTTATTTCTGTTTGTTCTAAAACTGAAATTGTTTTTGATGAAGCTGATGAAATGTCCCCAAATCAAATCATGAGGATTAGCAGCACATTGGCTGTCCTTTCCTTGGATTACCTAAGAGGAAGAGGACTTAGAGCATCATTGGGTAAGTATTGGAGTCTTTGGCTTGTTCTCAATTCTGTTCTTAAGTTGTGTGCACGTCTTTTTATGCAACTTAAGTGAACTTAAGTTATTTTAAGTTGAGGGCATGTCTTTTTAGGCAACTTAAGTGACTCCTAGCCAAAAGGCTTAAGTTGTCCCCTTTTTATGTACTTTAAGTGACTTTTTAAAAACATGTGATAAAAAGGCAAAGGGGGCATGGGTTTTTTTGGAACTTATTGGTTCAGTTTTTAGTTTTTTAATGTGGAGCTCTGGATTAAGAGGTGGTGATTCAAGGGCTGAGATTAATTCATCTCTTTGGGAGTTATTATATAACTCTCTAGGGGTCTTTTAGAGCTGGTTATGTTGTGAGTTTTCTGTTTGTTGCTGCTGCAACTTGGCTTAAAGTTTGAAACCCTTGAATATCCCTGATTTCGGAGACATACGGGCTTCCTCTAGTCAGAAGGGTGTGTTTCGGTGGAAGAGCTTTGGTTTGTGAAAACCTAGCACATTGTCTTTTTTGGCCCGCAATTGTTTATTAGGTTTGGAGGCCAAATTGGAGATAAAATTCAGAGTTGAAGGTTTAGATTTGGAGTAATTTCAGCATGGTATTTCATATTTTTGAGCATTCTTGAGGACAACAACAAAAAATTAGACCTAGTGCTGAATTATTTTGGGAGTTGACGCCATATTTGAAGACGGCTAGGGTTTGATCAAGGTCTGAGGTATTTTATGTTAAATCTACATGCTAATTTCAGTTTTATCTCAGAAAAATAGAAGAAAAATCATTGTAATGCATATCTGAACTTGCTGGGCAGAAATAAAAGGATTTCTTGTACTTTTCCTAAGTTCAATAATATAAAATAAATTTATTTCTTTTAGCAGAAAAATCAAATTATTAATCTGATTGTAAATTTGAGTTTGTTGTTGAAATTTTTATATGCAAATTAAGTTTCAGATTTTTTTGTGCCCTAGTTTTAGAAATATTGTTATTTTTCTATTATCCCTATTTGGGGATATTTCAATGGTATCAGAGCTGCAAGACTTGGCAACTTGTTTGGGTTGGTTGTATGGGTGGAAAAGGTGGTCATAACCTGGAAAAACAAAAAGAAGTAATGGTTGACAACAAACAACCACCATCATCAAGTGAAGTGGAGGCAAAACAAATGTTCGCAGAAATGCTAAGACATCTACAAAATACCAATCTTTATTTGAGTTAGATGGCTCATAACACAACAAATGGAAGAAATCTAGTGCATACGGAGAGAGGAAAGTAGCAAAGTTGTAGTAAACAATGAACATTCTACCAACAAATCTACGGGTTCATCACAATCCAAACCTTTCATGCCTACCTTTATACAAGAGGATGAGCCTACACAAGAGGAACCCATGGAGGACAATGAGGATGTTGAGATTTTGGCTAAGTATCAAGCTTTGGGGGAAGATTTTCAGTCAGCTATCTTTTTTAGAGATTACTTGGAAGTCGCCAAATGCACAAAGCCAAAGCGGAAACAATGGAATCAAGAAAAGCAAAATTATAGGTTGCAGAAGAGGTTGGGACGTCTATCCTTACCTAGTTTTGATGGACCATCTTAGTTTTGATGGACCATCCAAGGGTACAACTAGAGCTTGGATTCAGAAATTGGATACTTACCTTGCCTTGAATCAGATGGAGACTGAGGCCATCAAATTTGCCACCCTTCACCTTGAAGGCGCTGCACATGAATGGTGGTTTCATGGTTTAGTGACACAGGGTCATGGTACGATAGTTTTTTATGATCAGTTTTGCACTACATTGATAGAGCGGTTTGATCGCAAGGATTTAGAGGCACACTCTAGAGAATTGGCTTAGTTGGGATAGGTTGGGACACTTGATGCAACATCTACATTTCAGAATTTCAGCGTTTGTCAGTAATGGTTTCTGATGTGTCTGAGAAAGGTTGATTTTGTGGTTCATAGAGGGTTTGTCAAAGCCTCTCAGGGGTTGGGTCAAAGCTTTTGATTCGCCAACCTTGCAGGATGCTATTAAGTGTGCAAGGAATATGGAGCTATCTACACCATAGGCTAGGTTTCCTAGCAAGTTTCCACAGAGACCCTTATTGCAGAGTTTGCCGAAAAGGAAGGACAAGAAACCAGAATATACTAGACCAACGGGGGAGATGTCTAAGCCAATTGGTGGTGCATCTTGTGATTCGAGAGATGAGTTGAGACGAAAGAGGCTTTGCTTTGATTGTCGTGAGCCTTGGACATCTAGACATAAGTGTAAAAGTGGGGGCAAGGTCCACTGGATTGAGGTCTTGGAGGAACCTAGTGATGATGAGTTGGAGGAGACACAAGTTCTTGATGAGCAACATGAGCAGATGGATGGGGTGATAGACACAGGTGCACCAGGATGATTTGGCCCAGATGGATGGTGCGATTGCAACCCTCACTACCACTCCTCATTTTAATGCCTTCAGGGTGAAGGGCATTATGTAGGGACAACGAGTTGTGCTGATTGATATTGGGGCTACCCACAACTTCATTTATTCGTCCTATGTGAAGAAGCGGGGCTTGCAAGTTGAGGAGCATGATGGTTTTCGAGTGCAAACAACAAGTGGCACAATGTTGCGTTGTGTTAATCTTGTCCCACAGTTGAGTATGACCTTGGGTAATTACACCCTTACTGATGACTTTTATGTGGTTGGCATTGAGGATACCAATGTTGTGTTGGGTGTTTAGTGGTTGCATTCTATAAGTCCTTATGTCACAGACTTTAAGACTATGCAGTTGAGTTTCATAGTAGATGGTCAGAAGGTGGTATAATGGGGCTTATCTTCAGATGCTCCTAGAATCATTTCAGCTAAGAGGATGGAGAGAATTTGTCGGCAGTCAAAGGCTGAGTGGGCAGTATAGTGTTTCATTTCAGATAAGTCTACCGATATAGGACAACGTGGATATCATATTGACATACAGGGTTTGTTGGACAAGCATAGTGTGGTGTTTTCAGATCTACCGCATGATCTACCGCTAGATCGTGGTTTTGAGCATGTTATTGAGCTTGTGGATAGCAAGCCAATTGTTATGGATCTCTATCGTCATCTAGACGAGTCAATGATGAGTTTGAGAAGATTATTCAGGAGTTGTTGGATGGAGGACATATATGGCCTAGTTCTAGTCCCTTCTCTTCTTTTGTCGTCTTGGTGAAGGAGGATGGTACGATGAGGATGTGCATTGATTATTGTGCACTAAATAAGAAGGCCATCAACAACAAGTATCCTATTCCACGTATTGATGAGTTGTTGGATGAGCTACATGGAGCGATCTATTTCTCCCAAATAGATCTTCGTTCAACTTCAGGATACCATCAGATTCAGGGTCGGGAACAAGATGTGCACAAAACAACTTTCAGGTGCCACTATGGACATTTTGAGTATTTGGTGATGCCCTTTGGGTTATCAAATGCTCCAACTACTTTTCAGTCTTGCATGAACCATGTATTCAACAAGCAGTTGCGAAAATTTGTGTTGGTTTTCTTTGATGACATCTTAGTATACAACAAGACATGGGAGGAGCATATTGACATCCTGATGAGGTGTTAAGTATCTTAGTGGCTAACTCCTTTTTTGCGAAAGCCTCTAAGTGTGAGTTTTGTATGATTGAGCTATTATATTTGGGATATGTCATTGGGGAAGGTGGAGTGAAAGCACATAGAGAGAAGATTCAAGCTATACTTGATTGACCACCACCAAAGAACGTGTCCCAATTGAGGGGCTTTATTGGTCTATGCACATACTATAGACGGTTTGCAAAGGGGTTTTCTTCATTAACCGCTCCTTTGACAGATTTGACCAAGAAGGATGCCTTTGTTTGGATGGTTGAGACTCAAAGAATCATGGATCATCTTAAGAAGGTAATGAGTACTTGTCTTGTTTTGGCTTTACCGGATTTCTCTAAACCTTTTGTGCTTGAATGTGATGCATCCGGTATTGGTATTGGGGCTGTTTTAATGCAAGACAAGTGTCCAATTGCTTATGAGAGCCAAAAACTGAATGAGGTTGAATGGAGGTTCTCTACATATGACAAGGAAATGTTGGCAATCATGCATGCACTTGAAAAGTTTCGTCAATATCTTGTGGGCAGCAAGTTTATAGTGAGGACTGATCACAATAGCCTCAAGTATTTCATGGAGCAAAAAGGATTAAATGAGAGACAACAACGTTGGGTCAGTAAGCTTCAAGGGTATGATCACATTGAATTTGTCAAGGTAAAAAATAATGTTGTCGCTGATGCATTATCTAAAAACCCTTCATTTTACTCACTTTCAGAAATTTCAGCTTCTTGGAAGGATCTCATACTAGCAGAGCATTCACAAAATCAGCATGCTTGTGATGTTCTAGATGATAAATCGATGATGAAAGCTATAAAGTGTTGAATGATGCCATCTATTATAAGGATAGAATCTATTTAGCACTGGAAAGTAAGCTCAAACATAAGATTCTTATTGCTGTCCATAACAATTAGGTTGCTGGTCATCTGGGTTATTTGAAGACATACAGGTACATTTGTGAAAGATTCTCATGGAAAGGTATGAAAGATGATGTTCTCAAACATGTGAGGGAATGCATAGAGTGCCAAAGAAACAAAGCTGAAGTTTCTTTCCCAACAGGGCTGTTACAGCCACTTCCTATTCCCAGTCAAAAGTGGGAACAAATATTGATGGATTTCATTTCTGGGCTGCCTAAGGTCAATGGTAAGGACTGCATTTTTATTGTGGTGGATAGACTCACTAAATATGCTCATTTCATGTCAATGCCTTTTGAGTTTAAAGCACCACAAGTTGCTGGTCTGTTTTTTGAACAAGTATTCAGACTTCATGGTGTGCCAAAAAGAATTGTAAGTGATAGAGACCGCATATTCATCAGCGCTTTTTGGCAAGAGTTGATGAAGTTGGCTGGCACAAAACTCGATCATAACACTAGTTATCATCTTCAAACGGATGGTCAAACTTAAATTGTAAACAAATGGCTTGAAGGTTTCTTGAGGAATTATGTCTCAGGGCAGCAAAGAGCATGGGCAAATTGGTTACATTTGGTAGAATTCTGTTACAACACTACATATCATATGAGCATAGGTATGACACCTTTCAAAGCTTTGTATGGTTATGAAGCTTCTACATTTGTGGATTTGGTTTTTTCTGATTCTAGAGCTCCAAAAGCTCTTGAGTGGGCAAAAGAAAACCAATATTTCCTCAAGGCACTTAAGGATAATATTCAGATTGCACAGGAATAACAGAAGAAATATACTAATCGCCATAGAGTTGAGAGGTCTTTTGAGGTGGGAGACATGGTATTTTTGTGTCTTTAACCTTATAGACAATCCTCATTGAATGTAAGTGGAGCGGAAAAGCTTAAACCAAAGTTTTATGGGCTTTTCAAGGTGATCAAAAGAATTGGTGAAGTAGCATATGAGTTAGAGTTACCAGTTACAAGCAAAATTCACAATGTATTCCATGTGTCATGCCTCAAGAAGGCCCTTGGACAACATGTGACTCCTACGGAATTGCCTCCCATGCATTATATTAAAGAGTTCAATCCCACTTGGGAACACGGGGATAAAGCATACCTAAGTGAAAGGTAAAGCTAGGCTCCTAGTGGTACAATTGAGGACCGGTTCACACCATCTTAGGTGTGAAACTGGTAGATGGATGGTTCCCAAGGAAAGATGGGAAGATAGGACTTGCATTTTCTGCAGTGATAGAGCGGTTGAAATTGAACGACACTTCATTAGGGAGTGCGATGTGTACAAGGATATACGTATGCAGCAGGATAACAACGTGAATGTGGGCAGTTTTAGTGAGTTATTTGAGGAAGAGAGGCTACACAACACGGCCCGGCTGTTGGTAAAGATTCATAAGAGGCGGGATGACATCGAAAGGAATCTGAAGAACTCTTAATGGTCTTGACACTTGGTCCCATAGACTGTTTGGTCTTGTGGACGTTATTAAAACTCATTCATTCATTCATTCATGGATGAAGGTAAATTGATACTCATTCCAGAAACAATTTTGCAAGTGAGAGAGAAAAGCTTGAGGAATAAGGTAATCTCTGAATATCTTATTAAATGGAAAAACATGCCTTTAGAGGATGCAACATGAGAAGGAGAGGAGATTTTTAAGCATCCTAGTCTACAAATGCTTGAGGACAAACATTCTTTGGGTGGGGAGGACTATAATGTCCCCAACTCAAATCATGAGGATTAGCAGCACCTTGGCTATCCTTTCCTTGGATTATCCAAGAGGAAGAGGACTTAGAGCATCATTGGGTAAGTATTGGAGTCTTTGGTTTGTTCTCAATTTTATTAAGTTGTGTGCACGTCTTTTTATACAACTTAAGTGAACTTAAGTTATTTTGAGGGCACGTTTTTTTAGGCAACTTAAGTGACTCCTAGCCAAAAGGCTTAAGTTGTCCCCTTTTTATATACTTTAAGTGACTTTTAAAAAGCATGTGATAAAAAGGCAAAGGGGGCGTGGGTTTTCTAGGAGCTTATTGGTTTAGTTTTTAGGTTTTTAACGTGGAGTTTTGGATTAAAAGTGGTGATGTTATTATACAACTCTTTACGGGTCTTTTAGAGTTTGTTATGTTGTGAGTTTTCTATTTATTGCTGCTGCAACTTGGCTTAAGGTTTGAAACCCTTGAGTATCCTTGGTTTCGGAGAGACATACGGGCTCTCCCTAATCAGAAGGGTGTGTTTCGGTGGAAGAGTTTTGGTTTGTAAAACCTAGTACATCATCTTTTCTGGGCTGCAATTGTTTATCAGGTTTGGAGGCCAAATTGGAGATAAAATTCAGAGTGGAAGGTTCAGATTTGGAGTAACTTCAGCATGGTACTTCACGTTTTTGAGCATTCTTGAGGACGGCAACACAAAATTAGACCTAGCACTGATTTATTTTGGGAGTTGATGCCATATTTGAAGACGGCTAGGGTTTGCTCAAGGTTTGAGGTGTTTAATGTTAAATCTCAGAAAAGTAGAAGAAAACTAATTTCAGTTTTATCTTAGAAAAATAGAAGAAAAATCATGGTAATGCATATCTGAACTTTTTGGGCAGAAATAAAAGGATTTCCTGTACTTTTCCTAAGTTCAATAATATAAAGGAAATTTATTTCTTTTAGCAAAAAAATCAGATCATTAATCTGATTATAAATCTGAGTTTGTTGTTGAAATTCTTATATGCAAATTAAGTTTCAGATTTTTTTGTGTCCTAGTTTTGGAAATATTGTTATTTTTCGATTATCCCTATTTGGGGATATTTCAGCTGCAGAGTTAATGATTTCTAATGGAGAAATATAGTGGAAAAGGCGGCCTTTGATAAGATTGGAATATGTTATGAATGGCTCTGTAAAATTTGTCATATATAATGAATGTGTGAAAATGAAATGACAGATAGATTTATTTGCCCTTCCATTTGTGACACTGTTATTTGTAAGGAATCTGCACTTTTTGGGAGATCTTACGTAGTATTCTGCGGAAGATTTGTGTGCAAGGCAATAGTACACATAAGTTGCAAATATTGTTGCAAGGGTTGTTACTAGAGAAATAAATTGGATGTTAAGATGGTGTTATGCCTATGATTTTAAAATGTACCTAAGAACTGTGTTCTCCACTGGTTTACATCAGGGGTTACAATGCAGACAACGTTATGGAAAGGGGCAATTCTTAGGATCTATGAATGCTAAAAGAGGAACACTAGTGAAACCTAATGCTTAAGTTTGTGACTTCTAATTTAATATTTGAGAACTTAGTTTACTTTATAATTTTTTAAGACGTAGGCGACTGAGGGTGCTCAGGTTGAATCTATGGGGCAATATGCAGTAGGCAATTAAGGGGAACAAGCAGACTCTCTATATTATTTAAGCCCTTTTTTATCATCATTTAAGCCTTTTTGTTTGCTACACCTTAATGGCTCTTTTGAGAGAATGGTCTTGCATATTGTAAGTGTCTATGAATTGAGGTTCTGCTAGATAAAGAAATAATAGCCATTTTTCAAAATTTGGCAAAAAGAAAAAATCAATAAATGCTGTAGATTGAGTTGGTAGAGTTATCTTTACCCCATTGCAAAAGTGAAGCAAATGGCATGCACAAAACAAAATGATATTATATAATTGGTATTTCGATATAAATATCAATATAAAAATCAACCGAATTTGCAAGACCTAACCATATTAGCATAGGATATAAACCTAATGGTTCTGGTTAAAGTCTAAAAACTGGCAAAGAGCTTTAAAAACTTAAAAAGTATAGTTCATTGATACAAAAATTATACATTGTTACAATAAGCATGTGTGGCATGTTTGTAGATGCCAAGTCAGTGGGATTACTTTATAATTTATCGGGGGATTATCTTATGAGGAGCCCTATCTATGTAGGAGGTGGTAGTAGAATGCAAGGACTGAAGAGGAAGGTCTCGCTCTTGGGTATCATGCTTGCGGTGCTCCCTCATTCAAGAACCAAAAGCCTTAGTTGTGAATGTTGGCTGCTCCATCCTAGCAATCCAGTTCGACGTTGGATCAAGCTCAACAAAATCAATTGATTGATTTTGGATGTTGACATAAATTGGATGTGTTCACACCGATTTACGAGATAGTTAAAGCTGATACTAGGCAAAAGAGAGTAAACTAATGTTTGTTTATATCTTATCGCATTCACAAATAAAAAATAATACCTGAATACAAATATTTCCTAATTAACACTTTCTTTATTCCTTACAATAGTTTATTACAAGCCACCATACACTATATCTTTCTATCTCCTACTTAGTCCTCTATATTCTCTTCTCATATATTCTTTAATCCTTATAATAGTTTATTACAAGCCACCATACACTACATCTCACACCACGAGAATTATATTCTCCACTGCTAGTTTACAATCTTATATAGGTTTCCAAAGGAAATGGTTACAAACAACCCTTCACTCCTTAACTCTTCATAACCAGTAGTATCTACTAATTAACCTTATTACAAATTCCAATATATCTATTTATTGATTTTATAAACTATAGTATATGAATATACTACTAGCAGTATACTACTCAATACGTTACAGCAAAATATATAATGCCTCAATGCACTATGATACGAAGGGACATGTCTCCTAGACATCTCTATTCTTCATGTACGTGTGTCAAAGATGCCATGAAGCATCGTCGATGCTGCACAGGTCCTATAGTGTCACTGCTCTGTTCTGTCTATTTGTCACCATAGTTAATGCTGTGGTATGTTTGGGGCTTTCACAGTGTATGAGAATGCTTATCTGAACATGATGATGAATCCTATCAACATTGAGCACTAGTGCCTGATGATATTTAGACACTAACTAGATAATATGTTTAAACAAATTACTTCAAAAAAAAGTATTAGATATCAAATGCTTAAAAGTTCAAGTTCAAACCTTCCAATTCTTTGAACTTTGATGGGGAGACGTAGGTTGTAATGAACAAGGACAAGATCATACATCACATTCTGTGCAAATCTGTTGTGTTTCTTGGAATTTATATGTCTAAACATATTCCAACTATACTCACTTCCAGAAGCATTGCAGGTTTGTCACAAGATACAAATAACCAACCCTTGAAGCTTGGGAGCATTAATACGAAAATTCTCCCACCAAGCACATAGAATGTTAAAAAGAAAGTCTAACATTTCATAATTTTAAAATTTGAAAACAAGGGTAAAAGAAATCATAATTGAAGATTAAAATTTTGGCAATCAACTTAATGATCAAAGTTTTAACTATAAATCATAAATGGTACCATTTAGTACCTAGCAATTTTGTCTTCCTCAAATCAGTTGTGGTATTATATGCAATTATTAGTCCGTTTGTTCCCTTGTACATTTGCCACTGCTCAACAACTAATCTCTGCGTTTGTTAATAGGGGCACATCCTCCATTCACCTCCTTGTTTACACCAACTCAGTGGATCATAAATGTGAGTTGGGTTCAACTTTTACCCAACAGTATGTGGTGAATTATGTAATTGATTATTTCCCTCATCGATGACTTTCCACAAAGGCATATATTTTGCTTCCACATCCCCTTACTACTATTTAGTGGCCTCCATGGCCTTATTGATTGCCTCATATAATTAATGCTCAAGGATTCTCTCCATTGACCACGGCAGTCACTAGTTGCTCTGTAATTTAGATAAGCACTCCAAAAGGCCTCATGAAATGCAAGGTTTGTTACCTCTATGGCATCGATGAGCATAATTATTCTGTTTTGCTCCATTAATTAGGCACTCATTATAAATTCTTTTTTTGTGGAGAAAGGCATTGCAAGGAGATGAACTTGGTTGCAAATGTGGTAATAACTAGTCAAATAATCCTTGCCATTTGTAAATTTTCTTGTTAAATTGAGTACTTAAGTTACTAGGAAATAGAATGCAAACAAAATCCTTAATGGGAATTGTCTAATTTCTAGGATCCTTAGATCTGAAACGATGTGGAATTTTCTTTGCAAACAAATATTTATAAAAATATATGAAAATAAACTCTTAACAGTTACAAGCTATGGTTTACGTTCTTCCATCTCTGATTCGTTTCATGATGTGGTTACTTTTAGTTTGGGTGAGGGATGTGGTAGTTCAGTTAGGGTTTTATTATTATTTTGTTTTTAAAATATTTCTTGCTGAACTGTGGGCCCTGGAAATGGCTTGGAAACGGGTCTGAAATTGTTTGGACATGTCTAGAAGCTTTTCAACGTGTTTCTGGAAATGTCCTGGTCCTTCTGGTTGTTTTGGAATCCTGACAGAGTTGTTTTGGTTTTTGTTTCCATTTTGGAAGCTCAGAGATGGGACCCGTGAGAGACAATTCCTGCAACTTTGCTGAGGCCTTTGTATGATTGTAGATGTATTTTGTAACATCTTCCGCAACAGATTTGACCCAGTTAATATTTTTTGTCTTTTTAGCATGAGTTCTATGCAATGGGCAGCACAAGGGGTCCAAAAAATAGAGGAGTGCTTCTCCATCAAAAGTTTATTGTCAGCTGAATAATTTGTAGCAGTGTTAGTCACAATCTTTAAAACATTTTCCTTCCTTACATCCAATAAAGTGTTGGGGCATTTTTAAGTTGGTTGGGTGCATCACTGGATTTTGGAGTAAGCGATATTTGGTTACTTCCATCCATCTACCCATCCATTCACTTGACATAATAGGAAGGTGTCAGGGACTGGAATTGAAGAGACACATTGAAGATAAGTACAAGAAAATCATTGACAGGAGTCCCAGTGGCAGGCAATGTAAGAAGCATAATTATAGTCTAGTGGAATACTAATGATACAGTTGTATGGCCTTGCCTTAGCGTATTTGATTCCAATGTATAATGTTATAAGGAATGCAGAGAAGCAGTTCATTATTTGTAAGATTGGGTGAGCAGCTTGTGGAGTGAGATGATGAAAATAAAATTGCAGATCCTACATCAATTCTGCAAGGTCAAGTTATGTATTGGTACATGAAGCTGCTAGTGAGGGAAGAAGTTTAGAGCTACTTTTTCCAACATTCCAAGTTGGAGTGACAATGGATCACGGAACTAAATGACCTCGGACAGTCACTAGCCAAAACTACCAAAGTCTTAGAATATTCAATTAAGTGAACTTCAATATCGATAATGATCAGCATGGTGATCGAATCTTGAGGTAAGTGTGCCGTGGGACAACAGAAAGGTAATCTGAATGAAGCTCCATGACAAATTCTTTGAACTGAAGGAGAAATGATCTATACAAACCAGAATGTGCTGATTAACCAACTTAAGTTTTGTGTGTTCTAACAAGCTTTCAAGCTACGGTCTTCTATTCAATTTTCCTTAATTGGGAAAGATCCTTTGTGTGCATGCAGATGTATCAAGGAGAGTGATTGAAGCTCTATTGCCTCAATTTAGTGAAAGCAGATAATCAACATAATAATCTGCCAGATGCACACTGTTTTGCACCCAGACAGTTCTAGACCCTGTTTGCTAATTTGCTGGAACTTGGGTTACAAATACACAAGGATGTGTACACATAGCTTGAAAATATGTAGAAGCAAGGGACATGTTACATCAATGTCGCTATGAGCTATCATAATTATGAGTGATCCATACTAGCACTTTCAGAGCTATGATAGTTAAAAACCAAAACCTCAGATAATGCACACATTGCATATAAATAAATAAATGTAAACTTCAACACTTATCCTAATTTTATCCAAGTTTAGATTGTGTTGCGTTTTATACACTCTTAAGTTCCAGTTTTTTGTCACCACTTTACTAATTTTCTGTTTCTTTATTTCTGAAGTCAGTTTTAATTTCTTGCAAGTGATCGTTCCCAGGATGCTCCCCTAACCTCTCCCAGGGTGTTTGTGTATTATGTAACAAGTGCTGGGAGTGACCTTCAAAGACCAAAGCTAAGGACTAAAATTGTCATGCAGCCTGTTTTAGTTATTGAAATATAATGTTACAAACGTGTCATCAAAATATTCTGTAATATTAATTGACTGGATATGTAACTTCTTGAATTTTGTGTTTATGGTTCTACTTCTATTGAATTAATGAATATTTTCCATATCTTTTTTGCGTTTCTCTTTCAACTGCAACTTGTGTTGTTGTTGGAGTGCCAGATTTTCCAAGAGCCTGAAGGAGCTCTGGAAACCTACATTGTGCAAACCACTATATTTTCAAATGCACACAACCTATCTGACCTTTCATGTAGTTTACAATTAAACTAGTATTTTGGTATGTAAATCCGTTTCTCATGTTATTAGTTCTTTATGTGCCTTGTTCCCATTAATTCTTCTTGTGTATTTGAGATCTATGATATTTTCTATGTTAATTAGTATCCATAGAAAGACCAAATTGTAATATATTTTCTTTGTAGACAACCTTTCTGGGCTTATGTTATGGTAGCTAATAAATGGTGCAGATAAACAAAAGGGGTGATACAGTTGATGAAAAGATTAGGAAACTTGATACCGAGCTTGCTAGATATAAAGAACAAATCAAGAAGACTAGGCCTGGCCCTGCTCAGGAGGCTGTCAAGGCTCGGGCTATGAGGGTACTCAAGCAAAAGAGGATGTAAGTTCTTCGTTTGGAATTCCTTGTCATTGAATTTTTTCGTGTCCTGCACTGCTGATAAGATTCTAGTTTTATCTTCATGGTTACCATCAGCTCTATTCAAGATCAATCCACAAATGTGAAATCAATTTTATTGTAGTTCAATCGCAATTGCAGCTCTGTTTGTAAGAGATAATTTTCTTTGCAAACACTATGTGATGGAAAAATTCAATAGAGGGTGTTAAATTGACCAAAAAATTTGAAACAATAGAAACATGATTTAAACCCCAGTTTAAAAAACTCGTACTCAGCAGTCCAATATTCTGACCCGTACTTAGGATGCGGAAATTACTCGGAAAATTTATCGCTACTTTAAAAACTATATAAATTCATAAAATAAATTGAATGCCAAATACCATACTACCTAGCATTTGACCAGTGAATTACTAAATACCATGTGCTACCTATGCATTTAATCAGTGAATTTTACCTAACAGGTAACTGAAAATCAAGAAAGCAGAGCAGAAAACAAGGGAAATAGACATGAAAATCAAATGAGATGGAGTCAAAGAACCTAAAAAAATGAAAATCATCCACCTGCCTAATCAACCTTCTAATGTTTGACCTCTAACTATTGATCGAACATGAATATAAAAATGTCAATGACTAATTTCTCGATAATAATTTCCAAGATAAACTTATTACAGTTTGAGTTACTACAATATTCTTCATATTTCATTATGATTAAACAATAATAAGAAAACACTAATTTTTTCCCACTTTGTTATATTCCCACATGAAAGCTTGTTTGCATGCGCACATGTGCATACCTTGCAGGATGGGCATGTTGCGTACACTGACATAAAGTGAATGGGAACTGTATAAGCATAATGGCTATGAGGGATCTGAATTTTGCGAAAAGCTAAGTCAACTGTGCAGGGAAAGAAGGAAAGAATCTTAAAAATCGTGTGGAAAAGAAAATCCATGGAAAGAATGAGATTGTGGGATTTTTTTTTTTTTATATTTTTAAGTAGATAAGGAAGATCACCTCTCTTACCTGCATATTATATATTCTCTTAATTTTTGTCAATTGCTTCTTGGACCAACAAATTATAATCTTTAATTTCCGAATGGTAGCCCTCTAAAATATATCAGTGGTTAAACAAGGAACCTAAAATCAAATCTAATGCATGAATTCCCTTGGAGGTACCCAGGAGGGTGGCCGGTATGCATTCTAGTATCCAAAAATAAACTATGGTACCCATGAGAGTGGGTGGTATGCCTTCCAGTTTCTAAAAATAAACTATGGTACCCATGAGGGTGGCTGTTATGCTTTGAAGTATCCCAAAAATAAAGTATCTGATTATGTCCTTAATCTTGTGACAGTGAAATAGACATGAGACAAACTCTTGTGAGTCATTCATGAGCCACTCAGGCTGGCCTGCTGTTGCCTATGGCATTACCTCCTGTCTCTTGCGGAGAGTAATTTCTAGAGAAGTCAAACTTATATTAGTGTGTTTAATGAGCCTACATCTATATACAAGTTATACAACACTGCTGCTTCACAAATGGTTTTTGAATAATCCCACTGCAAACATCAATTGTCTCTTTGAATCACATTGTATCTCATCTATAGACGAAGAAGAGATCACAAACCTAAAGATACCTTATTGTATCACCAAAATGTCTACTTGTGATGCCATCCAAATAATATAGTGAGACATATGAAGTAGTTTCCATTCAAATAACGTCCTGGGTGGCTACTCTGATTTCCAAACTTCGTCAGAAATTCCAAATTGTGGAATCTCTTTAGAATCAAACATGTTTTTGCTGTGGGCACATATCTGGAATTTGGAAATGTTCCGAGGATGCCAGTCCAATGTACTGCTAATAAACAACTAATAGAACAAAAACAATGAAGAGAAGAGTTTAGAGAAGCAGCCAAAGAAACAAAATATTTTAGCAACAACAACTTCAATGTTAAGGCAGGATCAAGCAACTTCATAATGCAGTACTAGACAACTACCACTACCGGTTCATTCACACCCATCGATCTTTACACCTGCTGATCAATATTTAATGTGATCAAGTTTCAACTATGAAATTCAAACTAGATGTGTACTAGGAGAGCAATTTGACTCTTGCCTGGACGGAGTCAATGGCCACCTTTAAAGCATTGGAGATGGCAATAGAAGTATCGAAGATTGTCTGTGGGAGTAAGAGCAGCCTTTTCGGTTTAAATTGAAATTTGGCACTGGAAGACATGCAAAATTGAGAAATGCACAAAACAATCTGAATTGTCATTGACAGATTGACCAGCCTAGAGACCATGGTTAACAAGGAAGGTTCTGATTCCAGGTCAACAGTGTTGAAGGGCGAAAAATCATGTGGGTTCATATAATAAAGAACTCCTGGTATCTCTTGTCTGATGATATCAACAAAATGAATATGGAATGTAGACTAGAATGCGTGGATTATTAGCTTGGAACTTTTCATGGTTAGCTCAACTGTGCCTTTAGAGTCATATTTGATCATTGAGGTCTTGGTTTCTAAGTTGTATGTTACGCTTAATTTTTAATGTCTCATGTTGGCTCTATAACTCCAAGTGAATATTTAGCAATATATGTTTTTATTAAACATTTTATTGTCTTACTTTTATGGCTTTTACGAGCTAACTAAAAGTCGCTTTTTGACATAATGGAATTAAAATCCAGGACGATCTGGGACTTTGATTGACTTGTGGTATAATCATAGAAATCCATGCATGTTTTGTCTTCACCATCAGCTTCAGGACCATCCCAAGCGTACATGGTTATACCATGAAGTCCTAACTCATTTCTGTTAATGCCACACAACTTCGACAATGTCAGTCCTGTTCTGTACAGTGGTGCAACAGGATTCCCATAAATCCAAAAAACATAGAATCTGAACAGTCATGAAGTGAGCAGTCACCATTCTTTTGATTGGCAAACCATTTCCCCATCTCCCGAACTTATATAATAGTGCATTTCAATCTTTGATAGAGGAGATAGAACATGGAAGTAATGTAGTGACTAGACATCTTGTAGCACATCCTACCTCTTGGATTAATGTATATATAACTATTGCGTAATACATTCTTGCAACTTTTAGCTCTAGAATGGTGTATATTGTTTTGTTGTTTCTTTGTCTTTTAAACACTGTGATTTACATTTTGCTCTCTATCATTTCACAACCACTTCTGCCATAACATAGTTAACCTTGTTAAGCATGTTATGCAGCGGGATTTTCCTTGGCCCCCAGATCATAGGTATCAAAGCTAAAACACTTTGTATCATATATTTGTGGCATTGAAGTTTCCATCTGAATCCTTCTTTGCATTTTGCATGCCAACTCATGCGAAGTCTGATTACAGTAAGCTTAGTCTCTAAATTTGTGACCCTTCAACTTACCTTCCTTCACGATCTCCAATGGCAGGAAAATCAACTCTAGAGATGTTGACTTCAGTCATGCTTAAGAAAATGATAGAGAATGAGTTGCAAAGGCAATGAGAAGATTTGGAACAACACAACGCACATGAGACAGCGGGAATCATTGATCACTTTGCCCAACTTTTTCAGCGCATTCAAATTTCTTCTGAAACATCCGCTCCACATAGACCATTCGATAATCAGATGTTGTAAAAGCACAAGTAAATCTAGACATCCCTATTTTTGAAGGCAAAATAGATGCATATGCCCTAGATAATTGGCTGAAGCTTATCTGTTTGTACCATGCAGTTAATTGATTTTATGATAAGAAAAATATTACCTTTGCTTTTGAAAGTTTCCTTGTTTGCAAAGAATTGGTGGGATAACTATGACACAAACTCATGAAGATATGACTTAGAATTTGTACATACCTAGAATGGCTTTGTAGAAGCCTTGAAAACTATCTATTATCTTGATGAAAACCATGATGATCGGTATATTAACTTTTCACAATTGTGGCAAGGTTGTGATTATTTTGTTCAAGAAAGCACAAATTTATTTCACACTTTGGTTTCCGAGTTGAATTTTCAAGAATCAAAACAAGACCTTATTCAGGAGAAACTTACATATTTGCTAGGCCAAACAAATGTCTAGGAAAGAATGCTCCAACTCAGGATTTGAGAAAAGTGTCACTCACTGGTGTCAGTCCGTGTACAAAATCAGGCCTTTTTAAGATGTAGTCCTTTATGATGTGGTGCCATTAGAGTTATGTGATAAATTACTTGGGCAACCATATTGTTTTCATCGGCATGCAACCTATGAAGAAAATCCTAAAAAATTCTCATAGATGTTGGTGAGGATAGATATTGCGTACTGGAAGTAGTCCCTAAGCTCTCACTCATAAGAGCTAATCTGTGCAATAACTAGTTAGTTCTAGTCAGAAAGTTGTGCTCTTGATGGTGAGACTTGAACATAAGAACAACCTTGCGGCTCAAACTCAAACCACAATTTCTTCAGGAAACATGCAGTAGTTGAACAACATGCTGGAAAAATAAAAAGGATATAAATTTCAGGTACCCATTGGAGTTCATGCACATTGTGTGGTAAGTCATACTATTGATTTGTTTGTTCGACTACCTTTACGTAATGCCTCTTTATACGACCGATATTTCACGGAGACTAAATAAATCAAGTGGCAGATCCATGGATTTGTGGATAAAGTACACATCAGGCCAAGCCCAATGCCTTGCAGCAGTCCCATTGTGTTCACGCCAAAGAAGGATAGCACATGGAGGTTGTGCATTGATTACAAAGCTCTCAACTAGATCATTGTGAAGAACCACTACCACTCTTCCCAGGATAAAGGACCTTTTGTACCAGCTCCATGCTTCTAAGTTCATTATAAAAATTGATTTTAAGTTTGGGTACCATCAGATTCCCATTGAACCTTTAGACCTCTGGAAGACAATCTTTGAATCCAAGGAATGTTTATTTGAATGGTTTGTTATGCCTTTGGGCTTAACTTGGGCACCGTCGACATTCATGTGGCTGATGAATGACATCCTCCGACCACTCAAACTTCATTTGTTGCTGTCTTCCTTTGATGACATCATTTTTTCCGGAAAAACACGAGATGCTCATTTGCACCATTTTCAACAAGTGCTCAACAATTTGCGGCAGCAAAAGTTGTATGCCAACATGGAGAAGTGTTTGTTTTCCATGCAAAAATTACAATACCTTGGATACATTGTTGACACACATGGAATTCATGTGGATCCAACCAAGACCCTCGTCATACAAGAGTGGCCTACACCAAAGTATCTCACATAGCTTTGCAACTTCTTGGGATTAGCAAATTTCTATAGGATATTTGTACTTGGTTTGTGAATCAAGTTATTAAAAGTGGCACTAAAACAACTTTCACATCGACAATTGCACAATAGAATTCATTAGAAGAATTGAAATGCAAACTTTTTTCCGTGCTAGTACTTGCGTTCACTGATTCTAAACAAGCCATTTGAGATGGAGATTGATGCATTTGAATATGCACTTGGAGCAGTTCTTACTCATTTTGGTCATTGAGTCGCTTAACATAGTGAAACATTCACCACCATGGTAAGGAAATATCATACACATGAGTGAGAGCTGAATGCTATTGTCTAGACATGTAAGCATGGTAAACACCACATATTGGGAAATGAGACCTTAAACCACACGGATCACAAGCCACTGTAGTTTTTGTAGACACAAAACGAATTGCAGCAAAAACGACACCAAAAAGGGTCTTCATATCTTCAACAGTTCCATTTGAACATCAATCATAAGAAGGGAAGTGCCAATCTAGTAGTTGATTGTTTTAGTTGACCCCCTGTTGAAGTTCTTCTCACTGTGCTTGACGCTTGTGGACATGCAACTAACACTTGGTCAAAATTGTACACATTTGATGCAGATTTTACAAATATCTATCAGACATTGCATAGTAATAAGTCGATTCTAGATTTCTACTTGCAAAAGGACTATTGTATCACCTTGGACACTTGTGTGTTATGCACGAGGCAAAATGCCATAAATTATTATGGGAGGCTCATTTTAGCAAAAGTTGTAAGACACTTTTTATTTGAAAATAATCTTGTAGTATTGAAGAAGTATTTCTTTTGGCCACACCTCAAATCAGATGTTGCAATATAGATCAGATCCTATACCAATTGTGCCATAAGCAATCTAGTTGACAAAAAGCAGGGTATGTACATGCTTTTGTTGGTACCTACTAGACATTAGGAATCAATTTCCATGGATTTCTGCTCAGGCTACCCTACCACCAGTGCTAGAGTTGATAGATTTTCAAAGATGGAAATCCTCACCTCTTATAAGAAATCAATCTCAGCTCTAGAAACAACTCAACTGCATTTTCAAAATGTATGGGTTCACTTTGGATTACTATTCACCATCATCTTTGTTAGGGACACCATATTTTGAGCAATTTTTGGAAAGCACTTTGGTCTATGATGAACACAAAGTTGAACAAGTCTATTGCTTTCCAACCTTAGATTGATGGACAAAAAAAAGTGGTGAGTAGGATGATCGTGCATCTTCTTCATATGTACAATCCCAGGGAGCAACATACATGGGTTGAAAGCCTTTCTTTCATTCTGTGCAACTGCTAAAGAGCTTTGTGCATCTCTACAACACAACATTTTTCAGGTTTGCTTGGGTTTTCAACTTTTGGCACCCATTGACGTGGCTTTCCTAGGCATCCATCATAAAAATCAACACCTCCTTTAGCTCAAAAGGAAGTTGGAAAAGTTGCTAAGTTTGTTGAGTACATCGAACACATTCAACAACAAGGGTAAACCATTCTATAGAAGGCTAATGCTAGGTACAAGCAATGCCATGATCAACATTGTGCAACGAACGCCTTTTAGGTTAGCAATCAAGAATGGCTTCACTTGCAGAAGGCAAGACTCACAAGACCATACCACAAGATTCATTCACTTTGGTACAAGCCTTACACTTTACCCAACAAGTTAGAGATGATGCTTTCAAGCTCAATCTACTTTCCTATCTTGGTCTTCTTTTAGTTTCGAATCCAGGAGGACTTACGCGCCATTATTTTCCACCCTTGCTAGACACACTTGATGTTGTAGAAGCACTTTATCAGACAATCATCAATCCTTATTGAAACACTCAATCAAAAGGGGATCAAATAATTGACTTTAGGGTCAAATACACTAGACAACAAGAGATCCATCCTTTTCAGATCGCTAAAGTCAGTCAAGTACCTTCCCAAGGAAATTGGTTTACAGAAGTGCAAGTTGGCAACAACTTATTAGATAAATTAGCATCTAGTTAGGCAAACTAATAGCTATCATTTTTGCTAAAATAAGGTAGATTAGTTCATCCATTATAAGCTCGTATTTGTTATACGGGTGTGGTTTGTTATGGGCTGCAAGCTTATTTACAGTAGGCAATGTGCAATATATTTTCAAGGCTTGTTCAGTAAAGCTTATATGGCATCAGAATTGAAACATTAGTAGATGTGATTTGAATCTAGGAGAAGCAAGGAGGAATGTTGTTCAGTGTTTGTGCTGAAGAAGTGTAGATATTTTGCAGATGGATCTGTAACAATTTGTATATCAGGTGTGAGCAGAATTGCCATGAAGGCATGGAGTTGTAAATGTGATTTGTTATTCAATGTATTGCTACCATGATGACATATGGCGAGAGGTGCATTTGATGTGCAACTTCTAAGGTGTGAGGTTTGCAGAAAGGTGTGAAGCAAAGGCCTTTGCGTTGGTTGTGAGAAGTGTGACTGCTGCTTCATGACTGTAAGGTGCATCTGATTGAGTGCAACATGGGTCTAATGGGTAAAATGTGCTCTTATCAGGATAAACTAATTACACTGAAGGTGTTTTCATTGTGAAGAACCCATCAAAGTTTCGTCTCTGTGGTTGGCCCATCTATATAGAGGGAGAAGAGCATTGAGCTATTCATCAATCAAGTGGATGGAAGCGGTGGTGGCACAAAGGCCGAGGGGTGAGTATTTGTCTAACTTGTTTGCAAAATTTGTTTTCTATGCACCACTTAAAACCTGACACCTGTTTTAAAATGGCATGCAAAATGCTCAAAGCAAATGATTTAACGTATGGAAGAGATTCAAAGTATTCAAATTTGGCATTTGAATCCTCTCAAACCTGTATTCATAACCATTTCTCATGCAAACAACTCTGCCATTCCATTTGATTTTTCACTTTTCCATCACAGATCCCCGGGTTGTGATATGAGAATCTGGTTATGATTTACTGCTGGGCGACGACAATAAGTTTGACTGTTTGGCTTAAATGCAGCGCTGATATAAGCATCTCTGGATATCAGGACTAATGGCGACCACTGCTGCTTTGACATCTGATAGGACATGCTGCTTATAGTTCCCCCACCTCTTTGACCGATCCCACAAAACAACAATAATTTGCCCCATTCCTGAAAATAGCCCCTTAAGGTTTTTGCGAGGGAGAAAATATACCATAACACTGTTTACGAATCTAAATTGCTGTAATTTTTAAATAGTGAAAACAAAATTTTACAAGGTAAAACTCATACCAATTTTGCATGCTCTTAGTGCGGGATCCCTATTAAGGCTAAAGGTATCAATGAGAATATTGAATTTGTTTGGGTTGCTCAAAACTCTCACCAATTTTGCCTCAAAACTCTCACCAATTTTGCCTCTCTCTGCTCTCGTCTCATGGATCAATGAGTATAAAGAGATGAAAAAAGCAAGATTTTAAGTTGTAAAATTCTCTACGAGATGGACCGCCGAATTAAATTAATGATATCAACTGGTCTGTAAAAACAGATGAAATCAGTTGCAATAGGAATGTATAAATGAAGTTAATGTGGCATTGCAGTTAATAAAGTAAGGTCAGTTGCATTCATTTGATTGGTGGTACGTATAACTTGATTGTGGTCTTTACTCCTCTTTCCTAGCTCCACTGGTTTCTTAGCATAATTATAATTATATTTGTGTGTGTGTGTGTGTGGGCGGCTGGCGCGAGGGGGCGGGGGCAGGGTTTGCAAACAAATATTGCCATTACAATTTATAATTTACCAATGGTGGGCAACTTAACTACATGATCTAGGTAAGACATTGTCTGCAGAGCTACAAATAGGATAGATTGCCCTACGAGACATGGTCGTGTTATTGAACAAAGTTAAAAAGAGAAACATACATAAATTAAATAAATATATATACGCACACTAAATTATATATAATATTATATTTAAATTAAATAATATTATATATAATTGAGTGTATATAATATTATGTATACGTAAATTAAATTAAATTATATATTTACGGATGTTTCTCTATTTAATTTAATTTACATATGTTTCTCATATGTATATATAATGAGAAATGTCCAATTAAAGTAAGTTATATATTTACGGATGCTTCTCTATCTAATTTAATTTACGTATGATTCTCATATATATAAATAATATTATATATAATTTAATATATATCTATATAATGAGAAACATACATAATTAAATTAAATAAGATTATATACAATTTAGTATATAATATTAAATTATACAATTATAATATGCAGTATAGTAAATATTAAATATAATATTTATATAATTTACTATAATAATATATAAAATTATATACTCTATAATATAATATAATATAATAATTTTTTTAAAATCATATGTTATATGTAATACTCTAATATATAATAATATAAATAAATATATATATTATAATTGATATTATATATACTCTAATTAATTTTAATAATAGCTATAGGATAATAATATAATATACATAATATTAACAATAATAATAATAAAATGTTATATATAATACTATAATATATAATAATATAAATAATCATATATAATATAATCGATATTATATATATAATCTAATTAATTTTAATAATAGTTATAGGATAATAATATAATATACATAATATAAAATCAATTATTATATTTTATATAAAATATTGTATATTAATAATATATAGAATATACTATTTTCTTTTTGATAATTGAAAAGTTTTTTTAATGTCCAAAGAGGCCTGAGCCGGGAAACAGGACTGTATCAGCGCGAAACAAGTAAGCAAGAGCAAAACATCAAAGCTAAGAGCCAGGTAACAATATTACAAGTGCTCATCTATCTTATTTCTATAAACAGGGACATTGTTGATCAATAGAATCCTAGTTTTCTTCTTCCTCATTCTCTTCCATCGAATGATTTACCTGAGGATTCTTATTCTGCACGTAGTGCCAATGATGAAAGTGATCTTTCATGTTCATGGTATCCTTAGAAATTGCTGTTGGGGTATTTTGCACTCCCTCTATCTCATCAGTATTAATGCAGATCATAGTCAAAATTTGTATATGAAGCCTTGCTTCTTTCCAGCTATTCTCAATAAAGTTTTTAATGTGGATAAGATTATCATTTATGGCTTCCGTTAAATCGAAATGAGCCAGGAAAATCTCACGGAATCTCTTGATTAGAGCTGGCATCTCCTTCTGTTGCTCCAGATACTCTTGGTTTTGCTTGAAAATAGAATTATTAATACTATAAACTGCTTCCTTATTGTGAAGGATGCCTAGGCTCAGATCCTTGAGACTGTCTAGCATCAAGCCTTCTTGATTGGGCCTGCCATTGTGTGGATTCAAGCCTTCTCCTTGCTCACACTCGCTAACTTTCCGTGACTCTTCTATTTTAATGGAAAAATGTTTTTTTGCTGGCCCCTCCTGCTTTGAACAGGGTTTTCTCTTACCCATATCATTGCTCTGTTTGGAGTGACGACTATCATCCTTTTGCTTGCCTTTGTCCTGGCTGCTCTGGATCAGGTCCCTTCTGATGATCCATTTTCTACCTTCATGAATCGTTGCTTGGAATTGCCTCTCTTGAGTAGTCTCTTCTTTTGGCCTTCTCCTTACTGCATTGATTTCAGCAAATTCTGGGATTGTACCAGCTTTGTTTGCCACCTCCAACTCTTATCCTGCCGTTCCTTTGTAGTTGTCTGGCTCTGCAGGTCGTTGGGCGCCACTCTCTTGACTGATGCTCATGGGAATTCTAAGCTGGCTACGCAACACCTTTGGCTGAACTGGCATGACTCCAACGTCCTCCTGGCGGTTTCCAGCTTGCTGAAGATCTTTGTGTTCTGCGGTTAGCTTTAATTTTTTCTAGCAAGCTAATTGTAATGGACACCATGAAGCGAACACCCTGTAGTAGAGCCATTGTAGTTACCAGTAGGGTCGATCACCTCTTCACTGAAATTTGAAACTTTGCAAGCTCCGTGCAATTTTCCTGTGCAACTATGAAAGACGCTTCAGCCTACCCTGTGTGCTTTTTAAGGATAAGAAGGGCCCGAAATGCCTGGTTTGGCAGGGTTTCTAAATTCTTTTTTGGCAGCAGTCCTTTTTTTCTTTTTCTTCTCCAGCACAGTGCTTTTTGATAGCTTCTGAAACGGTGCGTATTGTGTTGTTTACTGAGACTCTCCCTTAGCGCCTCGTTGTATCTCACCCTATTAGCGTTATTATTGCCATGTGATTTATTTTGAGTCATTGCTATCCCTCAACGTCTAAGTTTATCCAATTTAGAAACTTTCCTTTCCCACTTAGATTCATCCTCCTTTCTAGGAGCCAAATCGCTGCAAATTTCTGTAATTAGAGGCATTACTTAGAGATGATTTCCTTTAAATTCGTCATCTCCTATTTTCCGGAAATGTCTTCCATGTTCCTGATTTTCCTTTTGATTGGGACTCAAGTCCATAGTTAGCAAGTCAGTTCGCCGCTCTGTTTCCCTCTTGTAGAGTGTGCTTCACTTTTACGTGTTCAAACTGGCTCCGTATGAGGCTCACTTCCTCAATTATTCTTTTCAATCTCCAGTTCAAACTTGTACTATGCTCAAATGCTTTAGTGGCGATGAGAGAATTGCTCTCTATTTCTATTTTCCTAATGTTTTCTTTAAGAGCTAGTCTCATCCCTAGTACTAGGGCCTCAACTTCCTCTATGTTGTTTGTATTAAATCTAGTAGAGGCCGCTTCAAAAGCTATAACACAACCCCGGTGATCGCTAATAGTAACGCCAACTCAGGACTTTCTAGGATTACCCCTTGATGCTCTGTCAAAATTAACCTTTAGCCACCCTTGCTCTAGGGGGAGCCATTTCGTGTTTTTTATAATCACATGTTATGTTTGTTTGTTACTTGGCTTCGTGTTGTCGTAAATTCTTCTAATAGCTCCCCAGTTATTAAGTATTTTGATTTCCTTTGGATCAGCTTCTTTGTTCTTTAATTTTTCATTGGTGGCCATGATTTGGGTAATTATGGCTTCGATTTCCACCCAAACTCTCTTGCGTGCTTTGGGTCTGGCCTTGGTATCAAAATTTTTTGCATTCCTTTCTATCTAGGCTTTCCAAGTTAGGATGCTAGGTCCCATGTCCCATATATCCTTCAGGATATTTGATCTTTTGTTACTTTGCCACGCTTTCAAGTGCTTGGGGAGGTTTTCGTTTAGCGTCCAATTGAGGTTATATTTATTTAAAAAATCATTCCAGAGATCTGAGGTATACTTATAGTTTAACAAAAGATGTTCTATAGTTTCTTCATTTTTATTGCACACAACACGTCATGAAGGGCCTTGAAAACCTTTCTTTTTAAGATTTTCTCCTATTAGGATTTTTCTTGTGTGGCCAACCATAGGAAAGCTTTCTCCTTTAGCCATGCTTTCGAGCCCTGGATATTGTTCCAAACACATTTATCAGTGTTACTGGGATGGCTTATCATCTCGGTTGCGTAGCCTTCCTTTACTAAGTAATCCCCTGTGCCTTTTCTATTCCAACTAACCAAATCTTTCTCAGGCCAAGGAATTTGGAATCCTTGGAGGATGTCATTTTATTTCTTATGAGGCTCATTTTGCATTCCATCAACATTTTGGAAAGTCTTTCAAATTAGGATTTTGCCTCCTGATTCCAAACTTTCAACCCAATAATCCTTCACTTTATGCCCCCATTGTTTGATGCTTTCTTCTCTGATGTGTTCGAAGGTTGGTTCAATTTTTAGAGATTCTGGGCTATCCAACTATCTTCCCAAAAGTTGGTAGTTGCTCCATTCTTGACTTGTCAAAAGAGACCTTGCATAAGGAACTTTCTTGCCTCCCCCACACTATTCCAGATGGCGGATCCATCGAGGAGTTCCTTAGTCATGAATATTCTTTTGTGGGTCCCTTTCATCCAAATATTTCCCTCAACAGATTGCTCCAACCTTCAGAGGGGTTGGCCCCAATTCTTCAAACTAGCTTTGCTATGAGGGCTAGGTTTACCTTGTTTAGGTTCCTTATCATCGGACCCCCCTTCAGATATAGGTTTATAGATTTTCTTCCAGGGCAGAAGAGGCAGTTTGGCCTTATTCTCTGTTCCTTGCCAAAGGAAGTTTCACAAGATTTTATTCATTTCAGACAGAACTCCTGTAGGCGCTTTTAGGAGGGAGAATCAATGAGTTATGGTACCCTGTAGGACCGTTTTGATGAGAATCAGTCTCCTAGCATATGTCAGATATTTCCCTTTCGAATTGCTTAGCTTGTTCTTCATTTTCTCAGTGATTTTGTTCTAGAGGCTTTTCCCCCCTTTCCCTTTGGAAAGGGGGAAACCTAAGTAGTTGTCAGGGAGGGGAGCCTTCTCAAATCCCAAAATTCTACACAGTGCAGTATGGAGATTGGGAGAGATATTCATGAAAAAAATTTTGGACTTAACTCTGTTAATTGATTGGCCTGAGGCTTTCTCATAGCTGCCTAATATATCCCTTATAGCTCCGATCTCTTGGATTCTTTGGAGGGCAAACATCATAGTGTCATCTATAAATTATAGATGTGTGGGGGCATGTCCACCTACGAGGCTTGAATTCCTTCTATTTTCCTTCTTTTTTTAGCTTTGATGGCTTTGAGGCCTCTTCCATGAGAATAAAGAGATTGGGGGAGAGAGGGTCACCTTGCTCGAGACCCCTGGAGGATGAGAAGAAACCTTCTGGGGATCCATTTATCGGCGCTGATAAATTTGGAGAGGAATAACAACTCTTTATCCAATTTTGCCACTACTCACTGAAACCAAAATTTTGGAGAACCGTTTCCAAGAAAGTCTAGTTGACCTTGTCAAAAGTGTTATGTCCCCATTTTCAAATAAAGAAAAAATAATTCAATAATAATGTTTTAAGGTGTTCCCCAACGTCACTTTATAATTACAACTTAAAAGGGGACACTTAGTCATTATTATTAATTGAGTGGGGCCAAGTTAATTAATTAAAAGGCCAAGAGGGAAAAAGAAAAGAATAATTTAATATTAATGTTTTAATTGTCCAAAAGTAATTTTACTAATAATATGGAAAAAAAGACATTTAATCATTATTATTAAAGTGGGCCATAAAACAATGATTATCAATTGGGCCAAAAACAATGATAAAGATGGCTTTATTAAATAAAACATGTCAACTTCAAAATAGAAGATGAAGCATTGCTTTTTAGTGTGGAAAAGATAATTATTAAAAAGATAAGAGGGGCAGTGATTTTCATTATTATGGATTATTTATTTATCAAATTAATGAATAAATCTTGAATTCCTCCTGCAAAAGGACAAAAACCTTACTTGTAGCTACCCTGAGGACGAAAACCCTCTGGTTTTTTGAGGTAGCTCTAATCGGGAGTTACATTGCAATTCACAGGGTATTTACAGTTCCAGTTGTAGGGGTCACACATCATTGCATCCATGCTGTTCCAACGCAAGGGAATTTGCTGCCTCCATTAAACTATTGTACCAGCCCAAAAATAAAGTACAAACCTGCATTAGGGCAAGATTTGTGGAAATTCAAAAACATAATTGGTATTTAGACCTATTCTTGCAATTTGAACCCTACAGTTATCAATAAGGGTTATTTTAAGTGAATTCCTATATGAATTTGCCTTGTGATTCAACTGTGTTGTATGATCTTTATGATTTGAATAGAATTTCAAAATTGTTAAATAAAAAATTCAGAATTCAAATTTATTTTGAAAAAGGATATTTCAGTCGTATCCTTGTCATGTTCCCTTTTTGAAATAATTATTAATTTAATAATAATTTATTAAGTTGTCTAAAAAGGTACTTTAAGTTAAGTTATAACTGTGGAAAATGGACACTTATTAATTATTATTAAGTGGGGCCAAAAAAATTAATACATACATGACTAAAACTAATTAATATTCATAAGTTGAAAAAGACGAATATTAAATTAAAAAGTAATTCTAATTACTTTAGGGTTTGGGTGAATTGAAAAGTGACTATTATATAAGGACAAAAGGGGCAATGAATAATCATTATTGATTATTAAAATTTTGACAATTCACGAGTGAATTCCAAATTCATTCAACTTTTGCTTAAAGACGAAAAATTTCATTGCAGTCGGATCAGAGGACGAAACCCTTCTAGTCCATTGTGGTAGCTCCATATAGGGGTTACAAATGATTTACACAACGGGTTATTCACATGCAATAAAAAAACAGGGTTTTAGCAAAGTTTTGGAGGAAATAATAACAATTTTCTTAGCAAAGTGAGCGCTATACAACTAGGGTTTGGTCCATTGACAGCTAACAGTGCTACATCACACTTGCAGGTCTGCCATATCAGAATAATTACTACAACACAACAAACAAAGACAATAAGTGGTATTTATCATTTGTAATCATTGATATTTGTGCAAATACAATAGGGTCTGATCTAGTTGATTGTAATCAGTAATGGGTTATTCGTATTTGATGTTGCATGTAATATTTAATATTCAATTGACTGAAATTAAGGAGGGGTGTGGTTGGATATCTTTTTGCATGTATTGTTCTATTTATTTATTATTTGGTTATCTTGGTGAAAGACAAATAATTTGTACCTCTACTATTACTCAGTGATATTAATAGATTTATTAGGGGTTCTAATTTTTTCATGAGGGTTTTGATTTATATTACCCGAGGGTTCTAGTTTGGTCAAGAGGGTGTTAAATTTATTTCTTCTGACGGAAATTTATTTCTTCTAAGGGAATTTATTTCCTCTAAGGGAAATCTGAATTATTTTATTAGGGTTTTACGGAAAATCCAGAATTGTTAATATTTATCCAAAAAGGGATATTTCAATGGTATCAGAGCTATTTTCTTGCCAACCTATGGACCATGGGGTCACTACATGAGGATATTATGGCCAATTTTGATTTATACAAAACTCTTCCAACAAAGATTCAAACATAAATCTCTTCTACAAACTTTATAGAGTTGATGGAGTCACGGAATGGAAAAGGGCACTATAGGGAAGTGTGGTCAGATAAAGGAAGAGAGATTCAAGGTCCGAATCTCATAACCTATTGAGGAGCAAAAGGAACTCCACATGCAAGTTGAAGGTAAGGATAGAGGAGCAAAATGAACTCCACATGCAAGTTGAAGGTAAGGATCTTTTATCAAAAAAAGATATTTTATTGACTTCTAAAATTTACTATGAGCAAAAAGTATGTCTTAATGAAGTCAAGGAAAAAGATATATCGTTTGTTGAATGCAAAATTGTAAAAGATGTTTCAGTAATTTCTAGGGCTATCCACGAAATACCTCTCCAGATCAGTAAAACCTCATTATGCTCCCAAGAAAAGAGGCATGAACTATTTGATAAAAATTCAGAGTTCATAATAGTTAACAAGTCACGAATGGGTCAAATATCTCAGCTGCAAGCCACAGATCAACAGCTGCAACAACAGAGCATTCAATATCAACAAAGGTTTGGTCCATGCATGGGATTCACAAAAAGGTATGCCAACACAATTAGTTGTTGTTTTGCAAGAATTTGAAGAGGATTTTGTACTTAATGACAAATTTCTGAGTCTTCATTATAGTAGAGTAAATGGAAATGTCTCTAAGGCATTGAAAGGAGAAGTTCATATGAATATCAAAGTAGTGCAACAGAAACTAGCTACATCACAAGGAGGAATGGAAGAGCTAGAATGATTGGTTTGGGACCTTGGGATTTGTAGGATAGTTCAAGTATTGCTTGAGGGAAAACAATCTTTGGGAAGGGTGGATTGTTATGGCCCTCTTTTCAAAAGAAAAAAAAAAAATGTTTTAAGTTGTTCCCCAACGTCACTTTATAATTACAACTTAAAAAGGGACACTTAGTCATTATTGTTAATTAAGTAGGGCCAAAGTTAATTAATTAAAAGGCCAATAGGAAAAAAGAAAAGAATAATTTAATATTAATGTTTTAAGTGTCCAAAAGTAATTTTATTTAATATGGAAAAAAGGACATTTGATCATTATTATTAAAGTAGGCCATAAAGCAATGATTATTAATTCGGCCAAAAGCAATGATAAAGATGGCTTTATTAAATAAAGCATGTCAACTTCAAAATAGAAGTTAAAGCATTGCTTTTTAGGGTGGAAAAGATAATTATTAAAAAGATAAGAGGGGCAGTGATTTTCATTCATTATGGATTATTCACTTATCAAATTAACGAATGAATCTTGGATTCCTTTTTCTCCTAAAGGACGAAAACCCTACTTGCAGCTAACTTGAGGATGAAAACCCTCTGGTTTTTTGAGGTAGTTCTACTCGGGAGTTACATTGCAATTCACAGGGTATTTATAGTTCTAGCTGTAGGTGTCACACATATCATTGCATGCATGTTGTTCCAACACAAGGGAATTTGCAGCCACCTTTAAACAACTGTACTAGTCCAGAAATAAAGTACAAACCTACACTAGGGCTAGATTTGTGGAAATTCAGAAACATAATTGGTATTTGGACCTATTCTTGCAATTTGAACCCTTCAGGCATCAATAAGGGTTATTTTAAGTGAATTCCTATATTAATTTGCCTTGTGATTCAGTTGTCTTGTATGATCTTTATGATTTGATTAGAATTCCAAAATTGTAAAATTCAAAATTCAAAATTCAGATTTATTTTGAAAAGGGATATTTAAAAAAGCCATGGAGATATTCAATTTTATCAGCATTCCCTATCTCTTGCTAGTGTAGAGGGAGTGTATGATCTTGTGAGTTATAACAATACCATCAGTGATTTGCCTGCCTTTGACAAAACAATGGAGTTTATTAGCAATAACTTTGGCTATAATTTTATCGATAGTGTTGCAAAGAGATATAGGTCGGAAATCCTCCAAAGTCCTACTATTAGATTTCTTTGGAATAAGGGAGACAAGTGGAGTTGATTGCTCGCAACATCATTTGGGAATCCTTTGACTCCTGAACCACTTCGCAAACCTCTTCTTGTATGAGATCCCTAAAGTGTTGATAGAAAAGAGCCGGAAATCCATCCGGGCCCCGGGAGCTATGACTAGCCATTTCAAAGACCGCTTTTTTTGACCTCTTTGATAGAGATGTCATTCATTAGGCTATTGTTGTCTAATTGAGAGACCAGACATGGGATACATTTATCAAAGAATTCTTGCTCTTCTTGGTTCTCCACATTGCCTTGATTCAACATGTTTTCCCAGTAACGCACCATGTATTCTTTAATTGTCTTGGGGTCCTTAAGGCTATGACCATTTAGGGTTTCCAGCTTTTGAATGAAGTTCTTTTGCCTTCGGATTTTGTAGGACAGATGAAAGAACTTGGTATTTCGGTCTCCTTCCTCTAGCCATTTGACTTGAGATATTTGCTTCTAGTAAATTTCCTCCTCCTTTAGGACTTCCTCTAACTCCTTAGCAACTTCCTCTTCTTCTTGAAGGAGATCTTCAGAGCTCTTGCTTTCCATTCTTAATCCTTGCATCTCATTGCTTTTCTTTAGGAGATCTTCCTTGGTTTGAAAGATATTTATGAATGTGAGATGATACCAATTTTTTAGGGTAGCTTTGAGATGTTTCTATTTTTGGAAGAAGATATACACTTTGGTTCCATATCTATTATTTGGGGCTTTCCATTGCTTGGACACAAAGTCATCTAGGTCGGGGTGCTTTAGCCACATCTTTTCGAATCTGAAAGGAGGTCTAACTTGCTGCTCAGCCTGTGTGAGATGAAGGGCTATCGACCAGTGATTTGAACCAAAGGCTTTGATCACTTCCGTTTCTAGAATCTTATTGCATTCCAACTAGTTACTTGTGGCCAAGAACCTATCTAGTCTCTCTAGGATAAGGTCTCTGCCCAATCTTTTGTTGCTCCAGGTAAACCATCCTTGCTTAGTCTTCAGATCCTCTAATTTCGATCTATTTATAAATTTTTTAAAGCTTCCGTCTTTATCTCTAGTGTCTCCTCCTTTCTTTTCTAAGGAGTCGATTCTAGTGTTTAAGCCCCCCCAACCCCTATGATCCAGAAGGCTTCTTCCTCTGTTTTGATTGTCTTCAATCTGCTTCCATTCTTGCTTTCTTTCTTCTTTCTTTAGGGCACCATAGACATTGACAAGGAAAAACTTAAATCCCGTCTTACGAGATTCTATTTTGCATACAAGATAGTGGCTTTGGGCCTGGAGGGTTTCCAATTTTTTCAAGTTCGATTCCCAGAGGGTAGCTAAACTGCCTGCAGTACCTATGGCATCACATCTCACCATTTCTCTTCTAAATTACCTTGCAAGACTCACTTTGTGATTTGATCAGCTTTCTAGCTTGGTTTCTTGGAGCAAAACTATATCGGGATTATGTTGAGCAACAAACTGCTTCAATGTTCTCCTTTTGGATGGGGCATTGAGACCCCTTATGTTGCAGGAGACGATCTGCATTATTGTGGGTTATTTTGCTTTGTGCTCACCAAAAAGACATCCACTTGCTTTTGGGTTCCAAATCCTATGGCCTCCATTGCCTCTTTATCTTTTTTTCTTCTTACTAGGTCTCTCTTCTTTTTTCGAAATTTCCTTTAGAGTTGAGGTTTGGGGTTTGCATAATTCCTGTGTTTTCTTCCTATGCCTTTGAGCTTGTCTCATCATCCTTGTCCATACTGGGCCAATTATCCTTATGCTTCTGCCCTTCTCCCAGGTCTTTTCCTTTTGTTCCCTTTTCTTGCCCGATGCTTCTCTTCTGCTTTCCTTCATTCCCTGTATTAGGGTCCTTAAGCAGATTTTCCAAGTCCTCTCTAAAACCATAATTTGTTGGGTTATCATCCATTTCTTTCTTAGTTTGGTTCTCGTGCGGTTGAGTTTTTGGGATACATTGTATTCCTTATATTGAGCCAGACTGTTCTTCTGTGGCTTTTTTGATGTCTTTTGGAACATATTTTTTACTCATATTATTCTTACTTTTTATAGTGTGTTTTTTCTTCGGCTTGACAAAGCCTTTTGAATCTTTTTCCATGATTTATGAGGACTTTTATGGGGCATTTTATTTCTAAAAAGTAGGACATTCTCTGATGAGATGTCCATATTCATGACAATTTGTACGTCGGAAAGGGATGCTCTCGTAATCAATATCTTGGATCCATTCCATATCTCCTGCTTAAAGCGTAACATTCTTGGGAAGGGATTGTGTGGGATCTAGCTCAAAACATATTTTAGCATCATTGGACAATGCTTTCCCTTGGTATGGCTTTGATATGTCAACTGGTATACCTATGGTATTGGCCATGGTTTCAAAAACATATTTGGACCAGAATTCTTGCGGGAGAGCGTACATTCGGATCCAGATTGGTGTAGTGGTTGGGAACTCCTTTGATGGCTTAAAAGCTATGTGCTACTTGTTTCATATTGAGCCCCACATTCTTGAAGAAATACAGACCTCCTCCAAACACTTTATCTCTGTCAGATTCATTTGCAAAAGCCCCTATGAATTACC
Organism: Torreya grandis; assembly: GCA_037957365.1. Classification (NCBI taxonomy): domain Eukaryota; kingdom Viridiplantae; phylum Streptophyta; class Pinopsida; order Cupressales; family Taxaceae; genus Torreya; species Torreya grandis. Next base: position 286,046 of record JARHVA010000795.1, read on the forward strand.
CCTTGGCATAGGTCCTCAGTTCGTATTCTACGTTTGTCTTCCAGTTTCTTCTAGTCCATGCATGCAGATCTTCTAGGGTTAATTGAGCACCCATGAATTTGCAGATCAAGCTTCGACTGTGCAACCCTGCTATATTCTTTTTGATTTCCACTAGATCTAGCATGGCAATCGGATTTTCATTTGCAGCTTGCATGCAGGTTCTTGTGGCTCAATTATTCAAGTTCCCGATCTTTTTGCTCGCTGCTCTCATCAGGTTATTGATCTGTCTTCCAGACCGATGTAGATGCTCCAATAATCATTTCTTTGAAGTATTTTTCCACTAACTCATCTTTAGTTTTTTTCCATGTTTTTACATACCAATATTAATAATATATATATATATATATATATATATATATATATATATATTATTGTAATATACTAAATAATAATATTGTTATTATATTCTATATAATATTATTGTATATAATATATTATATACTGGTATATAATAGTATTAACAATATATTTACTAATATATATATATATATATATATATATATATATTCATTATTATCATAGTTGCCAGCAGACAGGTATGGGGAGAAACCTAAGATGAAACAGACTTAAGATTTGTCCATGGAGTTTTTAGATGCCATTTCGGTCAATTCACAGAGATGTCACAAAAAGAAACGTCACGTAAAGCATTAACAAATTGCGCTTTATTGTGTGAGATACTTGACTTTTATGCGTTTCTGGGCATGTGCAGTGGCAGACAAGGGCAAAGATTAATAATTCTTCCAAAATCAAATAATTCTTATAATCTTTCTTGTTTTTCCAATTTACAGCATCAAACAACTCAAAAGGGTTGCTTGGCTTCAAGCCCTTTAGGATTGAACCATTGAGGCTTCTCCTTCCCAGTCTTCCATTCTCTGTTGGTGAATGTATTCATGCCAAAATGAATAAACATAACCATTTCCCTCTGCTACCATTTCAATCCCCTGGCAGTAGGCAGGGGAAGTACATGCATAGGAGGTGGATAGCCAAACTGCACTATCCCACCTCAAAAAAAAAAGACTAACACACTCACCACCCAAATAACAATTCTCCCCACATTAGAATGCTCCACTGAGGAAGGATACCAGGATTTGTAGAACTATTTCATGCATAAATAAGTACAAGAATAATTTAAGGCCCATGAGGAATCACTTTAAATTGACTTAAATGCTTTGCTTTCTGAGCATCATTGTCATTTTTGACAAAGTGTAATTGTCCACTTAAAACAACTGTTAGATGAGTTGAGTAATTTGGTAATCGCTCAACATGCATGCCATCAATCAATATAAATAGAATTAACCGGACTAACACATTTCATCATCACATAGTTTGCTTGTGAGATAAATCTTATAAAATTCAATTGAAGATGGATAAATGAAAATGATGCCTACCATTATAGTAGTTCTATTACATTTATTCACAAATCATAGGTATATACTCTACAAAATTACATCCACGTTGCTTTTTTTATAAAAATCAACAGAATTAAATAAACTTAAGCAAAATGTTGGGAAAACAAACAACAAAAAAATGGCTCGAATAAATAAATAAATAAAATAATATGGTGTAAAAAAATTGACACGGTTTTAATTCAAAATTATTTTGTCTTAGATACCCTTTCTCGTGCTGGGGCTTGTACATAGGCACCTCATCTCTAGAATAAGCCCTGAGCATAGAGGAATGCTGCATCTTCATAGGAAACTTGGTCAGGTCACCATCTCATTAGGGAAAATCATATGGATATGGCTGAGATACATGCTTCCAGACAATCAAGGAAAGCTTGGACAATACTCAGGCGTTGCTGTCTGGGGTAGCAGCGCCTCCATTGATGTCAAAATGCACAATGTTTATGTCACCATAGGTAACCTATACACAACTCCTGTAGATATTGTTGAATACTAGGAACTACAAAAAAACAAATCTCAGTCGGATTTTCCCAATCTGTGTATAAAACCTGATATTCATCTTAATTCCATTGTAGCCTTAGAATTGGATATTGGAAAACTCAAGTGGTTTCAACAACTGGACGACTATGATGCGTGGTTCAATACCTACAAATATTACCTGACCAACATATGGCTTCTTGACTTCTTTAGCCACCTTAGAATCTTTAGCTCCCACACCAATGCCACCACCAAGCCCACTACCATGGCCAGGTCCATCTATACCACCACCAAGCACGTTGCCAACACCTAAACCTCTACCAAGTCCACTGCTACCTTCCAAAGCACCTCTGCCTAAAACAAGCCACCATCCTAATTGCCTCTAGCTCCCCGGCCAAGACTTGAGCCACCACCTAAACTACCACTAGTGCCTCCATCAAGGCTAGAGCCGTTGCCAAAACCACCACCAAAACCTCCACCAAAGCCTCTACCACCAAGGCTTAAACCCCCACCAAACCCACCATCAGCATCAATGCCTAAGCATAGCGGAGACGAGGCCGAGAATAGGTGAATATGCACCCCTAGAGGATGTTGCGTAGGAATTTGGTTTCTAATATCGTTACCCTGCAAATAATTGTTGCACATGAAGGGAGACACACTGCCTATAGGCTACATCGTGTAATATATTCAAGCTATGTCGTGTATTATACACAATGAATACATCTCCAACTGGGTCAACCTTCTTCCACTTGTCCAACATGTAGCTCTCAATCTCTCGCAGTTTTAGATCTCACCATATTCTATTTGCAAAATTACAAATTCACTATTTTTCATTAATGTATTACTTAGTTAACATTATATGATACATATAATTAATATTTAATACTATATTATTAATATTAATTATAATATAGTACATAAATATAAATGATACAAATAATATATATAGAAATATTATATAATACGATATATCATTAATAATATAAATATATTAATACTATATATTATAATAATATGTTAATATTATATATATATTAATACTATATATATATATATATATATATATTAATACTATATAATATATAGTATTAATATATATATATATATAGTATTAATATATATATAATATTAACATATTATTATAATATATAGTATTAATATATATATATATATATATATATAACTATATATATTAACATATTATTATATATATTAACATATTATTATAATATATAGCATTAATATATTTATATTATTAATGATATATTGTATCATATAATATTATATATCAGATATATAATATTATATGATACAATATATCATTAATAATATAAATATATTAATGCTATATATTATAATAATATGTTAATATTATATATATATTAATACTATATATTATAATAATATGTTAATATATATAGTTATATATATATATATATATATATTAATACTATATATTATAATAATATGTTAATATATATAGTTATATATAATAATATAAATATATTAATACTATATATTATAATAATATGTTAATATATATATATATATAACACTATATATATTAACATATTATTATAATATATAGTATTAATATATTTATATTATTATATATAACTATATATATTAACATATTATTATAATATATAGTATTAATATATTTATATTATTAATGATATATTGTATCATATAATATTATATATTAACATATTATTATATATATTAACATATTATTATAATATATAGTATTAATATATTTATATTATTAATGATATATTGTATCATATAATATTATATGATACAATATATCATTGATAATATAAATATATTAATACTATATATTATAATAATATGTTAATATATATAGTTATATATATATATATATATATATATATATTAACATATTATTATAATATATAGTATTAATATATTTATATTATCAATGATATATTGCATTATATAATATTTCTATATATATTGATAATATAAATATATTAATACTATATATTATAATAATATATATATATATATATATATAAAACTATATATATTAACATATTATTATAATATATAGTATTAATATATTTATATTATTAATGATATATTGCATTATATAATATTTCTATATATATTATTTGTATATTATTAATGATATATTGCATTATATAATATTTCTATATATATTATTTGTATCATTTATATTTATATATTAATACTATATATTATAATAATATGTTAATATATATAGTTATATATATATAACTATATATATTAACATAATATTATAATATATAGTATTAATATATTTATATTATTAATGATATATTGCATTATATAATATTTCTATATATATTATTTGTATCATTTATATTTATATAGTAATATAAATATAAATGATACAAATAATATATATAGAAATATTATATAATGCAATATATCATTAATAATATAAATATATTAATACTATATATTATAATAATATGTTAATATATTATAATATATAGTATTATATATTATAATATATTAACATATTATTATAATATATAGAAATATTATATAATGCAATATATCATTAATAATATAAATATAATATATAGTATTATATATTATAATATATTAACATATTATTATAATATATAGAAATATTATATAATGCAATATATCATTAATAATATAAATATATTAATACTATATATTATAATAATATGTTAATATATATAGTTATAGATATCTATAACTATATATATTAACATATTATTATAATATATAGTATTAATATATTTATATTATTAATGATATATTGCATTATATAATATTTCTATATATATTATTTGTATCATTTATATTTAGTATTACTATATAAATATAAATGATACAAATAATATATATAGAAATATTATATAATGCAATATATCATTAATAATATAAATATATTAATACTATATATTATAATAATATGTTAAGATATAATAATAATAATAATAATGTATTATTTTATAATATATTATAATTATATGAAATATAAATGATATAAATAATCTATATAAAATTATTATATAATACAATATATTATTAATAATATAAATATATTAATGTTATATATAATGTAATAATACTATATATGGTAAAGAGTGGTTTTGTAAACCCATGATTGTCAGTGTTGTCTCAGCGTTTGTGCACACAACGATAAGCAATAATAATCATATATTTATAGTGGAGGTGATGGTATAGAATGATACTGTGTATTCGTTTATACGACGTTGCAATGAGTTGTGTAGAAAGGAGACATTTTGTTTCACCGAGAGCTTGAAAGATTTCAAGGTGAGTTGGGTGGTGATGGTGAGGGGATGTGATATTGTGCACCACAGAGTCCATGTCATACACATGACCTAGATTTTGGGTTGCTGCCACTATTACATGACTTACATTACAAATGGGTATGTAGTTTGCAAGGGGGCAACATCTTTGATTGGTTGTTTTCTATTCTTAAGGGGACAAGGACGCCATGAGCGGTAATTTTATTGTGATAGGACTTATGTTTGATGAGTAGCTTGAATCTGCATCACAGTGTCATTTTTGTGGGGACAAGACATTGAGGTACTAGAGTCTATCTTGTAGCTTATGTTTGCCCATGTTGCAGATATATTAACATCTGGAGCAATTAAATCAGGTTTAGCAACATACATAATCACCAAATTTGGATCCTTGGAAGAAAGGGCAAGGGGATAAAGAACATGCAAGTGTTGAAAGATTTCAATGTGCATTGGGCGGTGACAGTCAATGGCAATTGAAGATTTTAAGTGTTGTTCTAAAATGTGAATGACAACACCACTAGATCATTGTTGCATTATTGACTTAGTTGCTTATTATGTTATATCTCTTGCAAATTTATTTTTCAAAATAGCTATATTAAACAATAATAAATACATTAATATTATAAGATAATATTATACATTAATAGTGTATTATAGTATGAATATAATATATAGCATATAAGATGTAATTTTCTATTTAGGTAAAGCGTGGTTTTTAAAGCGGTAGAGTGTAAATCGGTAGGCATACCTCACTTGAAGCCCACGACTGTGGCCCACATCTCATCTCTTTATGCACACAATGGTATGCAACAATAATCATACATTTCCTGTTCAGGGGATAGTACAAAATGAGATTGTGTGTTCCTTCATATGATGTGGCAATGAGCTATGCGAGGAGACGTTCTATTTCCAAAAGAGCTTCAGCAATGGCGAAGTGGTGTGGAAGGGCTACGCAATACAAACATGCAAGTGGTGAAAGATTTCAAGGTGAGCTAGGTGGTGATGGTGAGGGGCAATGACAGGGTATTTCATGTAATATCGGACACCATAGAGCCCGTATCATACCCCAGACCTAGATTTAGGCCAACTATTGGATTTACATGACTTATACACATTGCAAAGGGGTATGTAGCTTTCAAGGTGGCAACATCTTTGATTGACCATTTTCTATTGTTAAGGGTGAACAAGGACCTCATGAGTGCTAATTTGATTGCAACAAGGCTTCACATTTGATGAGTGGCTTGCATGTGCATTACAATGTTGTTTATGTGTGGACAAGACATTGAGGTACCATACTCTACCTTATAGCTTATGTTTATCCATGCTGCGAATATATTAACATATGGAGTAATTAAATCAGTTTTAAAAACACACATAAACAATAAAACTGGGCCGCTAGAAGAAAGGGCAAGGCGATAAAGAACATGCAAGTGATGAAATATTTCAATGTGCACTGGGCGGTGATGGTGAGGGACATTGACAAGGTATTTTAGGTGATATCCTACAATAGGGGGCCCATATAACAATATAATATTATATATAATATAATAATGCAATATAAAATTTGCATGGATGGACACATTATTGTTTGGAAGACAAGAATCTTTCTCTGTAATGACATATGGATAATACTTATCCCACATAATTTACACCTACACATGCAACTACATTAAATTTTAAATTGGGACGTCAATGCAACGACAATGCAGAATGATACATGTTAGTTATATAAAAAGAAGGTGGTGACATATTTGATTCTTTGTTTTCTATTGTCAAGGGTGGACGAGGACATCATGAGAGTCAATTTGATTGCTGCAAGGCTCCATGTCTCGTGTAAAACTCAAATGAATGATGCAATGTCATTGATGTTGGGACAAGACATTGATGTCGTAGAGTCTATCTTATAACTTCCATTAATCCATGATGCCAATATATTGACGCCCATAGCAATTACATCATGTTTAAGAACATACAGAAACACCATATTTAAACCCTCGACTCGATGAACCCTAGGAAGATACACATACAAAGTTCAATAACATGTCACATCTATCAATGCAATCTCAAATCATAGCCTTGACTCTGGTTAATCTCATGGGGTTGGCCTTCTCTATCTTGTAGCTTATGTTTGTCCATGTGAAAATATCAACATCGTGAGCAATTAAATCGGGCTTAACAACATACAAAAACACCAAAATCAGACTCTTGGAAGAAAGGGCAAGGCCATAAAGAACATGCAAGTGGTGAAAGATTTCAACATGCATTGGGCAGTGATGGTCAGTGGTGATGACAGTATATTTTAGGTATATGCCAGGGGGCCCATATTGTACACCAAACTTGGATTCAAGATAGTGGTTGGATACACTTGCCTTGGGTCTGATGTGCGGCTTGAATCAACGATGCAATGTCGCTAATGTGGTGACAAGACATTAAGGTCTCCAAGTTTATCGTGTTGCTTCCATTTGTCCATGTTGCCAATATATTGGAACCTGAAAACAAAAAAATATGCCCCTTTCTATGGAATTTAAAAACACAAGATGGCTCCCGAAATCATGATTGATCAAACAAATAAGGATACACCTGCTCTTATGGTAAAACTTTTTCTTAATAAAAAGCTAAAAACTATTATAATTTAAAGGCAATATTATAGAAAAATGCAAGAGTATCAACACTAGATCCGAAGGATTTCCATACACGGAGTTGTCTCAGTCTTAATCAACGTATACATCTAGGTAGGCTGCAAAATCCCTTCATCCAGGCAATAATAATTAATATGAACTAGAAAGAGTACTGTTGAGAAAATGAAAACATGAATCTATCCCTTTTCTAAAACTAAAATTATAAAGCGTACTTAAATTCTGAAATTTCATTTACATGGAAAGAATTATGTGATTATAAACAAAATTCTTCCTTCTTGGATCAATGATCATACCTAGCAGGTCTTCACTAGACTTGATCTTACGAACTCCTTGAAAAACTCTGTCAGTGCTTCTGCAAGAACTCTCATTCTCCTTTCAATCTGGGATTTGATCTACAGCAACCAGGGCTCTCATGATTTTCATCATTCATAAACATTAACTCTGAATATGGTTCTAGGGACAACTAACACTGAAAGAAACAATGGTTGGGAAAAAGATGGATTTCGAGTCTCCTCCACTCTGCCACAAGCCAAATGTGGAGCTCTTCTGTGATGGCACATGTTCATGCATGCAGGTGATGTGGCCTATACAGGATATTCACTGACCAGCTGTTAAAGACTATAGTTTGTGTTAATAATACTTACAATTGTCTTCTTTTGTGACTTCGATTTGTTTTGACTGTCTTAATTTAAGGTTTTCTTTATTAAAACTACTACAGTATACCATAAATTATATGAATGAATATGGATAGAGAAGGCTGAGCATGACACTCTCTTAAATATATAATAACTAATAATATAATAACATATAAATAATATTAATATTTAAATTATATTTATATATATATTTTTATTATTATTTGTAAATTGCGGGATTTTGAAAGGGTCCCACCCTTTTACAATCGCCCCACCCTTTCACAATCGAGAGAATGGAATAACTATAATATCTCAATGAGACTCCTCTACCAGTGAAAAATGAAACTTGCTGTAGAAACGAAGTGAAAATGCTGCAACCCTACTGCAAAACCCAAAAATAAAAACAAACTATGACCCTCCCATATCATTTTATTTTCGAGATCTGAGTCATATTTAGTGGTTCCAACTCCTCCTTACCACTTCATCTCCTTTTGTTGCTCACAATTGTCCATTAAGCTCCTTCCCTTGAATCAAGCAAAATGGGAATGGAGAGTTCAAGAGCATCTACTGGTTTATATTTCAACAATGAAACCCTGGCTGACAAACCTTCAACTTCTAGGTTGGTTGATTGAATGTTCTTTAATGGAATCTGAGCCATTAAACCCTCACTAGATTTATATGTAGCATTAATCTATTTGGAAACAGATTCAACTTTCTACAAGGCTATATCCTCCTTAGCTGACGACTCCACACAAGGATCAATATTCTTTTGGGTTGGATCCAAAACTTCCGCAGGGCTTTCAGAAATTGAATCTAGAACTTGACTCTCATCCTAACTCTCATTAATAGCTTGGACTGTTATATGTTCAAGACCCACATCCTTCCACCAAGTATTCTTTTTTGTGTTTGATAGTCGGGCGATTATTGTCCAAATGATTAGTTTGAAAACATCTTCGGTGTCTAAAAGGTAAACCTTCATAGTCTAGAGGTTGAACCCATGTTTTGTCCCTCAATTTCAAATCCACCTGTGCAGGGAGCTCTTTAGTGATATCTAGATTGACCAGAATTCAGGGATAATTTGAATGACCCCTTTCTTTAGTTAAGGAGTCCACATGCCAAAATTCCCCAATAGAATTTCCTATGGCTTTAAAAACTATTTTGTCCCAAAACCAAAGAGGTAGGTTTGGCAACCGGATCCAAATCGGTTTTGTGTTAAAAGATTCTATATGAGGATTAAAATCTAGATGCCAAGGCTTTGCCAGAAGCATGTGATGCTCCCAAGCCCAATAATACTCATTTAAAATGACATTTATCATCATTTGAATAAAAAATCACAGTAAAAATTCCTCTAGCAGAAGGGCTGATTTCAATCTTACCTTTTACTAGAGCTTGTTAATGTCTCGTTATCCAATCATGGAGGTTTGGAAGGCTAGGCCATAAGCCATTGAACTGACAGAACATTCCATTGGTAGAGAGCCAATCTTCCCTCTCCAGGGTCAATCCAACTCCTTGTCAAAACAGATTTCAGGGTTAACTTTAGCAGTAGCTAAAGGCTTAAACTGCCCTTCCCTTGAAAGGGCCTCAATATAGGAGGTTCACAGATTTTTAAGTTCTTTCAGGCCATCAGCGTCCTTAACAAAAGCAGATCTAGCTTCTAGCTTCAAACCCCTGCCATCATCTATTATGAATAATATATTTATATTATATTATATTTTTCTATATATATATTATATTATTTTATATATTATAAAATTATTATATATATTTTTAGAGTTATATTAATTTATATAATAGTTATATATACTATCATATATATTCTAAAATTTGTATATATACATATAGATTTCATAAACTCAATATCTTGTTCCCATGTCAAGGCATTATAATGCTTTGATCAACACATCATGTGGAGCCTACCACATTTAAAGCAACAATCATGATATTTGACAATAGAAAATGACCAATTAAATATGTTGACACCTTGTAAGATACAGAGCCCTCGACAATGGGTTCATGTCATGTAAATCCACTACAGTGAGTGGGGATGATAGGGTATTTCATGTGATACCATATGTTAGGGGCCCCACTTTGTACATCGAACCTGGATTCAAGATAGTGATTGGATTTACATGACCTACATCAACAATTGCAAAGGGGTTTGTAGCTTGCAGGGTGGGGACATCCTAGATTTGATTGAAACAGGTCTACATGTTTAATGTGTGGCTAGAAACACCGATGTAATGTTCTTAATGTGGGAAAGACATTGAGGTCCCATAGTCTATTTTGTTCCTTCCATTCATACATGTTGCCAATATATTTCCCTTGAAAACAAAAATTACATCTCTTCAAGGGTTTCTTGCATCATCGGGACAACTGCGAGTATACCATACAATATATTCATTATTATCATAGTTGCCAGCAGATGGGTACAAGTACTTGTATCCCATTTTTTTTGAAAAATAGGAGATGGGTATAGGGAGATGGCAATATATATTTATTATTTAATATTTATATATTAATATATTACATATAATACATTAATAATTATATATACTATGAAAAATTGAAACAAATTTATACTATTGTAATGCCAATGCTAGCAATATACATAATACAAGCCAACCAAAGATCTTGATTGAACGAATATCTCATCATATTAAGCTTAAGGGTCATCATATACAATGAAATATCAACAAAAAGGCGTGCAAAAAACAAAAAACACATGTGAACCTAGATCATATTTGATCTGATACAATAGGATCAACTATCACATCAATTATATCCTCTAGGTCCTTCAAGATGTTGTCTAGATAGGCATCACCCTCAAACTGTGGCTCATCTGTAGGTAATATAATAGGGGGCAAATCATTGATGCTATTTGCTTCAAGTACATCATCCCCCCAAGGATATGTCCGCTGCTCCATCAGGTGGAATGTGGTCTCATTTTGCTAAAGGATCTTCCTTATACCCTGGGTCTACATGAAAAAGAAGACGAAGTGTGCTATACACTAGGTTCTTTACCTTCTTTGACCCTAGTCGGTTCCTCTTCAATGAATGAATGAAACCATAAGTACTCCAATTCCTCTCACAAGATAATGGACTCGCTACTTGTGAGAGTAATCGTATTGCAATTCAGGGGCTTCACTGCCATGGTTCCACCACCACTCTATTGGGTCCTTCGTACACATCATAGAGAGCCTTCACTGTAGAAAATTGTCCACGACCACGTGAAAACATGTTCCATTGAGACCTGATACAAGAAGCTTCCTCTCCTCTCACATCAACCCAAAAGTGGTCATCAAAGACCATTTGCTTCACCTCAATTGTAGTCTTTGATGTAGATGGTCTCCAACTTGCCCATGCATCACTAACTATAGTGGAACATAAGGCCCTTTGACAACATAAAAATAGACAAGCAGCATGAAGAACGAAGCAAATCACATATTTGTGCTCTATAGGTTTGAGAAGTTCCACCTTGACAAATCTTTCATAAATGCCCTGTGTGTGGTGATGATTGCAGAGGAACATTTGTATTTTTCTGCCCTTCTCAATAAGCTCAGAAACCCACCAAACCCTGCCAATGTCTTTGAGAGCATTATTCAGTGCGTGTATGCAACATGGTATCCAAAGCATATGTTTGTATTTTTTTTGCACCAATAAGCCAATTGCTCTACAAATTGGGTCAACGTCTGTAATAACTTGGACAATGTGCGATGCCCCCACCTCATCAATTGCATCACATAATTGCTTCTCAAGGAACTCTACATTTTTCTTGTCTAGAACATTCGATAGCCTTCAAAAAATAAGGGCCTTTGGAGCAAGTTAGCATATTGTTCAGAAGAGGCTGATTTCTTGTAACAGTCCAACCGTCAATCATAATGCTGCACCTCTTTGTAGACCACATCTCTTTGATTGGTGCTGTTTGTTGTTCTATCCTTGTTTTTTCTTTGTCAATAAGAGACGTGAGAAACTTCTCATAACCAGGTGGTCTATACCTTGTCGACCCATTGTTGATAGCATGAACCATCTCCTCATAATAAGGTGATCAAGCAACAATGAATGGAATGTCATTCGCATAGAAGAAGCGTGCAATTGCCGCATCCACTACGTCTCGACCATGCACATCGAACATGCTTCCAATGGGGTTTGAATTGTCGATATGTGATCTCTTACAAGAAAACTCCACATCCTCCACCGCATGACCAGAAGACGCATCTACCTTTGATTCTGTTCTCGGGGTTGTAATGCCATGGTGACTCAGTTTGATTTGTGGTTGAAGCGCGAGAGCTTACAGGAGTCATTTTGTCTTCAGCGCTTTCTTGTTCTTTCATCACTTCAAGCTGTGCTTTCCTCATTTGAGCAAGGTTCACCCCCTTTTCTCGATGTTTGGAAAAAATGAGCCTTCACCCTCATGTAAGTGCCCTGAAAGGCCTTCCCACAAAGTTTACAAGTGATATCTTTGTTGTTGCGCCATTCCCTTTTGCAAACACGATTGCAAAAATTCCACAATGGATACAAACCTTCTTGGGAAAAAAATACTAATTAATAATTTAAAATTTATTACAAAATTAAAATAAAATATATCGCTAAAATTTAAAAACCTAATTAAAATTAAATAAATTATTTAAATTAAAATAAAAAATAAAAAATTATAATAACATAGGTGTTAAAATTAAAATTAAAAAAATTAAAACATTAAATAATAAATAATAATTAATAAAATTATAAATATTATAGACCAATTGCAATAATTAAAAAACTATTAAAAATAAAAATATAATTAAAAAATTAAAACATTTGAAAACCCTAAAATGCTAAAAGTAGATCATTTAATATTATTTTTTAAAAAAAGAAATACATATTTTAATTTTACCTATTGTTTTAAGTTTATAACAAAAAAGTTTATAACTTTTAACTTTTTATTTTTAAACGATTTTATTTTTTATTTTTAAACAATTTTAGTTTTTTATTTTAACATTAACAAAAAAAAACAAAAAAACATTACCTTCATGGCAATGGCAGGGCTAGGGCATTGCCGTGAAGGCAATTAAAATGTTAAATAAAAAGACGCGATTTGAACTTTCAACGTAACCAAAAATAAAAAATGCGATTGCACTTTGAACTTTGAATGGATAAAAATGCTACATACCTTAGACTTGTGAACGACACAACTGTGACTGTAAACACCTCGACTGCAAACACCTCGACTGCGACTGTTGTGGTAAAACCCTTTCATTCCATTTTTGAAGATTTTCATGCATTTTTCACTCGTTTAGGGTACTTGGGATTTGGATGCGGGACGGGTGGGAGATGCGAGATGTCCCTGACAGATGTCTCCAAGTACATATGATGTCTCTGTACTTGTCTCCCATACTCGGAATGCGTCTCGGTACCCGAGACGCATCACAGGGGTTGGGAGACGCGTCTCCTTGCAACTCTGATTATTATATATAAATTAGGGAGATGCGTCCCAGGGGTTTCTTGGTGTGTAGGTGCAAAGGGGCACGACATCAATTAAGGGCAAGGTATTTATGCAAATAAGGAATCAAGAAGATGATGTTCAAATGCTTTCCTAGGAAATGAGGTCATGTGGCTTGAAAGGGGCGTTGAATTTGGTCAATCATACATTTAAATTGACACATGGTGCATTTGTTACATTTTAAGAGGATATGTTGGATAGCTGACCCCTTTTTTATTTCGATGACATGAGTTTCAATTATTACTGAAACAAGGCGGTGGAAGCTACAAATTGCATTGATAGATGTACTACGTCACTAAACTTTGCAAGTGTATTTATCTGGGATTCTTTTAGTCCATCCCCTAAAATACATTGTCATTTCACATCACCCATCATTTCCAACTCACCTTGAAATCTTTTACTGCTTGTATGTTTTATATGGCCTTGCCCTTCCCCACCATTTCACCATTGCTCAAGTTCACCATGAAATGAAATGTCTCCTTCATGCACAACTCATTGCCATTCCATACGAAGAAATACATAATCTCATTTTCCATCATCAACTCCACCAAAATATAATATTATTGTTTCTTAACCCTTTGTGCACAAAAGGTGAAACAGAGTCAGCGATCATGGATTTCGAGTGAGGTATGACTACCGATTTACACTCTTTCACTTTATAAAACCTCATTGCCAAGTTCCCGTCATATATTTGGCGTGCACCGTAGATTTGTCTGTCACCAAAATATTCAGACGACTTTTATACAAAGGTAAGTTCCTTGGATAGCTAATCACCGAAAAGTTTAGTAGTGAGCAGCTTCCTTTGACCTGACATAGTAGCCAATCCAATATCTACATTAGTTAGGAAGCAATCTATTAGCTTGGTCATTGTTGACGCGTCTTGTCTTCCATCGTGCGATGTTAGATGCCATCTATATAAAGTTTGCATATTTTATGAAGATGAATCACACAGACACCATCAAGCAAGATTCTCATTTCACTTTAGTTTTAGATCTACCTTCAGTGTGTCCACAATGCTCTCATCTCCACTCAACATGATGACACCGTCACCAATGATTAGGTTGTCGTTGATTTGAAGCAACATGTGATCAACCCTGTAATCCCTCAAAAATACCTTGACGAGAACATCTTTCACTTTAGTCGATTTGGTCGTTTTGTGTATGGAGGGTGGGCAACTCACAGAGGAAGGTCTTTTTGTGGTAAGGATGCAACCAAGGTGGACAATTTTGGAGCATACATAGTTAGATAGGCTGCCAAGAACGTTGTTGTGACCGACCTTGCCTAATGGTGTCCTATGCCATTGGAGTGCTCTAGCCTCTCTCTTTCTTTGTGGACTCTTATGGCACGTGCACCATTCCTAATAAGGATATTCTCAATATTATCAAGGAAACTTTTGATTTTAGGCTCGATATGATTGCCATTCACCTTGATTTGAAGAGGGGTGGTAATGGGATGTTCTAAAAGATTGCTGCTTATGGTCACTTTGGAAGGGACAACCTTGACTTCACTTGGGGAATCATCAAGCCTCTCAAGACTTGATGATATTATATATTTTATATTCTATTTAATATAACATAACATATTATTAGATAATAATAACATTATATATATATATATATATATATATATATATGAAGTGTGTGCAAAATTGTTTTCTTTCCTTAAATGAAATATATTTTAATGTAATGAGATCTTTTTGTAGCCTTTGGATGTGAGCTTCGGATGAACTCTACAGGGTCTGTGCCGGTTTTTACGTCAAGGCTTTCTGTTCATTGGTTGTGTTTGTGTGCTCCTTGCTTCATTGTTTGAGATGGATCTAAGATTATTGCTCTCTCTCAAAGCTTATTAAGTAGTCCTTTGATGGTTCTAGTGTGTGGGTGCAAAGGGGTGCAACGTCAATGGAGGGAAATGTATTTATTCAACAAAGGAATTAGGGAGATGATGTTGAAATGCTTCCCTAGGAAACGAGGTCATGTGGCTTGAAAGGGGCATTGAATTGGTGACTATGCATATGTTTTGAATGTTCATTTTTTGAAGTTGGTTTTGGTCAATTATATCAAGAATTCATCTAAATTGAGATGTGGTGCATTCTTTATGTCTTAAGAGGACCCCTTGGGTATTTGACACTTGTTTTCATTAAGATGACCCTTGTTTCAATCATGTATTGGGTAGCTGAAACACTTTAGTGGACGCTACAAGTTTTATTGACATATGTTACATTTCAATGAACTTTGCACATGTATCTACCCAAGATTCTTCAAGTCTCTCACCTGAAATGCCACATCATTTCCCATCACCATCACTGCCCAACTTATCTTTAAAGCTTTCACTGCTTTCATCTTTTTTATGGCCTTATCTTTCCCCACCACTTCGCCATTGCTCAAGCTCACTGTGGAATAGAACGTCTCATCCATGCACATCTGATTGCCATACCATATGAAGGAATTTTTTGACACTTGTTTTCATTGAGATGACCCCTCTTTCAATCATGTATTGGGTAGCTGAAACACTTCGGTGGAAGCTACAAGTTTCATTGACATATGTTACATTTCAATGAGCTTTGCACATGTATCTACCCAAGATTCTTCAAATATTTTGCCTGAAATACCATATCATTTCCCATCACCATCACTGTCCAACTTATCTTTAAAGCTTTTCCCGCTTTCATCTTTTCTATGGCCTTGCCTTTCCCCACCACTTCGTATTTGCTCAAACTCATTGTGGAATAGAACGTCTCATCGATGCACAACTGATTGCCACACCATATGAAGGAACACACCACCTCATTTTCTACCGCCACCTCCACCAAAAACATCAGAGTATTGTTGCTTAATGCTTCGTGATCATAAGCTAGGAGGGAGTTAGCAGGAATGGGTTTTGAGTGAGGTATGACTTTTGATTTACACTCAATTCACAAAACCCTGCGGGAACTACTTATCTCATGTCTCCAAGCACACCTCCCCCTGTGCCGTAGTTCTAGTTGAGGTGGATTGATTGAATACGTGATACCCTCGACCCCCTCTCTAATCTAAAATATGGTGTGCTAATGAAGCTCTATATAGTGGGGCCCTCCATCCCACTATGGGGGGGTGTCCGCTGAGTGCCCCATCCCATGTATCGATAGAGATGGGGGGCCCTTGACTTTGAGTTGGGCCCCGAACCCCGCTCTCCACCTGTATAGGCAATAAATAAGTGGGCGGATGCCTATATATATAGAGTAGAGGGGGGAGCATACCATATATTAGAGTATATTTGTGAACATAAAAACATATCCCTTAGTAACTTGCAACTTTGGGGCAACTGCTTGTATTAATATCAACAAATATATATACAAGTATTAGTTAATTTGTAATCTTTTTGTGACCTTACTATTTAGAATACACCTTCTATCCACTACCTAGAATATCTCAACCTATCCCTACAATTACTCATCTAATCCTTATCACTAGACTATAGGTGAGTTGTTACGACAACTCACGTACACACACTGACACACCTAATTACATGAATAATCTAATTAGAACAAACTATGTCGTACTAAAATGTCTCCAACATTCCCCCCTTCTGTTGCATAGGAAATGTGAAACACCAGTTCAAGACAAACAATGTTGGAAGGGAACATATTGCCAATCCAACAAGGAGCACAAATCTGATTAGGGATAGGAACACACTCACTAATCCAAGATCATATAAAAAGTGGGTAGGGACAAATACGGTATCCAGAATTGTGAACGGACATACATGGTTCACAACAAAATCAATCATACTGAGCCTTATGGACCTTTACAACAAGCAAGTAGGGACATGCTACTTATTATAAGTGTGGCATGGGCCTCTGCTTCTCCTTTGTTTGGTTGGGCCTCACTGAGTAGGCACAAAACTAATGGGATTATGTCCGCACTGTATCTTCAGTGGGTGATGGCCACTTCACTGAACCTTTCGTTTGTAGCTGTTGCCTTTGATCACTGCTAGTAGACCACGAACAATAGAAGGATCACCACTACACTTGGTATCTTTGGTATGTGGTTTCTAAATCGTCTATAGCTGGAGTACGTTATCATTGTCACTAATGGCTAACAACTCTTCAGCTGTGTTTTCTTTTGTGCACTTTGTGTTTTACCACTAAAACAAATTGCCAATCCTTGAGTTAGTGATGAACTCGAGATTGTGATATCCCTCTTTACTACTTTCTTCCAGCCTCTTGTGAATTTGGCTCACCCAACCAAATTTTGTGGACGATAGATTGCTTCATGACGTGCACGTGCGGTTTTGGAATTGTGTTTGTTTCCTTTATATTCTTTCCACATTCTCATATGGGTGTCATGTACAACCGATAATGCACCCATGTACAAATAAGTCTTTTTGGTTCAATGTTTATAAATAAAACAATTGTTTCTTAAATATTAAGGAATTAAGAGAAATCCTTTTGCCAGGATGAATATAATACAATTTTGTACTAAGAGAAATCCTTTTGCCAGGATGAATATAATACAATTTTGTACTATGTGGAAAATTTTGACCAGAAATCGATCCCTGATTTAGAAGATACAAATTAATTAGTTCTCTCGATAACCTTAGGGAAGCATTAATTTTTTTTCTAATATATACTATAGCCTTTTTTTAGTTTACATATAATGACAACTCCCTAAATAAATTGAACCGTAGTGCCAAAAACAATTTCTAATGACAAAAATGCCTTTGCTGCCCATATTATATCTCTGCTTTTCTTTCCCATGTCACTCATCCAAGAATTTCCATACTTTTCTAAACCATTATGATGTCCAACAAATAAATGTGGAACACATGCATCAATTTTGTATGACATGGACCTTCTTCTTGTTCTTTTATGGATGTATTGGGCTGTGCTATATTTGTATATAATGAAAACCATATAGAGACCTTATACGCTATGCTACTCATGCCATCATTGGTGCCTAGACAAGGAACGATGTTGTTTGGAGTGCTTAATTTGTTTGCTTTTGTCTGCTCTCCACCAAACTTCCTCCAACATGCGTTTTCTCTAGCTATTTGTGATGAATATCTCACAACACTTTCCACTTCTTATTTTTTAAGTGCTTCTGCTCTCTTTTCTGTTCAAAACTGTTCATTTAATACAAACAACATCCATAAAAAGTTTTTGGGTTTTGTTCTGTTCTATCTTAAGCTTTCTAGAACATTTTGAATCTTTGAATTTATTAAAGAAATGAGGAAGATATCACTGTTTTAAGGACTCGTATCAAGCTGTTAAAAAATAGAAACTCATATTTAAGGCTGATACACATCCGTGCAGATTTGTTACTGTTATTTCCTTTCTTATTTGGATGCCCATATAATCATTGCTCACAGTGAATACTCTTTATAAAACAAACACTCTTTAGAACAAATGTAACCACATTTTTTTTAAGATAAAAACTTGAGAATATGCAAGCAATGGATTTAATAGAAATGATTACACTATAAGCAAGTAGATTGGATAAAGAGAAATTATAAGGCACACAATTAACTTAGGGTGTATCTCTCATTTATTAATGCCAAACAAGTTACTACCAGTTGAGGTGGTTGACAATTACTTTGTTAGACATTAACTAATTAGTTGAATCTCATTAACATATTAAAACAATATATCTAATACCCTCTCTTAATGACTAAACAAGAAACAACACCAAGTTTGTCTCGAAATTTTACAAATAGAATAAGATCAAAGAGGTTTAGTCATTAGATTTACACGTTGCTTTGTAGAAGCCCAAAAGTGAAGAGAAGTATCACTAGAATCAACCATCAAATATAGTGATAATGAATCTCAATATGTTTGGTGTGTGCATGCAACCAAATTCTTCACTAACACACAAAAAAAAGGAATAGGCGTAGATGGAGGTATATAAAATCAACTAGAATCCAATGTAGCCAAACTGTTTCAAAATTGGCACTAACTGCGGCCTTGTATTCTCCTTCGGTGGAAGAGATAGCTACAGTATGTTGAAGCTTGCTTTACCATGAAACAACTCTTGAACCAATGGAAAACATATTCCTGATGGTAGACCTCCGAGTATCCACTGATCCTCTCCAATCAGAGTTTATATACCCTGTCAATATGAAATCTTCTGCTCTTTGAAATATAATGCCAAAGTCAAGATTTCCTTTGACATATCTCAAAACATGTTTTTTTATTGTCCAATGAATGAGTTTTGGTCGAGGCAAAAACTGAGAAAGATAGCTAACAACAAAACATAGATTTGGTCGTGTGGACGTAAGATATATCATGCCGCTCACCTTTTGTCTGTAGAATGATTCATTGATTAGTGATGAATCATCATAGGTTGACAACATCAACCCACCTCCATAGGTGTAGAAACAAGATTACAATCAATCATTCCAAACATCTTTAAAAGAGTTGTGGCATACTTGACTTGAACTATGAAAATGAGATGGTCATGTTCCCATAATTCTACCCCTAAGGAAATAGTGTAGGAGGCTTAGATTAGTGATATCAAAAGCACCACACAAATCTGATTTCACTCACAATTGCATGGCTCCGCTACTTGTGATGACAAGATCGTCAACATAGACAATGAGTATCACAATTTCATCACCATTGCTTTTGACAAAGTTTCGGGTCAAAAAGACTTATTTTGAATCCAAAATCTTGTAAATGCTGATCAATTTTGATATACCAAGCTTGTGGAGCTTGCTTAAGCCTATATTGAGACTTAATCAATCTACAAACTAGATGATCACTGCCAGGCACCCCAAATCCTTCAGGGTGCACCATATAGACCTCTGTATTTAAATCTCCATTTAGGAAAGCATTTTTAACATCTATATAAAATACTTTGCATCCAAATTGAGTTGCTATGGAGAGAAGCAACCACAATGTGACTATTTTTGCAGTAGGAGCAAAAGTCTCCTCATAGTCTTTTCCCTCTTGATGGGAAAAACCTTTCGCAACAAGATGAGCTTTTTACTTTTTTAAAATACCATCAGCCTTGCAATTTCCTTTGTACACCCATTTGCAGCCAATGGGTTGTTTACCTGGACGTGATTCCACTTATTTCCATGTACAGTTCTTCATCAAGGCATCATATTCTAATTGCATGGCAGTCTCCCATTCAGATTTGCCTTGTGTTTCAGAATACTTATGGAGTTCTGATATTGTGAAAAGATCATAAGCAAGAGCAAAATGAACATGCTCCTCAATTGAATCCACAACTTTCTTGCATGTCCTCCAAGGCTGTGCATCTGATTGAGGAATTTCATCCTTGTGCAAATTTGGGAGAGTATAAAACCACTTAGGCCTTTGATGTATTGAAGAACCTTGTATTTGCTGAGTAGCAACTTGAGAGTTAACCAACATAGGTTGGCGTCATTGATATACTAGTGGAGTATGTGAAATATTAGCCATGGGTTGCTGCGCTAGAATCTGTAACGGAGTTCTTAAAGATTTCGATTTCTCATCTTACAAAGGAATGGCAACATTAGATTCAGGGATCTTAGAGAGTGCTTGCTGGTTACAAACAAAGAAGGATTCTATCTCCTTTACATCAACATCTTGACTAACAATGATCTTGTTAGTGGAAACATAAATAAGTCTATAGGCCTTGGACTGATCAATATAGCTAGCAAAAAAACTAGCACTCTTGGAATCTAGTTTACTCCTATTTGTCAGTGACTAAAGTATATGTTGTAGAACCAAAAATATGAAAATGTGTTACCTAAGGTTTGATTCCATACCAAGCTTTTTTAGGTGTGACGTCTTGCAAAGCTTTGCAGGGACATCTATTCAGGGTCTAGATTGTTGTGTTTATTGCTTCTCTCTCGTATTTGTACGACATGCCCCTATTGCGCATCATGGACCGAGCCATCTCCATGATAGTGTGATTACGCCTTTCAACCACACCATTCTATTGTGGAGTGTACGGGGCTGTTAATCATCGATGAATTCCTACCTTGCTCCAGTACTTTTGCAATTGTTTGGAAGCGAATTCACCCCCATTGTCGAATCTAAGAGTTTTGATTCGCCGGCTTGTCTAGATTTCCATCAATGCTTTGAATTTCACAAATTCAGCAAAACAATAAGACTTATTTTTCAAGTAGACCCACATCTTTCTAAAGAGGTTAACAACCATCCATAGAAAATATCTCGCGTCGAGGACCATGGATGATATCCAAGATGGCTTGCAAAGATTTGCATGAACATTATCTAAGAGCCCTTTTGCTTGCTAGGCACCTTTAGTAGGAAATGGTTTTCGCTTCTATTTGTTAGCCAAACGACTTGCACATATCATGTTTTTCTTGGATAAAAGGGAAACCAAGAACCATATTTGTGCTTCTCAATTTGGCTAAATATTGAAGATTGAGATGTCCAAATCTCTCATGGGATAAATTAACTGTGGTAGGATCAACACGCTGATATAGGGCATTTTTCCCAAAGCCTAGAGCTATGGCTCTATCATGTTTTATATTAGAGACAATACATTTCTTCCTAGAGAAATTGATTGAAATGTGAGGATTTTTAGTTGATTGACTAATAGATAGGATATTTTTATTCATTTTAGGGACACACCTAACATTCTTGACTATGAATTAATGCAACATTATTCAATACAATGCGTATATCTCCTATTCCTTCTACAATGTGTGATTTTCCATCACCTAATAAAATTGAATTAGAAAAACTTGCTTTTGTATTAAAGTTAACATACCGGTCCTTGTGACATGTGAAATGTCTGGATGCATCGGAATCAAAGAACCAATAATTGATAGTACTTTTATTTGAGCATGATTCCATAAGAGCATATTTTTTTTCATACTCATCTTCAACTGTTACTACATTCACTTGCCCCTTCGACTTTTTGTTATGTGAAAGATCATATTGTCGTTTTTGGCAATCTCTTGACATGCTCAACTTTATTACAATAATAACATTTCACATAAGATTTGTAAGTAGATGTAGATGCTTTTGGATTTCTTTTCCATTTCTCCTTCGTCTGGTTAGTGCACTTTTTGTTTGGCTAGAACTGGACTCATTGGATTGTGTTTACTTTTGTTCTTTTTGCAGCAAATAAGTACTAACTTGATCAAATGTCATAATGTTACTTAATGTCATCAAGGGTAGAGCCTCCATGAAAGATTCATAGGAGGATGTCAAAGTGTTCAGAACTAGTGCCACCATATCATCGTCATCCACCTTTTTGTTAATGGTTGACAGTGGGTCTTAGAGATCTTTCATCCGAAGCAAGTGTTATGACAAAGACCCACCCTCATTCATCTTCATAGAGCAAAACATATTTTTTAGATAAAAAGAGTTTTAATAACAAGGCCTCTTTATGATGTTTGTCATAATCAACAAAGTTTGTTGCTAGTCTTGTTTCTGTGTTAAGAATGATTGTCACAATTATGATATTGTCAAAATCTTATGACTCTAAACGTTGTAGTTTTGGCCAATTAACTTTTGCGCTTCATAGATCCAGGGTTTGTATATTGGCCATTTTTCATGCTGAAAACAATAAAATAGGGAAAGTACAATTTCGATCCGAAATTTAATACAGCAAGAAAGGTATGGTTTTCTGACCTAAAAATATACAATTTTTTGATTCGAAAATTTATGCATAAAAAAAACATATAGCTTGTTTGACTGACCCAAAAATCAATGCAATAGACTGCCCTGAAATATATCTTAACAATGTTTACTGACCCAAGATATATTTTAATAGAAAACTATTTTTTTTTTGATTTTTTTGTAAAATACTCTTTAAAACTTATGCTTGAAAATAAGAGACTTGCTGTATTTTTTTTTTGTGGGTGGTGTTTGTGCCTAGACTGCAATGAAACAAACTATTATTTATTGCTTCATTGTGCCCTTGTCCTGCGAATGACTTCTGTGTTGTGTTGTGCCCTTGTCTTGTCAATCTTTCATGACCTTAGTATGATGCGATTATCTTCCTTTGATGTTGTTCTAATTGTGTCCTGTCGTTTTGCAAGTCCCGTTGCATTTTTAAAGACTGCTTTCCTGTTTTCCGTGACTGCGGCTGTGTCACGATGATTCTTTTGCATCCATTGCATTCTGCATGTATCACGATGTTTTCTTCTGCTGTCTTATGCATTTCGCCTTGTTGTTGGCTTCTGTGTTTTCTTTCAACTCTTTCTTGCCACTGTCTTTAGCGATTCATGTGATTTCATCGAGTGTTCTTTGCGACGTCCTTCAACTGCAAACTTTCTCTGCGATGTCCCCAATGTCTGCACATTGATTGTTCGTACCCTCTACTAGGTTTTCTCGAACATTGGATGATGTTTTGTTTGTACCCTCTCTTAGGGTTTCGTCGAACATTGGATGATGTTTTGTTTGTACCCTCTCCTAGGGCTTTCCTCAAACAATGGCTTTGACACCAATGTAAGCAAGTACAATTGAATGAAGAGAAACTGGAAGACACACAAATACCCTCGTTTATTAATGCCAAACAAGCTACAAGCAGTTTGTGGTTGACAATGACATAACTAATAGAAGATTAGTTAAGTCTCATTCACATATTAAAGCAATATATTTAATATAGACAAATGATAGAAATAAAGTCTACATCTTTCTTGTGACTGGACCAACCTTGCTCTTCACTCTTCCAAGATATCTCTGCTTTGATATCGATATTGGGTAAAATTTACTCGTATTAGGGTAAATTAATATTAATAACAACAAATATATATACAAGTATTAGTTAGTTTGTGATCCTACTATTTAGGATACTCCTATCCACTACGTAGAGTATCTCAACCTTTCCCAACAATTACTTATCCAATCATAATCATTAGACTATAGGTGATTTTTTACAACCACCCATGTAATCTAATTAGTATAAACTATTTGTGCTAAGATATCCCCAACAGGGGCGCAAATGAATGTGGAAAACAACCGGGGCGCTCTAAAGTGTGTGGGTGGTTGTGTGGTTTTGGTGTCATAAGTGTTGAAGATCAAATATGGGCATTTGATCTGATAGAGTGGCGTTGGCTGTGTGAGTGAGGAAGAGGTGTGTTCCAGGGCACATGTGGTTGAGGCGTGACTGGTCTATAATTGCATTTAAAATTTGGTGTGGCCGTGGAAATACCTCTAATGGAATGAAATTCATGAGAAAAACAGGTGGCCTGGAGGCTTGATCAGAAGCACCTGGGTAGAAAAGGCCAAGTAGATTTGGTATATGGCGATTTGTTATTCAATCTATTTCTACCATGATGACAAAAGGTGTGAGGCCGTGTGATGTGCAACTTCCAAGGCTTGAGGATTGCAAAAAGGCGTGAAGCAAAGGCCTTTGCGTTGGTTGTGAGAGGTGTGACTGCTGCTATATGACTCTAAGGCGCATTTGATTGAGTGCAACGCGGGACACATCAGTAGTATGTGGGGTGTTCTGAAGTGTATGGGTGGTTGTGTGGATTTAGCGTCAGAAGCATTGAAATTCAAAGTGTGTGTCTGATCTGCTTGAGTGGCATTGGCTGTGAGGCAGGAAGATCTGTGATCAAGGGCACAAGCTGCGGAGGTGTGACTGGTCTAAAATTGTGTTAAAAAACTAGTGTCATTGTGGAGATGCATTAGATGGAATGAAATCCATGTGCAAAACATTTGGCGTGGAGGCATGGGCATGATCAGAAGCGCTTGTGCAGAGAAGGATGAGTATTTGATTTACATTTAAAATTTATGTAGTTTTAAACTGAATCAAAATTTTAGGGAATCACAATTTTGTAAAGCATAAAACTTTAGCATATACTGTAATATTTCTTCATATTTGGCTACGGGTGGGGTCAATTCCATAAATTTTGATTGAGTGAAAATTTTAGACTGTCTGCAGTACCTCGGGATTTGTTGTATTTGCATTATTGGTTTTCAGGATTTTTTTAGTTTGTGCAAGCTGGGTGGTCTTTTTCTGTGGTCAATAATGTTTGCTATACAACATTTGCTTTTTCCCAAGTCTCAAAAGTTGGCCGAGAAAAAACTATACTTTTGGTTGTCACAAAATATTCACCATTGTTGAGTATAGAGACCTGACCAAATCGTGTAAAATAAAGAATTGAGACCAGCAGGTGATTCTGAAGATTATGAATGGACATAAACAAGCATTAATGCTTCTAAAGTTGTTAGTTGCAAACTCATTAGTACTAAAAGTACAAAATGCCACTGTAGCGCCAACATTGTGGACAAGCCTAAAGCAAAAGTACCATATGTCAGAAGTTGGGCGGGCATTGTATCATAAGACTCTTTTGTTTTCTACTAAGTTGTAGGAAGGAGGATCAATCTCCAAATTCTTGTTGCGAATAAACGATCTTAGTGATAAATTGTTTATTATCGAGAAACCAATGGATGATCAAGATATGGTAGCTTTGGTTCTACAATGTTTGCCATCATCCTATGATTCATCTTTTAAGTCTCTGCGTTTGATTTCAGAGACCCAAGTGCTCGACTTTAAAAAATTATCAACACTTCCTTTGCAAAAGGAGCGAAGGCAGAATGTAAGGCAGCTATCAGTGCAGGTTGTGAGGCAATGTGGTTATGAAGGATATTCGTCGATCTTCAACTTGACCAAACAACTTCACTTTTATGCAACAATCAGTGTTCTCAAGATGGTGAAGAACCCAGTTTGTCATGCCAAAACCCTTTGGTAGATATAAATTTGTAAAATTTAGAGATGAACTTGGGATTATATTTGGTTTAGTCATTGGGGGGTATTAGATAAAATAGCATTTAGTTGGGCAAAATAATAGTTATCATGTTTGTATAGTGCACCTAAGTTGGCCTAATGGTGAAGAACATGTGCTCCCAAAAGGGAGGTCACAGGTTCTAATCTTGCGGGGGGTAAGGTATGCACACCTTCGTGAAAAGTATCCACATGCAATGGGCTAACCGGCTTGGTGTTCAATGTGACGGGGGCCGGCAAGTGGATTGAAACCTGTGTTCAATGTGATGAGGCATTCCATAGTCCATGGCTAGGGATACTATTCATTGCTGGTTTGGGCATTTCGGTTATAAAAATACTTGTACTTAAACTTTTATATCGATGAGATGTGGGTGAGTTGGTAAAGTGACTTGGTTGCTATAAGCACCACCAAGGGTCAAATCTCAGAGGATTGGAGGCCGGTTGTGGTCGATCATTGGTATTAGGCTGGTTGTGGCTGTTGATGGGATTCTTGGGTTGGTTATGGTCGTTTGTTGGTATTCTCGGGCTGGTTGTGGTCATTGTTGGTAATTATGGTACTTGCGTACTTGGGGATCTAGGCCCTTGATTGTGTCCCAAACTAGTTGGAGCTCCATTCAAAAGCATATAAGGGTAAAGATCCCACCAAAATCGAATCTATCTAAAAAGAAATAGTTATCATGTTTGTTAAAATATGTAGATTAATACGTCTATTATAACCTTGTATTTTTTACATGGGTATTTTTTATGGGCTGCAAGCTGTTTTAAAGCAGTAAAATGCAATGTATTTTTATGGCTTCTTCATTAAAGCTTCCATTACTTCACGCAATGGGGGACCATTGCTTCTCAAGGAGGGGCGGCTGACCCAGGATGGTATAGGACTTTGATCATACTGTGGTATAATGGTGGTACCATGCGCCGTGTGTTGTCTTCAACATCATCTTTAGGACCATCCCAAGCATACGTGGTTATATTGCGAATTCCTAACTTGTCTTCGTTAATGCCACACAGCTATGACAGTGTCAGCCCTCTTTTGCGTAGTGGTGCGACAACATTTGTAGAAAACAAAATGGAGAATTTTAAGAGTCACAAAGCGACCGGTTGCCATTCTTGTAATTGGCAAGCCTTTGTCTTCCACACGTGTATAATAATGCATTCTGTTCATTCTTTGATAGAGGGGATGTAACACAGAAGTAATGTGGTGGCTAGACATCTCATAGCATATCTGACCTCTCAGATCATTGTACAAAGCTATTGGATAATACAGTCTTGCAACTTGCATTTCTAGCATGGTGTCTATTGTTCTGTTGTTTTTGTCTATTAAGCACTTTGATTTACATTTTTCTCTCTATCATTTCAGATACGTTTCCACCACAATATATTTAACCCCGTTAAGTCTGTGTTATCCAGGGGGTTCTTCCCTGGGTCCTTGATCAAATTATGTTAAGGTCAAGCCTTTTTGATTATTCTTGGTTTAATGTTTATTGGTTGACTGGACAAATCTGATAATGCATTTTTCTGGGCTTTTGTTGCCCCTTCTAATCGAAATTTATCCTTTTCATTAACATTATAGGTTTTCATACAGGTTTGCGTTTCTCTGTGTGGCCTTCATCAAGTCCAGTCTCTTAAACCCTAAACCACATTTGTTCTTCTGATTGTTTAAGGCCTATGTTTTACATTGCTTTGCTGGCAGCTTAGTCAAAAGGTCAAATTTATGGTCTTAACCTATTTACAGTTTGTTGATGATCTGATAGCTACCACTGTTCCTTGTGAGGCATGCAATCTTCCACAAATTCTACATCTTTATTGTCAAGCCTCTGGTGAAAAGCTATGACAAAGTTCTAGATTATTTTTTCAAAACACTCCTTAACAAATAGTCAGCAGTTGTGTATGTGTCTTTCCTAAATCATTTCAACTTTAAAATGGAGGTACAATACTTTATCGTATCCTGATCATACATTTTTCTCATAAAGACATAACATAATATACTTCTTCAGCATGTCGATAATTATATCAACTCAATAGTTTTCTACAACTCCCAAGTATAGGAAGATGCTTTTTGAGGTAACTCAAATGAGTACATGCAAATCAAGTTCAACTACAAGATGTAGTTTGGGAAGGTGAAAGTTGCACGCAAGTTATAAGAACTTTTGCAATAGTTGGTTCACTCCAATAAAAAGAGTTCTTTGTTTGGCATAAACTTAACAAATCTAGCAATGCAAATACCTGTATAACTAGGGCCAGCCTTCTCTAGGTTTGCAGAGATATGATGAATGGGATTCTACTGTCCACAGGGAGCTCTAAAAGCATATACCAAGCACCAAAGAGTTTGGAGGTGATTTGGGGATCACCCAGCTCATGGGCTTTGGCACATTTTCAACTATGGGGACTTGACTGGCATACCTCTGTAGTTGCATTACGTGGGTATCTGAAAATAGTGGATATGAATTTGAGCCCTGGAGTCATCGCGACCAAAAATTAAATTGAGATCCCATTGTCCTCCTGACTTACTACATTGGGACTCAGGTTGAATTTTTACATTTCTTTGTAAGGCACATTAGACATATCTGAGATCTCTGGGACGATGTCATATTAATATGCAAGCTTTATGATGCTGTAGATCTAATATGCTTTTTCTGATACTTGGGACATTATTATATAGAAGTGGTTTTCAATTAAACTGATCCATTGTTATTTTGTCAATTTCAGGTATGAGGGGCAGAGGGATATGCTTTACAATCAAACATTCAATCTTGATCAGGTTGCTTTTGCAGCAGAGGGCATAAAAGATGCTCAGCAGACGGTAATATGCCATGCCATTCAAGCTGTACCACATCATGCGATAGTTTATAGAGCTTTCAAAATTGCAGTTTCACGTAACTACTCTTTCTACTGGGCAGGTAGCTGCCATGAAATCTGCAAACAAGGAACTTAAAGGATCCCTTAAGACTATGAAGATTGAAGACATAGATGTATAACCTTCCATCCTTGCAATTATATTTATATTTTTTGGGTTTTGTGTCACACAAATGATTCAAATTTTATTAAGAGGTTCACGATTCAAATTATGCTTTGCAGAATATGCAAGATGAAATGATGAATTTAATGGATATAAGTTCTGAAATCCAAGACTCACTTGGGCGAAGCTACAGTGTTCCTGATGACATTGATGAGGATGAACTCATGGGTGGTAAGCTTCTGCTTTGTGTACATTAAGGCAAATGGTTTGCAATTATTGAGAGCCAAATCAGATTATTGAGGAATTACATTGAATTTTGCAAAATAAACCCCATAATCGATTTAATTTTTTTTATGTCAGAGCTAGATGCATTAGAAGCTGACATGGGCTCAGAGACCAGCGCTGATAGCGTGCCTGCATATTTGCAACCCGATAGAGATTCTGATCTAGATGCTGAGCTCAACCTACCTTCAGCACCTTCTGGTCATGCATCAGCGACTCCACAAGCCCATCCTCAGGTATTTCCACTGCATATTCATGTAACTAGTTGTTCTTAAAAAGTTGTGCCTGTTCATTATTAATACCGTTTGGTACAGTGAGATCTCCTTTTTAAAAACTTTTGTGATGAAATATATAAATTTGCAGGGTGCAGATGAGTTTGGGCTGCCAACTGTTCCAAGGGCCTCACTTCGGTCTTGAGAAAGCACATGGTCTCCAGATTTCTTGGATATCATTTATAATTTATAATATATATATATATATATATATATATATTTCTACTCTTGTTGTCCCGAATGCCCTTATTGTGTACAGATGATAATGACATATCCTCGTAGTTTAGATTGTTTGTAACCACATCTGTGTCATTGTTTCTTATGTTAAATATTCGCTCAGTTTATTGTTTCTTTTGTCATCATGGTTTACTGGAAACATCAGTTTCCGCCAGAAGGGTCTTATGGTCCTTGCACAATTACAAACTCTAGGCTAATTTATTTAAAACGGTTTAATAACACGGTTGTAAAAATGTTGCTTGCATATTTAGAAAATGTTTACTGCCTATAAAAGAGAGATTGATTATAAATGCACACTTCTGCAACCTACAGAAAATGCCAAATATTTTAGAAAAACAGATCATGGATGTGTTGCGGGAAAAATGGAAAACCGTGCAATGTGAGTATTGGGTAAAATTTTAAGGAACTCGTGCTTTTTATATTGAAAAACAATTAGATAGAAGCTACTTTAGTAACTGGGAGAAAATAGAGACATGATATAGGGGCTTCATTCAGCAGTACACTAAAAGTAAAACCTCATGTTACTTCCTAATTGTGCAATCTCTAAACTGCGATTTTGGAAAACAAAAGACCTGCTCCCACCGTCTACTTCTACATTGTATCGTATCAGTTGGGAGGGTTCAGTAACAGATTCTGTTGGGTGTGTTGGTTGATCCCTGTTGTCTGAAATTATAACTTTTACG
Source organism: Torreya grandis (assembly GCA_037957365.1). Classification (NCBI taxonomy): domain Eukaryota; kingdom Viridiplantae; phylum Streptophyta; class Pinopsida; order Cupressales; family Taxaceae; genus Torreya; species Torreya grandis. The sequence continues at coordinate 317,133 of JARHVA010000795.1, forward strand.
ACCTTCTTATTAGACCTGTTGGATCAGTTAAAAAGAGCTCTCTCTAATTGGAATGTTACAAATTCTTATCAATTTCTCTCATAAATCATAGTTGTAGTTATGCCCTTAATCATGGGTTCTGAAAAAGCTTTTCATGTCGATGTACCACTTCTATTTGAGAAATAATAAAGAGCCCTGCTCATCTGTAATGAGATGATTCAAAAGATAGTAGATGTGGTGATATGTGAGACTTTGTTTGGAAGTGACGTGGTTACATACTGACGAAGATGTAGGCCTCCTCTCTGAGCATTAGCCTGGAGTGGTGGTTGTTGCTGGTAATTAGGTGTGAGTAAGGATAACTGCTGGTGTGGAGCATGTGACCGCTGCTGTTGAGGATAGTATTGAGGTTGCTGGACACAACTTTGTGGTTGCTGTATTTGAAACTGTTCAGGATACTACAGTTAGTATTGCTGCTGGTATGGATTTGGTTGGAAATTAGGTGGGTAGGGATTCTAGTAAGAAGTCTCATATCGATGATACACCCAGATTCAAGCTGCGGTGAGGCTGACTTCAAACACTTATAGTGGGATTTTTTAATGGGTTGCCCTTTACTACCACCTTCATGCCATCATATTTATTTTATCTCTTGGACCTGTTGTAGACCCCCTTTCTATATTGCTTGCTCATAATTGGCATCACCAATCCAGCCGGGGATGTCCCTATCACACCTCTATTTTTGATGACATTACTGGCTGAGCCGCAGGAAGGTGACGTTTATATAAAATTGAGTCTTAATTTTAAAGTTTTTGTCCATGTATTTATAGGTTTCCCTTTGCAATTTCTTGATATATAACACAACAATTCACTTTGCTTGTGCTCACAATTTTCTCTTAGGAATGATCCCGCAGGGTATGAAACTTTGAGTGCCTTGTGGTTTAATAGTTGTACTCTGCTCCAGTATCATTTTCATCGTTAGCTTCGTGACCATCCCAAGCACACTTGGTCATATCTGGAATTTCCAACTTTTCTTCATTGATGCCGCACAAATTCAATAGTGTCAGCCCTATTTTGTACAAGTATTCAACAATGTTTATGGGAAACGACAAAATGGGAGATCTGAATAATCACAAAGTGAGCGTTTGCCATTCTTGTAACTAGAAAGTTGTCTCTTCTTCTTCCACGCTTGTATAATATTATTCCATTCATTATTTGATAAGAGGAGATTGACTAGGAATTGACATAGTGTCTAGACATCTTGTTGCACAACCAAACTCTTGTATCATTGTACAAAACCGTTGCACAATACAATCCTTTAACTTATAACATGGTGTATATTGTTCTATTATTTTTATGTTTTTATATTAAGCATAACGATTTACATTTCCTCTCTATTGTTTCCTACACACTTCTGTCATTTGACATGTTTAACCATATTAAATGTGTCATCCAACGGGGTCTTCCTTGGGCCTTAGATAATTGGGTCCTTAAAAACAGTGAAGTTTCTATGTGAATTCTCCTTTCTTTGTATGACCACTTTCATACATACTTTAGAAATCAATATAAGATGCTTTGTATAGGCAACAAGAAGATTTGGAACAACATTGCATTATAGGTGGTGGGAATTGTTGACCACTTTTTCAAACTTGTGTTCATATTCTTTGCAAAATGTATACTTCACAACAACCAGTCAATGGCCAAATGTCGTATAAAATACAAACAAGTCTAGCCTTCCATATTATTGAAGGAAAAATAGATGAATATGCATTTGGTTGAATTTTATTTGTTCATATTGGTTGGATTAATTTTTTTAATAGAGAAATGATAACCTTTGCTCTTCTGAGAGTTCCCTTTCCTGGAAAGAAAGGGTGGGATACCTACTACTCTTCTCATGAAGATGATTTATATTTTGTAGATGCATTGAATGGTTTTGTGGAAGACTAAGAAAAATACCTATTACCATGATGAGAACTATGATAAACAATACATTTAAGTTTTCACAATTGTGCCAAAGCTATGATAAATTTGTTGAAGAATACACATACACCTCTCACACTTTCGTTTACAAGTTGATTGTGCAAGAAGTTTAGAAAAATCTTACTTTCATGTATTGTCCATGCTTGAGACCATACATTCAATGTGACATGGGTTTCCTCTAAATATCTTATTTAGGAGAACCTTATAAAATTGATTACAAATTTGAAACAAAAGCTAAGCGAAAGTCTAAGGAAGAAGACTCCAAGTCTTAGGAGACGATGATGTTTAAAAATTTCAGCCACGGAACTATGCAAAATCTTAAGCAAGTGAAGAACCTTCATACTAACCAAAAATAACACATCGTTAACTTATAAGATTAAGTAGTCTGGATTTTAAAGTTGTGTATGCTACAAGATTTGAGTGAATGCTTAGATGGAAAATGTTACGTGAGGCATGCAATACTAGAAATGTTGGGTAGGACTATTGTGGCGCTGTATAAAGATAAGAAAATCATAGAATATAATTAGAGGAATCAAAAAGATTGTTTCATTTCTAAATATGGGTTAATGGACAACATGTACACTTTATTGCTGACAGGAGAAATCACAAGAGCATGATTCCTTAAGATTAAACTTGTGATTGATGCCACATCCAGAACTATATTCTATTGGATAGTTTAGCTCAGGTTCTGAAAAATGTCACTTATTTACACGTTCATGTCCCAAAAAATGACTAGGAAGAATTATAGTTTGTGCTGCTATGACATACTTAGCATTAGTGAGTATGGAAATCTCGATTGTATTATTGTAAATGAAGAACAAAAGCTGGAAGACTATCTTTAAGATCGTGACAAAAGACATAAGCGTTAATGGTTCTAAAAGTTTTTGTTATAGATATATTATGCAAATGTTGCTAAAGGAGATGAAAAAGAGAGAACCTATGATTTTGCATTTGTGGCATCTTAGAGCTAGTTGTTTGAATTTACAACATGGTATTTTAACTTAGTTGCATTTTGACACTATACATGACATGAATATTGGTATGTAAATTTCATTGAAGATAAGAGTAGTAGTGAATCTATTTCTTTAGATGATGGTTAGACCCACTATAATATGTAGATGTTTGTATGATATTTAACAATATTGTTAGTTATACTTTCAAGAATATTTGAAATGCTTGTGATGTCAACAAAAATATTTTATCTATTAGTGAGATAAGTAAGATTACCACCTTATGTAAAATTTCAAGGAAGCAAATGTATGGTCACTACTCTTCATGATAACAAAGTGATTGTTGTTGGTATTAGTGAGAAGACATTATATAAACATGTCGATAAAAAAATAAGTAAAAACATGCACTAATAATGGTTGAGATTATTAGTGTACATTGGTGTGAGAGGTATAGACACTTAAATTATCAATATTTTTTTGTATTTAGTAAGAATAACATGGTGGATGGACTTCCATCTATTCAGCAGGTAAAGGCAAAATGTATGTACAAATTTTCAAAAGGGAAATCAAAGTGAACACCAATTTGATAATGATAATGCATAGTGTGCCAAAGGAGTCTTGGACATACGACATGCCAATTTGCATGGTCCAATAAAAACATCTATAGTGTCTAGAGCATAATATTTCTTGCCACTGGTGGATGTCTTTTATATGAAAATGTGGGCTTATTTTCTAAATAATAAAGTAATTTTTCTAGTTTTGTAGCATCAAAAATTTTGGTAGAGAAACAAACAAGTAAACATGTCAAAACTTCAATATATTACTATGTATACTGTACAACAAAATTGAGTGGTGGAAAGGAGGCTTATGATAGTGATGAATATGACAAGGTACATGGTATACAATTGGAATGTCCCTGTATGCACTAAACTCTGCTCATCCGGTTAAGTACATTAATTTTGCTAATTTATCTTATAACTGTATTTTCTAGCTAATTGACTAACATCATATTCCCTATTTCTTACATCCTACAAACCTTATTCCATCACATAACCAATTAATTTCCTTCATTAATCTACTAACAAAACCAATTTACCTACTAACCTACTCCCTAAGCCACTTGCCAATTTAAAAATATAATTTATTCTACCTACCCATCTACCACCCTATTCTTAGCTATTCTTAAATCCATAAACCCTAATAAAGATTTTTAAAATTGGAGAATTTATAGAAATCTCTTTCATTTTAGCCTCTTTCCCTTCAGAATTCTCCATTCTAGAGATTTTCAAAGAATTTGAATATCCTAGCCATTGATCTCAATGGCTCAAAATTAAATATGAGCCATTGATTATTCCCTCCACGTCCTATATAACTAAGCCACCTTCCTTCATGGAAATTAACATGAAAAACTTGGAGTCTTCTTGCCATCTTGCATCCATAACCATCTCTCTTGTATTCACACAACCCTTGCCAAAGCCATTATCAAGTTCAAGAGACTATCGGAAGCCATTATTAAGAATATACAAGCAATCCAACATCCATCTATTTGCATCAAGTCTCCGTTTGACAATCTTGGAGAGGAGCTATAAAGAGGTAAAATGATGGTAAGAAGTGTTATAGCAATTTAATTCTTTTTTTTATCCCCTCCTTTTGATGTTGTTTAGATTTTAAGTTTTTATTGCTAAAAATAGTAATATACGATGAATCTAAAATTTAAGTTACATTTTGGCAACCACGGTGGGAGCATTACTCTCTAAACTAACCTCTAAGCTTGCCAGAAGTGATTTGGAAACTTGCAGGAACAACTGGATGTAAATTGAGCATTGGATTTTGAAAAATTGTCACGTATTGGTGATTTGCAACTTTGCACTGGTATATGCGATATTGCAGGTTGAATAGCGATATTGCATGACAGCGTAGTTTTAACCATTAATGGTTTAAGGTTTTTGCAGGGTTTTGTCTTTCTGCAAAATCACAACTTTGAAAGTAGCGGTTTTGCTCTGCTAATCACGATCTTGCAGGGGTAGTTACGGTTTTGCAGGGTTTGCTGGTCAGAGTCATATCTTAGTCTTTCGTCTGTTACTAACCTTTCTGCAAGTTATTTTATGTTTGGAGGAAAGAAAGGGATAATCAAGCCTTTTGGCTGTTTACGACCAAGACATAATACCACAATTTTTGATTCTTGTAGCTTTGCTTTGGTAATTGCAATTTTGCTCTATTAATCATGGCTTTGCTAAGTTTCTGTTTTGCTTTACATCCTTGTCCCTTATCTGTTGCTAACCTTCTTTACAAGATATTGTTGTTCTATTTGTGTTTCCTGGAGGGGTCTCTTTTGTTTCATGATGATGTGGGTGTCTATATACCTCAATTTTTTCTGATACTTTGACCTTATCAACATTTTCTTCTACCTCTTCCACCTTTTGCTTTGGTGGTTCCTTTGTCTCTTAAGTAAATGAAATGTTTTTCTTTGCTTGTATTGTTTCTCCATCTATGTCTTCATCTAAATCTTTCACATGTTCTTATTCCCCTGCTTTAATCTTATCTTCATGATCTACCTTGATTGTTTTTTGTGCCTTTTCAACTATGATATCTTGTAAAGTGAACTTTTTTCTAAACCAAAACTTCATGAACTTCTTTTGAACAGTAATATTGATTGTTCCCAAAGTCTCTAACCATGGATATTCAAGATTCATATCCACATTATCCATATCCAAAGCATAAAAATTTGAATGCAAAACATATTTTTTCATAATGAACTTAAAATCTTTAAACACTGGAATATTCTTACCATCTACTCGAACCTTGTTTATATTCTTTGCTTGAACATGTAGATGCTTTGCCACATGTTGATGAAGTTATACTTGCTGGTAGGGTTTATGGACAAAACCTTCTTCTTTTGAATGCATCCATGAAATTGAAAATTTGACTCGAATTTATTTGGAGCCAAATTATTTGAACCCTGATTATCCAATTCTTCTTCTTTTTTGAGATCCTCTACCTCTCCTTCTGCACCATATGTACTCTCCTCATTATCATTATGTTCGATTTCTTCATCATCATCATCATCATCACTTGCATGTTCTTTCTCATTGTCATTATTTTCATGTTCTTCCTCATTGTCATTATTTTCTTCTACTAATTTTTCTTTTTAATTATCTCCATTCTCTTCTTCATTACCATCATTAATTACTTCCTCTTCTTCATCCTCTTTTTCTTTTATATCCCTTCGATCTAGGAAGACTCGTTCCATTTTTTCCCATGAAGAATACATTTGTGTGAAACTCAACTATTTAAATCAATGTTGTGCAAGCCCAGACAAAAAAAAAGACAATCTTGTTTGCCACAAAATTGTTTGAGTATTATTCTTGTTAAAGAGGAGCCACCATTCTCTAGCATCAATATCATCCTCCCTTGAAAACACTTGCACTTTCATGATTCACAAAAAAAATTAAAGTTAATGAAATACCCTAAAATGTCAACAAATCATTCAAAACTGATCAAAATAGTCCCAAATTTTGAATGTAACTTTTTATGATAGTGTAATTTCAGTAAAAATTTTGTGAAAAAATTCCACAAATTTCAGCTTATAAAACGAATATATTAAAAAATATAAAATCGCAATAAATCACTCCAAACATTTCAAAAAAATTTGAAGTTTTGTCTGTAGCTTTTTTGTATTAAGATAACATCAATAAAAAATTAGTAGAAACATTCCTTATATTTCGAAAGATATGACGAAATGAGTACAAACCTTAAAATATCAATAAATCTCTCAAAATTGATCATAAAGGCTCAATTTTTTTACTGAGACTTTCTTAAAATATTATTCATATTCAATAAAAAAAATTTAAAAAAAATTTAGCACTGATTAAAATATATTGACGATTCTAAAAAACTAGGGTTTTGCTTCACACAAATTACTCGAATCGAAGCTTTGATACCACTTGTTATGATTTACACTTACAATAATTGAATTATGAAAAATATGATATAGATCAAATCAACACACTACATATTGATAGGTCAAGAATTCTAAATATTTAATCTATGCAGAAATATAATAATCACCCTTAAGATAGGGTAACACCATACAATACTCCTTTATGAAGGAATAACTCCACAATGTCTCTTCAAGGGGACAACCTCCAATATCCTCTTATAATAGAAGACTCAATCCCTGTTTCTTTTAAATGATAATCATCTCTTTTATATAGACCTTTATCTATCTAACAATGGATGTGCAACCTCTTAATTCTAATATTGTTTGACCATTACCCAATACACTAATTTCACAAGTTATTCTATTATCCTAATATATTGGATCTATATAACTAACTAAGGGGGATGTGTGCCACATATCAACATCTCCATCAACTTATATACATTAATATATCATATCCCTAAGTACATAACATTCACTTGCACTTGCACTAAGCACTTAGGTGGGAGAACCACATCGGGCTTGATCCTTCCTTAGAGCATTGGTATGTAAGAAACATGCTCACACATGAGTGTGGATCACATGTCCAACACATCAGACCCACTAACCCTTTTTTTATTATGATTTTCATTTGAATCATTACAAGCATAAAAACCTAAGGTTTTAAGAGTAAAATAGAGCTACAGAAAAAATATTGATTGCACAAACCTAAAATTTGAAACAGAGCTAGAACATGATTTGATCTATAAAACCCATAAATTATTTGGACAAAAGACATTATAAACAAATGAAAAAATAGTGTCATATGATGTTACTGTCCAGTTAGGGCGCTACTATTTAAGAAAGATTATGATACCTAGATCTTGTTTGTGACACTTAGACCAACCTCTGCCTCAGTTTTCAGCCTCCAAATCATCCATCTCAGTCATTTTCCAAATAAGTTCTCATTTATATTATTTATTATTATTTTTAGAAAATTCAAATTAGGTCAATTTTATAACATATCAATGGTTGTATTTATTGCATAATTTTACCTTGATTTAATATACTCAGCCCTTTAACAACTTAATATTTGCATAGTTATAAATCTTAAAAGGTTAAAACATTTGGTGAACCCAATTACTTCGAATACTACTCAAATCCTAACTTAAAAAATCGCAGGGTTTATGTTTCCAGCGTTCTAGAACCCTCAACTAGATTTATATTTCATATAATCATGATAATAATGACAGATGAAGTTAATTACTTTTTGATGCAAAGTTTTCTAGCTTCTATTGCATGCTTCTTTCCTCTCATTTGAAATGAATTCCAAATTGACAAACACATATATACATTATGCTTTAAATCAGTTCAAATATATGTCATATTTCATAGCATGTTATCTTTATCTTATGTGGAATTCCAACAAGTAAACCCTTACATATAGAGGGATTTAAAACATAAGCTAAGAATTATGTTTCAAGTTTCAATGTCATATATTATGCACATGAAAGAATCTCTTACTCCTCATATCCATGAGGGTGATAGCTACTTTCTATCTAACCAAGTCCATGTTATCACTCCTGCACAGGATGATGCATGCTATGCTATTGTTACTGATGCTTATACTTAGCCTATCCACACATCTCCCCTACAAAGTGTGTGCCTACATGTTCAATCAGAAGTAACTAGGGTTTATACTTGTGAGACTCTAAGGGATCAAATTATCAGTATGAGCAAGTTAATATCAAAATTATGGAATCAAAATCAGTTATTAAGTGAAAAGATCACATCATTGGTAAATCAAATTACATGCACATAGTCTTTAGGATATGCTAATGTAAACCATGTATATGCATCTATACCCAACAAAATTGTGCCTAACACTCTTTCATATCCAAATCATAAAGCACAACACAATGCATATTTTATAAGTGCTTCAAAAATATTACAAGGGTCTAATAAGAGTTCAAGTAAGATACCAAGGGAAATGGTTAAAGCTAAGTTGATCAACCTACCTTCTCTACAACCAGTGAGGAGAACCAGATATTATTGTGCATATCATATAATGCATGATACCACACCGATTCATGTTTAACATTAAAAAAATGAAATGTAATAGGGAATGGATGCATATGACTCAAATAGTGACATCATCCAAATGACATACAATGGCACATCTATAAATTTATAAAAGGTCAAATTTAGAAACAATACAAAAATGGTTACCAAAGCATAACTCAGAATAATAAAAGGTTCACAAAGCACAATCAAAAGAAAAAACAATACAACAAGCACATGTAAAGAAAGTAAAAGATGCAAATGTACCTCTCCAAAATGAGGTTCAACTTTCAAAGTAGTGTGGGTTTGGTAAAAAATATATACAACTATTTGATTATCACGGTCAAGGTTTGGGCAAATAGTCCCAAAGCAGCACTACTTCTATTCTAACAATTGTAATGTTGGTCAACAAGGTTTGGGATTTATTGAACATCCTAATACACAAATATAGTTTATCAAGGCAACAAGTCCTAATATACAGGGAATGTTACAAAATGAGCAAGAACTTGAGTTGAAAAGGTAAAATCATATTAATCCAAAAAACATTCTAAAAAAAAGTCTTTCTAGAAAAAGAGCCTCTAGAGCACCATATGCTTACAATAAGCATAGTGTCAAAAGGAAAAATCACAATCAATATTCCAAAGCATAATTCAGAAAGGGCAAATCCACTATATGAGGCAATTCCCTATGCTCATCCAGATACAACAGGAGTTAAGACTAGCATTCTAGGTTATTATGATTATTATTATTTTGATGATGAACAATGCTCAGATTCATTCTGTGACATTATTCAACTATAACATAGCAATCATATGGCACAAGATATTACCATTCCTATTTTTGACACAAGCCACATCGAAGTGAGTCTCCCATAAGACCCATCAAGTTAGTATTGTTCTTCCCTACTTGTACATATTTTTCTTATTTCTTGATCCTTGTATATAGTTTTATTTTTATATTGCTTGTACATAACTTATATCTAAAAAATACTAAAACACTATAATATGTAAAATACATAAATTGTATGCATTACCATGTGTAGATGATTTTTGATCTCTATGGATTAAATCATGCAATTCAATCAACTCAAATAACCAACCACTTAGTTAAAGTGATAGAGCCATTAAGACAAAAATGCAATGGATGAGTGAAACCAATTCAAAAGAACATTAAAATTTTAAAGCTAAGTGCTCTACACCATGATCAAATGAAATGCAAAATAAAAAGAGATTGAGATTGGATTGATATACCTTGACTCATATTTGTGACATTATGATGGCATGACAAGGATGTTTGATGAAAGATTCAATGACTAAATTGACATGGAGAAGTTAGATAACTTCTCATTGACTTTCCATGGAAGAGAGAAGTTGTTTAAATAGAAAGAGGAGGGAAAGATCTATGGTGGAGATTTGAAGTTGGTTGGAGGAGATCAAGGGATGGGAATTATCCAAGGAATTTAAAATTCTTTGGAAACCTTTAGATTTAGAGGTTTCTAGAGAGGAGAAGTCTATAAAAGGTTTTAGATTTGGATAAGTTTAGAAACCTTCTTAGGGTTAATAATGATTAGATGGAAAATTAAATAAGTATTATGTGAGTGATTAGGGACTATGAATGTATGAGAGTCTAGGGATAGGTTAGTAGGTGGGTCATTGAGAATTTAATTTTTTTAAATAATAGGTAAATGGGATTAGGATAAGATAAAGAGATGATTAAGTGAATTAATGATGAAATGAGATAGAATAAAGTTAGTAGATGAAGAAATATTAAAGGGAGACATTAAATAGATGATTAGGAAGAGGAAATAAATTAACAGGATTAAAAGGAGATAAATTAGATAAGCATAATTAGTATCGATTAATAATAATATTAGTGACGTTAATTGAGGTGAGTGAATTTATATGCATACACCATGTTTACATTTATTATATTTATCAGACACTATATTTGTTAGCTATCTTAGTATAGTCAATTTTTATCATATATACATGCTTCACTTGTTCTTGTCGAGTGCTTGCATATTGCTTACAAGACTCAAGTCCACTATAATGATTCAATTTTTTTATTATTTACCCATTGGGAGCATATACATAGATACATAGATTCTTCATTTGACACATTTACCCATTTGGGGGCACCTTAGACACATTTTTGATTACTAGATTACATCTTTCTAAACTTTACATCATAGATTTAACATTGTTATATCTTGAAGATTTGATGCTTTCACAGTCCATACAATACTAAAATAGATTTTTGAGATAAACTGTGTCAAATTTTATTGCTTTTCAACGTTTAGGATCCACATCTGTGATTCTTTATCCAGAAAAAATTAAAATGAGAAACAACACGACCTTACACTCCATAAAAGTTATGAAAAATTAGTAGTTGTAAAAAGTTTCCAAAAAGAAATATAGCCATTGCAAAAAGTTGTTCAAAAAATTAAAAAATAAGTGCCTATAAAAGACGTTTCCGTTAAAATTAAAGATTAGAAAAATATCTATATTAAATTAAAGAATTAAGAATTGTATACTTTTAATAAAACCATTATTACAAATAATATTTTAATGATATTTAAGATTTTTAAAAGTTATTACTATTGTTATTACAAATATTTATTATAAATAATAATATTAAAAGTATTTGTAATATTATATATAATAAAAATTGTAATCAAATATTATTTATAATAAAATATTATTAATATTTAAGATTTTAATCTTACAAATGTTATTGTATTTAATATCGAAAATAATCCTAAATAAATCTATAATATTATAATAATATTTGTAAAATAATATTTTGATAATATTTATAATAATAATTAGTTATAATATTACAAATATTACTCTTATTATTACTACAAATATTATTAAAATAGTTATAATGTTACAAATATTACTATTTTTTTAATTTTTAATATAATATTTATAACATAATATTCTAATAATATTTTTAATATGGTAAATATTAAATAATATAACAAAATCTTTTAAATTTTAATAATATTTGCACTAATATTTAATAATATTTGGGAATAAATGTGGTTTATCAGTAAGAGTTAGCTATAATATTAATAAAATAATATACAAATAAAATAAAAAAAGATATGATATAATTATAATAGATTCTTTTATTGAAATATGTAAAGAGCTCAAAAGACACCTACCCCATGGCACTCAGAAAGGCTAAGGAAGAAACACTATCCTCTATAAATTGTAGACACGTAAATTTGGTCACCAATGGCTTCTTATCCGACTTTAGACCAATTCTTACCAATCATTGACCATCTAACTTAAGAATTTCTAAATGTCTCAAATTTAGTTTTATAACCATGCAATAAATCAATTTGACCTATTAATCAATTAATTCGGGTAAATGCACATTGAATTAAATCAAATCTTGCAACAAATGACCAAATGCCTAAAATTCAAATTAAAGTGCAAATCTTGATTAAAGCGTAATTAAATTTATCCTTGAGCACATGGGCTAATAAATCAATTACCAAAAAGGAAAATTCAAATATCAAGAGCATCTTAGAAGCTACTCATTACTTTTGTGAATTATTTCAAAGAGAAAACATCAAAAGAATATCCTAAGAATATGTCAAATAGAAGATATCTAAACAATATCCTAATAATATGCAAAACCTAATGAAGGTTAATAAACTCAACCAAGGTTCCAATTTAACCCATTTTAAATGATTTTAAAGCCTATAAATCAAGCCTAGAGCTCTTCATTTAGGGAGCTTGGACATAACAATGTTATTATGCACGAATTTAGTCATGAATGCAAACATAATGTTATAATACCAAAATTCTTCCAAGTCAAGCCAAATCAAGCCACATCAAGCCAAAGCCAAACATTGAACAAGGTGCCATGAGAATATGAAGGTAGCCACACTCTATTGATGAAGACCTTTTGAGCAAACCAACGAAGAAGCCTTTTGGAGCAATCAAAGATTTGGGTAATGAATTTATATTTTATGTTTAAATTGTCATTTCCTTTCAATTTTAGTTATGTTTTCAATTGGTTTGTTCACCATGCTCTCCCCATGATTTAGGCCTAGAGATTTTAGATTGTTAGTGAGTTGATTTCATTGTTTTTGGAACTAATTCTATACTAACCTTGTTTCTTGAGTCAAATTCCTTGATCACAACTGACACGTCTGGTGGGACATGATTGCACATCCCACATATTTAAATAAAAATGACTGTTAAAATAGCTCTTATTTTTACTTTGTTTATTTTAATTTTTATAAATTTGATATGTTTTTCTAATTGGTTTCATTATAATTTTCTCAAAAGTTCATTAAAATATGATATGTAGTTTAAAAGTTATGACTCTTTTAGTGACTCACATTTATTATTTTTTAATTTTCTGGTAAAAAAGGTTATACAAAGCTTATAATTTTTTTATTATTTTTTGATTTATATTTGTAGATAGGTGCATCCTAGAATTATAAATAACTTCCAAAAATTTCGTGACAAATGGATGTATATTTTAAAAGTTATGGTTAAAATACTAACTATATATTTTTCTGATTTATGTGTTCGGTTTTCTTTGTTTTAACCTTATAACTTATTTTTTGTATGTTTCATAGATTTATTTTATTCTTTGATTATTTTATTAAGATTTTTGCTAACCATTATCTAACTTAACATGTTTATGTTTTGTGATTTTGCCTTCTAGTCGACAGGTCATCCAAACTCAAGAGCGTATTTTTCAAGTTTATTTGTTTCATCTGAAAAATACTTCTAAAAAAGAGGTTATAATCTAACATTTACAGGTTGAAAAGTTGATTTTAAGAATAATTTATATGTTTTTGACTAATCACACATCTCATTTTGAGATTTAAAAAAAATTAGTCAAATTTTAAACATTTCAATTTGGATTTAAAATGAACTTACTAATTCTTACACAGTTGGACCTTTGAGCTTAAAATTGAAAATGAATGTTTTGTATCAAGTTATGTTTATGCAAATCCTTTCAAGTTGGTTATGAACATTAATCTAAATATTTCAATTGATGCATAACAAAAAACTTAATCAAATCTAAACTTATTTCAAACGTACATCATCTTTTGGGTATCTAAAAAGAACTTAGTTCATTTTTTATGTCTTAGATTTTATTTCAGGTTTTTACAAGATTTTAATCATAGCTAAGGGGTCAAAATTCATAACACATTTTGTTTTGGTGCCTCAAAATGAACTTAATAACATCATATTAGTTTACATATTTTTTTGATCAAGTTTATTTTTATACAAATTGTTTGTTGATTGTTTGTTTAGCAAAAAAAGAGTTGTGCGTGTATGCTTTTCCATCCATCCATTTTCAAGAAATTTTAATATAAAAAATGACAAATTAATTTCAAAGTGCCTTAGTCCAAAGGTGTAAAATATAAGTTGTCAAATCTCTCCCCAAGATTCACATACTTTGGGTGATCTAGAAACAACTTTTAAATCACTTTTACTTGATCTTTTACTTTCATTACATCTTGGCTTGTGAGGGGGGCGTCATTACCTCTTACAAGTTTTTAAGGGAATATTTGACTTAAGATTTCATCATTTGACATCGTCTTCAACCCCTCTTTATGGGGGTATATAAATTAGAATCCCCTCATTGTGATGATGATTTGAGCAGTTAAACCATCTTCATTAGTAGAGGCTAAACTTGGAATGTTTGAGCATGTTGGACAACACACTACATTGAACAAATGATTTATGTAGCAGTTGTAAAAAGAATAAGACCTTTTTACAATAAGTCATATGACATGGACCCAAATTATGTGTTAATTTTCTTATTTATTGACGTGAAAGTCGGTATATATGAGATCAATCTAGAATGATAAAAAATCAATTAGTTTTAGTCAACTTTACTTTGCCACATCTTTGATAAGATTTTAGAACGTTATGCTTAGTTGTATTTGGTCATTTACCTTTTTTTAGTTTAGTGTTTTTACACTAAAATTAATGTATTTGTTTATAGCCACGTCCAAACCAGTTTGTTTGTATGTCTCTCTTTGGTTCAAAAGAGACGTTATGCTGATCATTTTTACACCACACTTGTACCTTAATTTTTTTGCTAAACATGTTTAGTGTATTACTTGTTTAAAATAGGTACCGTTATGCTTCCCACATGATTATCAAGTTTGAACCTTTGAATCTTTGAAACATAACATTAATCACATCATTAGAACATGCTTACGCTGTTAGGCTATTGATTTTGTTTCAAGACTTATTTGACCTTGTATCAAAAATAATTATTTCAAGCCAACCAAACCATATCATATATGCCATTTGGATCTTGTTCATGTGTCTTCATGTTGTCCAATCTTGTCTAGCTTGTTTAGTCCAATCATAGTTTTCAATTAACCTTTTCAAGTTCAAATTCAAACATTGATTAATATCTGTTTAAGCCTCGCTTTGTAGGGCCCAATACACAAAGCATTCTCTTTTAAATTGTGTAACTTAAGTTAATTGATTGCCCAAATTTAAAAACTATCTCTTGTTTGTTCTTTCAGCTTATCCTCATCATTGTTTGTACTTTTATTTGAAAATACACAATCTTTTTCCTAGGTGCCTTTTGCCTTTGGCTTATACCGACTAATCATGTTTATGTTTGATTATGTATATCGAGTATATGTCAAAGTTGTTTCAATTTTATTATATTAAATCAAGTCACATCAACCTTTGTTTTAAAGTCTATCCTTTAACGTCGTTTGGTCAAAAGTCTTAGCAAATCATGTTTGTTTGAGCCTAACTTTTGACTTCATGTTTGGACGAAAGCCCTAGCAACTTAACTTTTCTCTTTTTTAGTTTGACCTTGCTTAAAATAATTTGACCTAAATTTTGACATACCAATTTTTATTCATTGCTTGATCTTTTGTGTGTATGACATTTGATGTTAGACATTTGACGTTAATATTTTTGTATGCCAAGTTTTAGCACAAATCATTTTGGAGATACAACTCCATTCTCAGACCATATTAAACATACAACTTCATTTTCGATCAAGGTAGACCAAGTTCAAACCTTTTGTCCTTTGGACATTGTTTTTTAGAGTTTCTATAATTCTAAGTCTTTTTGTTTTCGAATCTTTAATCATTTATGTAGATATGACTAGCTACACTTATGGTGGAGTCATGTACAATCCAAGTTATGATAGAATGGCCACACAAATTGACTATAACCAAATACTTGCTTATGATCCAACTCAAGACATTGATTGGTATAAAGAAGCTTAAAGGCTTTGTTGAAGACCTAACTACAAACAATGTTGTTTGGGATATAGATCCATACCCTCTTTATAATAATCAATACATGAAACACAGTCAAGAACCAGCGTATGACCCAACTCAATACTTTGATTGAGAAGGACTTGGATGCTTTGGCTTGGGTGAGAAATCACCCTCCATTATCTGACCCTCAGCTACCCCTAACCCTCATTTAGATTATATGAGCTACCAAGCTTCAAAATATCCAAAGAATACCATTACCATTCCAGGACCTCATCCTTTGGCTTGATATAGCAACCAAGCTTCACAACACCCTATATATACCATTCGAGGACTTCATCATTTGGATTGTGCAAGTAATCAAGCTTCACAATGCCCTATCATTATCCAATCTAAACCTCAACCAATCTAATCACAACCTTAGCCAACCATTCAGCCAATCCAATCACAACCCCAACCAATATTTTAACTGCAACCTCAACTAGTCCAATCATTACATAGCCAATTAAACCAATCATTCAAAGACCAAATTGTGCTCAAAATTAGTATTTTATTATTTATTGTAAACTAAGGCCAAGATAACCAACCAAGAAGTGATGTTTTTTTTGAATCAACCATTTATGATGAGTCAACTTGTGATGAATCACCTCTTGATACTATACCTATTGTCGATGAGTCTCACTCTAATGAGCCAATTTTTATGGAGTCACTTATTAATAATTATAACCACTTTTAGGAAAATCATTACCTCGATCATATGCCTATTTTTTAAGAGCCTCCATTTGACAAGCCAATCTTTGAGAAGTTATCTCTTGACCTTTTTTCCACTATTTTGGAGTCTCACTTTGACAAATTAGTCTCTATGGATCTTTTTATTTCATCACATGACATTACTTGTCTAATACCAAGCATTTAACAAGACATCATTGTAACAAAGTACCCATTAGATGAATAATTAGAGTTAGAGTCAGGTTCTATTTTTGAACTAACATCAGATTTAGCATCAGAATCAGAATCAACATCAAATTCAGAGTCCATTGAGTCAAAATTAAATTTAGATATAAAATATATTCATGAATGTTATAATATTGGTTATACATTCCTAGTAGATTAGTACGAATATATTTGTGATCCTTCTATAGTTTTTTAGGATGATTACTTCAACATTAACATAAGTTCTCTTAGTATCTTCTATGAGGATTGTGTTGCCAACCTCCATTCCATTACTATTCCACATTCTATTATCACCAACCAACATAGCCATATCATTGACATTCTATCTCCCATAAGTATCGATTGGGACCAACATAATCATACCTTATTGAATTGCATCCTCAGTGACATATCAAATGAAAAAAATCAAAGAGGCCAAGACGATAATCATACAACAGAAGAACACTCTCTTAGTGAAATTTTTTTGGAGGTGTTAGGAGACAATCAAAGTCATAACTTAACATATTCTAATGAAACCTTTTCAGAGGTGCTAGGGGACAATCAAAGTCACAAGTCAATGCTCCTTAGTGAAACCTTCTTGAAGGCACTATGGGACAAACAAGATAACTTCATTGGTGAAAACCTCATCGAGGTGCCAATAACTGAGCATAAAATTTATTCACTGCTTAATGAAGACAAAATCAAAGATGAAATCAATGTAGCCTCCAATCTACAACCTATTCAAATAATAACTACTCTCAAACCTAAATAATAGAATAATTTGGTGATCTTATCAAGAGAATATTTTGAAGTCTTTGATGCTGCCACATCCAAAGATACGTCAAATCTAGAATCAACAATATTATGCGTACCTGAACATATTGATCTTTATTTATTTTCCATCCATCATTCATTCCATTATCATTCATTATTCCATTTCTTTGTCAAACCTATCATCCAATATTTATCCCTAATTACCATCCATGGCTGCACTTTCCTTTGTCGAGGTTACAAAGATACCTTGTCTTGAAGTTTAAAAGAAACAACATCAACGATCAATGAAGATCACAACAACATCATTTGCATCCAAATCTGTAGCTAGTTCTTAATAGAGCAACTATTCAAATGAGGTGTGGGATAGTGATTTACATGATTGACTATTCTGGTTGTATCATTTGTTGATTAGGACATGCATCTCCACTTCATCAAGAATAAGAGAATCATTTATCATACCCAAGCTAGAACTAAACATGTACCATATCATATCAAGTTATCAATCCTTTTGCCATTGTCACATATCCTGCCATTCACCTTACCACTTGGGGGAAACCCTCTTACCCTTTTATCCAATATATTAAACTAATCATTATCCTAATCAATAATTATTCTATCATATCTCATTCTACCATATCATTCTTATCTAGACCAAAGTCTATTTTTAGTCATCTTATCTAATCCTATTTTGATCTTGGTTACTTTGGTTCTTCCTGCATTTTTTACGAAAGGATTCCAATCAAGTTTTAATAATCAATCAAATCCATGTTTAAATGATAGTCTATGAAAGTAGTGTGATAGTTGATCTGGCAAGATATCTTTCATTTTTTATCTTATATTAAGTTTATTTATGTGTGCTTGATTATATCACATACTGAAGCAAATCAGTGTTCACTAATCTTATTGCTAATTATAACCACCTATGGGCAAATTAGTATCATTGATTTAATCTATTATATCCTAGTTATAACTGCCTATGGAAAAACTAGGGGAAACATTTGTTTAGCATGCATTACTGTATTATCTTACCATTATTGTTTTCATTTGACTGACCATTTGCTAGATTTGAGAACTTATTAGGACCTAGTTAGTTTTTTCCCACTTTTTGTGTGGATGGAATTACTATGACTTGAGGTCATTTTTGGACTATGTAGGTCATGCTCACTTCATGACGATGTCACCTCAATCTCCCTTTCCATACATTCTCATCATTTTGTGAGCAACTAAAGCCAACACTCTACTATTTTGCGAGTAGGTATCTTGTCATTCTCTAATGAGTTAAGATACCTCAAATTTCCAAAAAACATTTAGATATCTCAAAATTTTAAAAACATTCAAATATTTCAAAATCCAAAAACATTTGTTTTATCTAAGCCTAGTCAGTTATCGTTGATCTATCTTACTAGGGTATGGTCATTGTTAAGATGCTTTCTTTTGATTTTATTTATAGGCTTTCTATTTGTATGTTTATTTTAATTTGTTTATTTATTTGAGTGTTTTTTATTTATTTCTTTGTTTATTTATTTACTTGCCTGTTTATTTGATTTGGATACTATTGCTTCGACTCAGTCTATATGCATTCATTGGGTGATTCTTTTAGTACATTATTCTTGAATCCATCCATATTCATACGTCAACATAGTCATCATGGTTTTTATCATTGGTACATTGTTTTTAATTATTTGTTAGATTAGGAATCAATCCTTATGCACATTTTGGCCAAGTCTTCATGGTGTTCTATTATGAAGCCTACCATCACGTGCTACAACAAAAATCAACTGCAAGAGGTCTACAAGCAATGGAACATCATAAGTTTCTCCTTGGAACCTTGGAAAATCCTTCCACCCATCTTGATCAAATCAACCCATTGACCATTCTAGTTATATTATTGCTAATAAAGATGCGCATCTCCTCGTTGGTAGGTACAACTAAATATTTTTTATTGATTAATCTTATTCTTTTACCCATCTCTTTCATCACTTTGTGCATTCTCATATGCCTAGTTGTTTATAATTTTTTTAGTCATTAGACCATCACATCTACATTTACACCCACTCTTCTTTAATCTATATTCTAAGTTATATCTTTGAGTTATGCTTACTAATCTGCTCTACTAGGGCACAACTTTATCAAACATCATCTTTATCAAATAATCCAAGTCATCTTAATGATTATAACTGTCTATGGAAAAATCATTATTTTGACTTTTATTCTTGATTGTAACTGTCTTTAGGTAAACAAATACCTTTTAAATCAATACATGCAAGAATTTTCTCATTTAGATTAATCTCAACCATGGGTTAATCCCATCTTTTTTCTTGCTTCTTTTCGAAGGATTGTCGATCCACATATGTGACGGCCACTCTGTCAAGGGGGCATCATCTTAGGCTTTTCAAATGTCATTTAGAGATTTTTATTCAATCATCATCTTCCTTTTGGCATACAAATTATTTCTCATTTTTTGAGAAGACATTATTGTGCGTATAGTTTTACAACATCTTCCCAAATAAGAGAAAATTGTAGACACCTAAATTTGGCCACCAATAGTTTCTTATCTGGATTTAGATTAATTATTATCAACCATTAACTATCTAACCTAAGAATTTGTAAATGTCTCAAATTTAGCTTTATAACCATGCAATAAATCAATTTGGTCTATTCATCAATTAATTTGGGTAAATTCACACTGAATTAAATCAAATCTTGAAACAAATGACCAAATGCTTAAATGGGATTAATTAAAATGCAAATCTTGATCAAAGCCTAATTAAATTCATCATTGAGTAAATGAGCTAATAAATAAATTATCAAAAAAGAAAATTCAAATATCAAGAGCATCTTAGAACATCTTAGAAGCTACTCATTACTTTTGTGAGTTATCTCAAATGGAAAATATCAAAAGAATATCTTAAGAATATGTCAAATAAAAAATATCTAAAGAATATCTTAGAAATATGTCAAACTCAAACAAGGTTAATAAACTCAATCAAGGTTCCAATTTAACCTATTCCAAGTGATTTTGAAGCCTATAAAAATAAGCCTATAGCTCTTCATTTAGAAAGCTTAGACATAGCAATGTTATTATGCAAGAATTTGGTCATGAATGCAAACATAATGTTATAATGCTAAAATTCTTCCAAGCCAAGCCAAATCAAGCCACATCAAGCCAAAGCCAAGCATTGAATAAGAAGTTAAGAGGAGATTAAGATAGCCACACTTCATTGATGAAGGTATTTTGAGCACAAATCTAAGCAAGCCAATGAAGAATACTTTTGGAACAATCAAAGATTTGGGTAAAGAATTTGTATTTTTATATTTAAAATGTCATTTCTTTCCATTTTTAGTTGTGTTTTCAATTGGTTTATTCATCATGCTCCACCCATGATCTAGGCATAAAGATGTTAGATTGTTAGTGAGTTGATTTCATTATTTTTGGAAGTAAATATATACTAACCTCCTTTCTTGAGTCAAATTCTTTGATCACATAAATCATAGGATTTCACACATGACTAATTCCTAACCCTTTATCCCTATTTAGATTGTTAGAATGTTTCAATATTTCAGTGGCCTCCCTTACCTTACACTTTTATGAGTGATCTTATATAATAATTACTCTAGCATCCTCAATATTAATAGAATGTTTTGTCTTGAAGGAGTGTTTTGTAAGAGCTGGTTTTTCTTTTCTTTTTGTTTCTATCTAATTTTTACTTTTTCTTGTGAAAAAAAAAACTAGTTAAGAAGGATGTGTATAAAAATACTTGTTGAAAATAGGCAAGTTGAATCCAATTTTTTTGAAAAATTCTCTTTGACTAGGGAAAAATGACCTACAATAAGAAATCAATATCATAAAACTTGTTTGTTAGACAAGTAGTTGGGTGGATTGCCTAGCACGAGATAGATCATAGAAGTAAAAGCTTTTTAGAAGGCTGTCAATCCACTTGCTTTAACACGTAAATTTAAATGATAAAATAAATATATTTGCCTTAAATGATTATAAAATTGAAATAAAATACAATAAATGACAACAAATTAATTGATAAAATTAGATGCTTTGCTAAGTTAACTAAAATGAAGCAACTAGTTTGATTATACTAATGCTGAAAATTGGTTAAAGCAAGGTTGTGGTTTTGGGTTTGATAATTTGATATGGTTCAAAAGAATGGTTTGGTTGGGGTTGATTGAAATAATAAAATGAGAGGGATGGATGGTTTAAAAAGATAAAACAATAAGTAACTATGGTAGCAAAAGGATGAGAGAGCAAAGAGGGTGGAGGTGGTAAAGGTGCAAAGAGGGAAAATGAGGTAAATGAAATTACAATGACAAAGGTGGTAAAGGAGGTCAATGGATGAAAATGGAAAGTGGATTAAGGGATAAAGGTCAGGGTAATGAAAGGAAGAACTTAAGTAAATATCTAAAAAATAAATAAGGTTACCTTGAGGCTTGTTGATGTGGTTGATATTGTTGATGATGTGATGAAGGAATCCCATGGTAATTTTGACAGAGCTTTATTGCTTTGAATTATTTTCCTCCAAAATGTGGATGACCTTCAAAATGATGACCTATTTCAAAGACCTGAAACAAGATGTTAATAACCAAAGTCTAACTTCCCACTTAGCCTTGGGTGAAGGAGAGGGAGGTATTTATAGCATTTATTGTGAAGAATCATGTCACAAGAGGAAATAGTAAAAGTATGGCATCATTTTTTATGTGGTGCATGAATGACTTAAAAGATGAGGTTGGTGAGATTCCCACCTTGATCATTGGTCTTCCATTTATGTTGATGTGTCTTTCACCTTGCATATGAATCCAATTTTGAATGAGAATCATGCACATGGGTCTAAATGAGGCCAAAAACTTTTCACCGCCCTTTCTTATCTTCATCCAAGCACTTAAAGAGATGCCTCACAAAATGTGGTGTCATTTTCTATGTGGTGCCTGAATGAGTCAAAAGATGAAGCTCGTGGGATTCCCACCTTGATCATGGGTCTCTTATTTGGATTGGTGTGTCTCCCACCTTACACATGAATACAATTTTAAATGAGAATCATGCACATGGGTCTAAATGAGGCTAAAGACTTTTTGCCACCCTTTCTTGTCTTCATCCAAGAACTTAAAGAGATGACACATAAAATGTGGTGCCATTTTTCATGTGGGTGCATGAATGATTCAAAATATGAGGGTGATGAGATTTATACCTTGATCATGGGTCTCCCATTTGAGTTAAAAAGTCAAAAATGGGTGCCCTTTATCTTTTTCACAGCAATAAAAAGGTAGGTATCTCATTCTGAATGCCACTTTCATGTGTAAGGATAAAATACATGTTGAATAATGGCCCCTTAAGAGAAAATTCACCATATTTCAAAGGACAACCCTTGTGATGCTTAAATGAGGTCATTAAGCACCTTGAGAAAGGGTCTTTGATGGGGTAAGATGTCCCACATCAATCCACCTCACTTCTAAGCCATGTCACTTATCATATCACCTCGCAAATCACCTTGCATGTCACTTGTCATGTCACATGCCATGTCACTTTCTATAGCACTTACCATGTCATATTCCATGTCACTTACCATGTCATCATGAATAGTGATAGTGGGACCCATAGTGAATAGTGATAGTGAATAATAATTTCAAATAATATTTTTAAATAGTATTATGTGAATAGGATAATAGTGATTTGGTTAGATTAAGAGGGATTGGTTAAGCGTTAAGAAGGTTTAGGGGGTATTGAGGCATTTAGTCATGGAAAATTGTTAGTGTGTAGTTTTTTAGTGTCTATATTTTTCTCTTTTTTGTTATGCGGCTTTGAATTAACAAACTATAAAACAAAAATGAATCACTTGGTTGAAGGTTGGGGTGCCTTGAGTATGGGAGGAGGTGTTCCCCCTCAAACCAAAAGTTGATGAGGAAAGGCTGAATTGGGTACAGGTTTGATAAGTAGTTGGTGGGGAGGCACTAGGTGGTACCACAAGGTAGCTGGACATGTGAAATGTCAATGGGTTCATAAAATGTGACTAAGCACAATAGTCAAGATTATGTAAAGACTAAAGATGATAATGGTGATAAAAATAAGGTCAGGTTCTAGATTAACATATGACAAGGTAAGTGGTCCACAATGTTAGGCATAGTTGATCAAATTAAGCCTATCGAGTCATTTAGACAAGGTCAATGTTGTTTATAAGTATGCAAGGTAGGAAGTGATCCTACATAATAATATAAATTGTCTGGTTATGCATGATGTGGGATGTAAAAAGTGCAACATAACAAGCATAGTTGGTGCAGTCAAAAGGACTAGGGCAAGGTCATTGCAAAATATGCAAAAAGATTAGGTAAAAAATGGCCAATGTTGAGGTGGATATAGGTAAGTGGGTTGGTTTGTTGGAATGGGGTGGTCAAGTAGAATCTATATGCACTAGGCAAGTGGATGCTACCTATATAGTTCCATGGACTTAATGTCCAAAATGAACTTCAAACCTAACATAGTTCTTCTAAGGTGGGGAGTGTTGGTTAACTTGGTTGCCCCAATTTGATGTATCATACAGTTAGGTTTGGTTGAAGGATGTTAGATAAAGGGAAGCTATAAAGGGTGGAAAAAATGACTATCAAATAGTTCACTGATTGATTTGATAGAAATAGTGGATGAGATTACCTAGGATGCAATTAGATGATTGCTTCAACTATGTAAAAGGAATTTGCAACCATAGATAAACAGGTTCAAGCGTGAAATTTCTACCATTATTTTAAAAAAAGGGAGAAATATACTTTATTAGGCTTTAAAAAATTTGGCACTACTCAAATTTCCATGGTGACCCGAGGGGTTCTTTCATCATCCTCCAAATAAGCTGACATTATGCACACGTTATAATAATGTCATTAATAGGATATGGAAGGGTATTATTTAATGATTCGGGGAAGCAAAGTAGTAGAGTGGGTAAATGAGAAGTGATGAAGATTCAAACCCTTGATTCTTGAGTCAGTGGGGCCTTAAAATAAGTAAGCATTGAGTTTTGAGGGAATTCAGAGAAAGTATCTAAGGGGTTTTGGGATATGGAGCGATAATGAGGGAGCAAGTTTTGGATTTCATGCATTAAAGCAAGGGTGTGAAGGACATGAGGAAGTAGATAAGGATATGTATGTAGAGGTGGTATAACTGGTGACCATACTCTAAAGATGTGGAGGTTGAATGGGGAAAAATAAATGGGATCCAACAAGGGATGAGGTGAAGGCAGACCAAGAGATGGATGACGAGATAGGTGAAGAAAATAATGAGGTTGCATATAAAGATGAAGGTGGAGAAGGATGGAAGGAGCCAGTCATGGACATATAGGAGGAAAAAAAGAAGGTTGAGAAGAACTAAGAATTTCCTCAAGATGAGAAAAATGAAAGAAAATGGAAAAAAGGGAGAGGATGGTGGAAAATAATGAAAGGGAATGAGATGAAGATAAAACATGAAGATTAGGGATGATAAGAATAAAAAGGAAGAATTAAAGCAGGGATACAAAGCACATATACTCACATAGATACAAAAGACAAGTGAGTACCGAGATGGAAAGAGGAAAAGGGGAATGCAAAAGATAAAAGATAAGAACTGAGAAGAAGAAAAGAGAAAATTATGGAAGCCTTCTCAAAGGATAAATACCTAGGTAAAAACTAGTGGTGGAGGAAAAAAAGAAGACAAAAAAGATGAAAGGATGAAAAAAAAGTAAACAAAAAGAATGGAAAATGGGTACGGTGGGAAGAGGGGTGAAATGACAAAGAATGGTGGTACACGTAAAGAAAAAATACAATAACAGAAGAAACAGAAAGCTGGTAAGATGCACAGTATGATGTGGAACTAGTGAACAAATGAGACTGATAAAGAGGGTGTGATAAATTGTCAAGGACAAGGGGAAATGATGAGGATGGTAAAAGAAGACATAGGAGATAAGGGGCAAGGTTTTTAAAAACTGGAGAGAGAGGTAAAATATGCAAAAAGTGGGTGGGGAAGCGAGTTGTGAAGCATGCACAAGGAAAGGTATCAGGGGGCCAAAGAAGTAGAGTAGTGCTGGGTTTATGGGGGATAAGAGGAGCCAATGAGGAAGGCTATCAATCCTTGTGTTAAAAGAGATTGACTAACTAGAAAAGTGGCTAAAAGAGATTGCAAAGCTGAAAGGAGGGAGG
This sequence comes from Torreya grandis, assembly GCA_037957365.1. NCBI lineage: Eukaryota > Viridiplantae > Streptophyta > Pinopsida > Cupressales > Taxaceae > Torreya > Torreya grandis. The sequence continues at coordinate 343,120 of JARHVA010000795.1, forward strand.
TGGTGAGGAGATAGGTAGAGGGGTAAAGGAAAAGATATTAGGTGAGAAGGGAAAATAAAGTAAAGGATGTGGCTAAGCTGACCTCAGTAAATGAGCACTACCCACATAGTCCAAAAAGACCTCAGGCCAATGTAGTTCTCCCAGTAATGGGAAAAAAGAGAAGAGGAATTACTAGATGATGTTAGAATACAAGGATGTTGGGAAGAAACCAAAGCTTCCATGACACAGGATGTCTTAGGCAAGAGGGTGTTGTTAGTAATGAAAGTTAATAAGAAGGAAAAGGGGAGGGTAATTAGTTTCTAGTGGCTGAACTACCATTAGAAGTCAAGCAGTGCCTACATAATCGATGGACATCATGCCAATGTAGTTCAACAAGGGTTTGGTGAGTGGTGTTCAAATTGGCTACCTCAATTTGATGGATCACATTGGTTGGTTGGGGCTAATGGAGAAGGTTTTGAAAAACATTGGTTTTGGGTTTTGGTGAAGGTGATGGTGAAAGTGCATGGTGTAGATTGGTGAATAGTTACCATAATAATCCCATATTTAGTAGGATGAGAGACATATATGGGTAAGGTAGGATAAATAAGAAGGAAACATAATGCTAAGCACTACAAAAGACCTTCAATGGAGCTAATCCAAAGAAGAAGTGTTGTTGTAAGGAGGTTGCACCTTCTAAAATTATGTGAAGGCATAAACATAAACCTGGTAGCTATCATTATGAGATGAGTTTTAGGAGGTGGGTGTCTATCAAGATTTACATAGTCATGTTGGCGAAAGGTCATCATCACTATGATTTGAGTTTTAAAGGCAGTAGCGAAGTGACAAACTGCAAAGAATTTATTTAATGGTCAAGTAGATTCTATAAGGTAGAAAATTGTTAGGGTGGTGAATGATAGAGGATGGATTGTGCCCGACCCAATAGCTTCATGGGTAGGCTAGATGAAAGGTGACCATGTCTGCATCATCTATCCTAGTTCCTTGGAACTGATGACTTGGGGTTATTCTAGGTTGGTCCTAATGAACAATAAGTTATGTGACCTAAGAGATTGGTTACACAGTTGGAGAAGGTGATCATTCCCCGACTATAGATGAACTTTCAACTAGGCTAAAAGAAAAGACTACCATGTTCGAGTAGGTACTACCAATGATTGGGGTCTGACATTTAGAGCTTGTGGTAATGGGCTGGTAGTATTAGGAGGTAGAGGGGATAGGAAGGTGAATGTATTATTGTGAATTCATGGCAGCCTACCTCTGATGGAAGAGTTTATACAACAGCAAGGATTTAGAAACTGTCAATAGTGACAATTTTGGAGGCATGACCATTATGGCGACATATGGATAGAATCCAATTTATGTCAACTAAGGTAAAGGTGACAATGATCAGGCCCACAAGGATCATACAATGTAAAACAATCAAAGACATCAGATGTAGATTGGATGACAAGGGAGACAAAGGGAAATCATGACAGTGCATGATAACTTTATTAAAATGGCTAGGTGGATCAAGGGGTACATGTCTAAACAAAAGGCAAGTAGACATGACCATTTCAAGTGGGAAGACTATTCAAGGGAATTAATGACATCATATGACCTTCCCCATTGGTGGAATAGAGAATCATGTCAGTGAGAAATAATGGTTAAGTATTTTATTTAAAGAATCATTATAAGGATGAATGTTTATCATTGAGTTATTTATTTTTGCAGGTTATAGAGAGTGTAAATAACTACACAAGGTTGAAGATGGTGAACAATGAGAATAATGGTGGAGATAATCAACAACTCCCATGACCTGAAATAATCAATATGGTGAATATATGGATCTACCAGATACTACAACATATAATGGTGATAATGAAAGTAATAATAGATTAAAAACAAGAGGAAAGACACCCACAACCTGATCTTGAGCCTAAAATCTTACCTCTATAGCAATGAAGAAGGCAAGAATTTCACTGCATAAGATGCAGGGTTGGAGAACATGACTATCAGCCTATGTATGGAAAAAACCCTCACTATTTAAGGGGATGTGCATTGAGGTAATAATTGACGATACTTATGTGAGCAAAAAGAGCAGAGGGATGCAATGGCTGTGATAGGTGAGTAGAGTTAAATACCTAGAGTAGAATATGATTCTCACTCTATGGGGATGAGTGTGGAAGAGGAGAACATAGTACAACCTTTAGCAACCATTGAGACAGGGAAGGTTATAGATGCTAGTTCAGGGAGAAATTAAGTAGAAAGATGGATGAACACAAATCCAGAGTCATTAGACAATCATCTTAGTGCTCAGGTAGAAAAATAATATATATAGGGGCCTTAGGTGAAGCATGGATAGTTTGATAACTTTGTATGTGCCGTGTGACTCCTCACACCTTAAATAAAATATTACATAGTTTGTTATGTACAAAATGTGTTGGTTACCGCTGGTCGAATGTTATCATGCTTAAGGTTATGTGTATACTTATGAATTTTATGGTTATGATTATGATTAGTATGGTTATGGTTGTTGTAATCTCACTTAATGTAAAAATAATGGTTATTGTTTTTGACTCTGGATGGTAAAATTCATGATGAAAACATCAACTAAGAACATTAAGAATAGGGCACGATGCTTTGTTTTTGATAAGGATTGAAAACAGACCTGAAGTAGGATCAACTTAATGAATATAAGCCCTTCAAAAGCTGCACATGATCTGTCATTAGTTAATAAAAATGGTTTCTTGATCACAAGGTGTCAAGTAAGCTCTAAATCCTTTGATTTATAGATAGTCTAAAGGGAATATGGGTGAGAGGTGGTGTGAAGGGTAATGGGTGATATGTATGATAAACTCATGTGAATTAGTTTGCCCCTTCTATAGGTGGCTTAAGAACAGCAATAGACAAGTCCATGTCATATGCTAGATGTAGACTAATCAATGTGAGAATTCTACATGTGAAATCTGATTGCGGTTTCTAACTTATTATGTTGCTTGAGAGCTGATTGTGGTTTTAGATTTTATTGTGATAGTGGGTCTTTTACTTTATTACTATATATGAGAAGCTGATCGATGTCAGAAGCTTCTAAGAAATTACTCTAATTTTGACAAAGTTAACTTAGCCATCCTTCAAGGGAGTGGTCTAAGTTTATTTGTTCAATGTTCTTGATAGCTATCGTTAAAGGGAGTAGTCTACCTTACATTTGACAATTTTTATTTTGTTTGTGGGCAACTATCCTTTGAGGGAGTAGTCTGCAATGCTTAAGATAATGACCCAAGTAATGTTTTGGTATGCAAATTATTTTTGGATGCAATGTTTTTTTTAGACATGGACAGGTGTAATTAGGTTCGGAGGTTTACCTTTATGAGGGCAAAAATTTAACACAAGAAGGTCAATGATATGTGAAAAGACATGGTTTTGAGAGACAATGACCCTGGGATTCCATCTTGTTAGAGATGAAAAGTATCCATGAGAACCATGCTATGGGTAGAGCCATGGTACCCATATTTAGGATTAGGCTATGACTATGATGGTTAATCACATGGTTCTATGTTGTAATCAGTTATCCTTAAAAGGAGATGAGAGAGATGGGTGAAGGTTAAAATCTCATAATCAAGAGATGAGCTTAAGTTAGACAAAAAGAGTGAGCTTGATCTTTCCTTAATATAAAAATGGATGTAAATGTGAATCTTTGAGGGGCTCAGGTTCTAGTTTGCCTTTGAGAGAGGACAAATGATAAGATTCTGATCCATACTTATGGGTAATGATGTAGGGTACAAGCCAATTGAAAGCAAACTTTCCTCGTTTACTCTACTTTATGTTGATCATGTGTTGGTTTTGTTTTTGGATGAGGTCTTTGATATTAAATTATCATTTTTTAATGTGATTTTTATAAGCACATTTGATACGTTCTTGATATATATAAAGGTGGGTGAGGGCTACTAAATGACGCTTGTCAAGTAGCTCAAGTTGAGCTAAATGGTGTTGATGAAAATCTTCATAAAAAATGAATTCCTTTAAAGATATGTGAAGAGAGGGGATTTGGAATTTAAGAGGCAAGACTGTTTTTGGTTTGAAGACTAAAGAGAAAGGGGTAACACTTGTAGAGGTTTGAATGCTACTGTGATAGGCCTATAAAGTGAATGGGATGTGCAAGTGCCAATCTCAACTTGAAACATTGAAAACTTTGGTTAGTATTTTGATGAGGGTTTTATTAGAGGCTTCTACCTATCCATTTAATTATGGTTGGTAAGACAAAAAAATCTTAAATCAATGTCAAATGCATCACATAAACCTTGGACTTGTTTATTTTTGAAGGATTTTCCATTATCGGTGATGATCTTATGAGGAACGCCAAAGTGGCAAATGATATGATGGTTGATAAAGTAGACAATATTCTCCACTTTGGTTGAGATAAGAGGAATAAATTCCACCCACTTGGTAAAGTATTTAGTGGCTATGATGATGGAACTATGCCATTGTAAGGAATGGGGGTTAATTTCCACAATGAGATCGAGCCCTTATTGAGAGAAAGGCCAAAAGTCCTTAGAAAATTAGAGGCTATTGGCTGGTGTGTGACGTAAATTAGTGTGCTATTGAAATTTAAGACATTTTTTTATATAATCACAATAGTCTTGGTTAAGGGTGGGATAATAGTATCCAAGGTGAAAGATACATTTAGTGACCGCTAGGCTGCTAAAGTGTCCCCCACATATCCCATCATGTGTTTCCTTGATAGCATATGAAGCTTCATGGTTGCATAGGCAATGAAGAATGAGACCATCAAAACCACATTTGTAAAAGATTCTCCCTAATATGGTATAATGAGAGGTGCTCTGAAGAAAGGCTCTTCAGGTGTTCCTAGAGAGGTTGGGAGGAACGATGCTTAGATTGAGGTAGTTAAGAGTTTGGTCATACCAAATTTTGGGTGAGGATTCCTCCACACTACAAATGGTAGGGAGGTAATATTGGATATAAGAGGGTGTGGTAAAATGATTAATGGTGACAAATATTTTAGAATTGGAAGGCTGAGAAGGGAGCTAGGAAGTAAGGTAAGCCATCGTATCTACAAATTTATTGGTAGATCGAAGAACATATTGGACCAGGTAATGTTTGAATGATGCTAAGAGTTTGTCAACTAAAAGTTTATATTTTTTCAAGACATCATTCTTACATTGATAGGATCCATTGACCTGGTTGACCACAATCTAAGAATCACCAAAGATAGATTATCTTGATTCCCAAGGCTAGAGCAGTTTGGAGACCTATCACTAGGACTTCATACTTAGCCATATTATTGGTGCATTCAAAATCAAGTTTGAAGGAGAGAGGAAGGGGTTCAAATTCAAAGAGAATAATAATAAATATAGCACCCCCTCCTTGTTGGCACTTTGAGCCATCGAAGAACATGGTCATTTGGTAGGTTATGCCATCTTAAAAAAGAGTTGTGATAGACTCATCCAGAAAGGCAAGAGGTGGTTAGTTATTTGGTAAAGAAACTTGGGCCAATTGGTCAGTAATGACATGCCCTTTAATCAAATTATACAAAAGGAATTCAAGGTCAAATTTAGCTAGGAACATGAACCACTTAATCATACACTGATTTTGGTATGGTTTACAATGCATGTACTTGAGCAGGTCAGTATTAGTTATGACATAGGTTTTACAGTTAAAAAGGTAGTGTCAAAGTTTGGTGGCCATGAAGGTCAATCCTAAGTAGAGTTTCTTAGTATGTGTATACCGAGTCTCATATTCTACAAGCATGTGGCTAATTTAGTATATGACTTTCTCTTTATGTTGTTCATCTTGATGTGCCAACTTTGCCCCTAGGGAATGGTTAGTGGCAGAGATATATAGGTAAAAGAGGTGGTTATCCTTAAGAGGGGTGAGGAAAAGTGGTGATGAAAGGTACTATTTGAGTGAATCAAAAGCCTTTTGATAATCATTATTCCATTTGAAAGAGACATCTTTTTTTAGAAGGTGATGGAAAGGTTGGCACCGGTCTAAAATTTAGAAAATGAAATGACAAATGGATTGAAGTTTTCCCTACAGGCTACAAAGCTGCTTAAGGTTGGTTGGAGGAGGCATGTCCAAAATTAATCTAAATTTAGTTGGGTCTACTTCAATTCCATGAAGAGAGATGATAAATCCAAGAAGCTTTCTTGAAAGGACCTCAAAAATGCATTTTTTGGGATTAAGGTGAACATACTAACGGATGAGGTGTTTAAATATGATCATAAGAATAATCAAGTGATATTTTTGGAGTTTGAATTTTTTGAGAAGGTCATCCACATAGTCTTCTACAATCTTATGGATGATATCATGGAATATATAAGTCATGGTGCATTGGTAGGTTGCACCAGTGTTTTTTAACCCAAAAGTCATAACTCTATAGCAAAAAGTTCCCCAAGGGGTGGTAAAGGTGGTTTTATGCTGATCTTTAGGAGCAGTCAAGATCTGATTATAACTCAAAAACCCATCTATGAGAGATAATATCTCATGGCTAGATATAAGATCAACAAAGTGGTCAATGCTAGGTAGAGGAAAGTCATCCTTGGGGTAGGGGAGGTTAAGGTCACAAAAGTCCACATAAATATGTATATCCCCAGTGACTTTGGTGATATGTATGACATTCAAGACCCATTGGGAGTAGTCAATTAGTTGAATGAAGTTTACAAATAGGATACATTAAAGATCTTCTTTGATGAGAAGGGTTATGTGAGGATACATACATCATATTTTTTGTTTAACAAGCTTGGCATCATGATGAGTGACTATGTTATAGGTAGAAATGGTGGGGTCAATCCCAGGAATATCACTGTAAGACCAAGCAAATGCTATGCTACGGTCTCAGAAGAAAGAGGAGAATCCCTAGAGTTATTTGACATTTAGTGATTGGCCCAATTTGATAATGCAGGGGTTGTCTAGAGTGCCCAAGTTGATATCCATGGTGGATTCATTTGACATGTCGAGGCCTTAGGAGGAAGAGATTTTTGGATAAAAGAATCCCCCATACCAAGGTAGGTAAGAATGGAATAATTATCTTGATGTTGGATGGTGTTGATGGTAGGAGAATTGTTATCTACCATTTTAGGGTGTATGAGTGGAAAGATTTTTGTTTGGCCACCCTTTTGGTAGCTGAGAGGGCCTAAACTAATTATATTGACTAGAAAAAAAAAATTAGGTGGGATGATGTCAGGATCTTCAAGCATGAAAAGTGGTTGGGTTGGTGAGGATGGGATATCTTCCTCCATGGTGGAAATGAAAGTGGTTGGGTTGGTGAGGATGGGATATCTTCCTCCATGGTGGAAATGGGTTTGGGTGAATTGGTGGGTTCTTCAGGTGGTTCATACCCAAGGCCAAATAACTCGTGAGGTTGCAAAGTTTTGATATGGGGTAACTGATGAGGCCCTTGTTCATAGCAACCAATGCCAAATCCTTTCCAAACACATCTATGAAGATATAAATTAGTAAACTTTAGTTTGTTAAGATTGAAAAAGTTAGAGGTAAATGGTTGGATGGATGAAGTAGTGGTAGGGGCTAGAATTGGTCGATCAAGCCCCCCATAAATGAAACTTTTTTGATGGTTAGAGAGCTCAAAGGGGATAATGGTTCCAATTTTAGGGTCTTAAGAAGGGTTATATATGAGATTACCATATTCTTGGGGAGTAGAGAAGTCATCCAAGGCTAAGAGTCTATATTCCTTGAGGGAGAGATGTTGGAATGTGGTTGCCATGGGGTTCTCTACAAGAATCTGGGAAGAAGGGATAGATAAGCTAGTAGAAGATTTATTAACATTTGGTGTGGAAGTGTCACGGTATTTGGTTGGTGGGGTTGTTTTATTAGTAGATGATTGTGAGGTGGATGAAAGAGGAAGAAGGATGTCATTAGGCTGATATGTTACATTTCAAGATGTGAAAGGACTAGGGTTAGCCTAGATAGTCACAACTTGCCTTTCGTACTCAAATTTGACACATCAAGGTAAGGTGGAAGGGACACAACTCATGGCATGAATCCAAAGGAAACCAAGTAAAACAATGTATTGTAATTCTCCTTCTACAATATAAAAAAGTTCAAAAATGGTATGGGGTCCTACATAGATATGGAGGACAACTATGCCCAAAGTAGTAGCCATGGTATCATTGAAATAATGAAGGACCACTGTACTTTCAAACATGATGTTTGTGGGTAAGTTTAGTTAGTTATAGGTGTGGGAGGAGATAATATTGATACTGGCTCCTCCATCAATCATCACCCTTTTGATGTGGGTTTGATTAACATATGCCATAATGAAAAGGGGGGATTGAGATCCGTTGGATGAATAGAAGGTATTTTTGAATCTTTGAAGGTGACAAAGTTGAAAGTTCAAAGGGCACCAAAAAAGGTGGTTAGAGGTTGAGGGTCATTGGGTTGGAATTTGATGGATTGCAAGGCTTCTACGAGTACTCACTTGGTGATGATGGGGAGAGGTAAAGACTAACTCATATAAGCTCATTTTTACTAGAGTTTGGTGAAGCTTCTTGAGGATAGCTTTTCAGATGGATATTGCATATGGGTTAGGGTATGGAGGGTTAGATGGAGATGCACCTTAGATAGACACCTTGGGTTTGTTTAAAGATAGAGATGGTTGGGTATTATTTTCTTGGGAGTTTGGGGAGGGGTAAGTCCAAGGAATAAATGCATTAGCCTTCCATTTATCCTTCTATTGGCCTTATATCGGGTAGCCATGTGAATAGTGTGGATAAGGGGGTTTTATAGATTAGGTGGTTGATTTGGTTCCTCCTCTTTAATTTTTGGTGAGACTGAAGATTAGATGGGTTGAGTTGGTGGTTGGATTGGCAATGGGGATGAAGGAGGTTTGTCTAATAATAGATCATCATCTTCATACAGGCTATGAACAAGTGCTTAGAGAGCTTTACAATTTTCTATGTCATGTCCTGGTGCCTTATGGTATGCACATATCAAGTTATCATTTAATCAAGATGGTTTGGTATGTGAAAGGTCAAAGGGTTTGATGGGTGGTAAGTTTAAGGAAAAAGTTTGTAATAACCACTAGAGAATGGTTAAGTAAGATTTGGCTAAAGGTGGTAAAGGTTTAGCGGTTTTTATTTTGGGTGTTGAAGTAGAAGGTTGTGTAGACGTAGATTTTGTGGTAGGTGTCTTTGGTAAAGTGGTACACTTGATTGATAGTTTTGGTTTATGCAAGATGGTTGACAAGTTGAAGGCAGAGGAGGGTAAGGTAGGTAACTTAGGAATCGTTGGTGTAGTGAGGAGAGGTGTCTTAGAAAGAAAGTATGAAGGTGTGACTAATAAAGGTGGTGGGGTTTTGGTAAAAATGATGGAATTTATGTTTAAGGTAGAGGGATGAGGACCCAAAATGGATGGCAAGGTTGAGGAAGGTAAAATTCAAGGTTTTGGGCCTTTTAGTGGTTTTACTTCTTTGGTTGTTTTAGTTATTGGTTTTGGAAGGGATTTGGTCACTTTAGTTGTCTTGGTGGGTTTAGGTGTTTGAGGGTCAATTAATTTGGAGGAGGTTTTAGTTGGTTGTGTGGAGGTTTTAGTTGGTTTAGAATTGTTAGGTTTGTCTTCCAAAGAAGGGGTTAGAAGTTCTAGTTCAATTCCCTTACCTTTGTCTTGACCTCTGACAGAAGGTTCTATAATTAGAGGTTGGATGGATGAAGTCATCTTCTCTTATGAGATAGCTTCCAAAGAGAGGGTAGATGGTTCTGTGATAGGGGAGATAGGTGTGGTATCCTCCAAAGGAAGTGTAGGTATGGTGGCTTCCTTTATTTGGGTGTTCAAAAGAATATAAAGCACTTTTTTTCTTCCATTAGGGGAATAGGGAAAGAGGCGGTTAAGGTAATGTTTTCTTCAATAATGGGTTCATCAGTAACCACATTAATAATATGTGCCTCATGAGATGGGTTTGATTTATTTTCATAGTAAGGTGTAGAAGGATCATGATTAAAAAAAAGCTTGCAGAATATGTCAAGGGCCTAGTTCAGTGGTGCATTAGGATTGTCTAGTGTAAGCTCCCCCTTGTTAATGAGGGATTAGAAAAGGTATTTTAAGGTGTTGAACCTATTGATGTCATGTCCTATGACTTGGTGAAAGGTGAAATGGTCATTCTCATTATACCAACCCGATATGGGGTGAGAAACATCAAACTATTGGGGTGGTTTAATTGGTGAAAGTTTGATGATATTGGATTTTAGTAACTTTTCCAAAATAGAAGGATATAGATCCCCAATTGGAGTTAATTGATTATGATTATTACAATTTTGGTTCCTTTGGTTTCAATTTGAATAATTAGAGGAGTCAAAGGTTTGGTTCTTTGGGTTCTATTGTTTGGTAGATGGTGATGGTACAGCTTTGAAGATAATGGCATTGGTAGTTGCTTTATTTTTAGTGTTGGGATTGGTTTGGTTGTTTGGTTTGGAAGAAAAGGGCTCATTGGGTTTGTAAGTTGAGTTATTACTCTTCAAATTTAACCTTCCTTAATCAATGGCTCTGTTCTCTAGTTTATGAACCATGGTAAATGTTGGCATCAAATTGTGCATCCTAGGACACTCTATGAAGCTCCTACAATTTGATGCAACATTGAATAATCTCTCAAGTTGTGAGAAAATTTGTAAGAGAGATGAATATATAGATTATGAGGGATAGCTACCTATACTATTATTTAAGTGCTTATCACCTAATCTAATGCTTAACATGAAAAGGGTTAGAAGTTTTGCATGAAATGGAAACTACACTAAAGAGGTGATACACCAAAACATATCCCACAAACTATCACACTCCTAAGAAATAGGGCTTTCCAAAACCAATTCTAAGCATTAAATGACTCTAACATAATTGCTTTAATATGAAGGTAACATACATAGGAAAATCAATAATATAGCTGACCTAGGGGCAGATTGAACACCATAGAGATAACTGCTTGCTTGAAGAAGAGCCTATCACAATCAACACACTTCAAATGAGCTTCTAATATTAGAACTCTTGCTTAAACATGAAGGAGAAAGGGAGCAAGGATGATACTATCACTTGGATACACTATTCATCACTCACACACTTAGACAAAATATTCATAACTCAGAATTATACTTGTATTCATTTTTCAAAGACAAAATGTAATGTCATCCCAGTACAGCTTCACCATACTAACTGTGGTCTCTTTTTCAATAGTCAAAATGGCTTCCATTTATATAACTTGAAAGAAGAGAGAGAAAAGAGAAGTTGAAGAGGCACAAAGACAAGTGTCCAAAGGTGAAAATCAATTACAATGCATGGATTTGAGGTGGAAAAGGAGTCATGAAACTGATTTACACATCATTCCTTACCAAATTAAGCTCTTCTCCAAATGTGGTGTAGCAATGTTCTCAATCACTCTCTCTTATGAAATTGACTTCATCATAGGATTTCTTGAGCATTCCAATAAAAAATAGGGACAAGTTTATTATGTTTTCTGAGGAGAGTGAGTTACAAAGAGGTCTCCACATAAATTGGGAGTTTTTTAATCATGGATATTCTCTTACACAAGCCCAATCATCACTTATAACCATGATCACTCTCCAACAAGCTTGTATTGACACTTGGCACTATAATCTTTCAATTCTTCCTAACTGATCCATACCAAGGGTCTCATGACACATGGTAAGACACTTCATACACTTGGCACCACCAGTCATACCTTAAAAGGCCTTCAAACTTAAGTTTCCATGCTCTTCACTATGTCACTTGAGATGTCACTTTAGACTGGCTAAAGTGAGAGACCTATTAGGGACACTTCTGAGTATTTACAAGCTCTAAAAATGGCATAGGGAGTTGGTTCAAGTCCCAAGGTACCCTCTCAAGTGATTGGTATCCATTGATCATCTTTAGGACCTGTAAAACATAAGAAAATATCAAATAAACCTACTTATTGAATGAATTTCATGAATTATGTACAATATGATTGCATTGATTTTATCCTCATGAAGTTGGAAACAACTTCTCTTTTACACTGATGGTCAAATTCATCCATTTGGATATACTTCTAGCCTCATTTCTCCCATCGAGTCATAAAATAAGGTTTTCAAGGGTTTTAGAATGACTATCCCTCTTAATATTTATTCATGAAGGATACACATTATAAATATTTCAAAATTCCACTAAGGGCTCCTCAAGGACCCTCTCCATCTTCCCTAAATTCTTGCAAGTCCCATGCATAAGCTCATGAAAGTTCTGAGCTTTTCAACTTGACCACTTAGCCATTTTCATTCAGGGTTTAGGAGATTGCAAGTCAAAATAAGGATTTATTATGATTATATTATCCACTAGAGGTTCAAAAACCTCTATTTTATCCCCATTGACCTATTCAAATCGTTAGAATGGCTCTCCAAGATCTAAAAATGAAAATGACTACCTCTTTGAACCTAGGTCCATACCTTGCCAATGGGTCTACCTAAAAATTTGAGATAAATGAATTTTATTGAAACTTAACATGCACTGATATAGCTTTTACACATCATATTTATACCCATTTATGTGATCCAAACATTACAAGGCTTTAAAAAGGCTAGAACATGAAATGGCCCCTCATGCCTATTCCTTTCCCTACCCTGATGACTGCAAACCTTCTTGTGTAGGGTACTTTGTTTTACCTAAATCATTATATATTGATTTTTCATGTCTCCCCATGGGTTTTAAAGTTCATCCTTTGAGCTCCCTTCACCTTCTGGTCACCTATTTCACCCATTTTCATGGAGTGGAAGGGTCTAAGCAAGGGGAAAAGTGCCGCTATTCTGAAACATAATAGGGGGTATCTACCCTATTTGTTAATAAAATTTAGGTGTTGGAGAGGTATATAAAAATGGTAATGGTGATTTTAACCAAAAATTATCTCCTATGAAGTTCAAATGACCCTCCCAAACCTCCAAAAGCCAAGACAGACTCTTCGGGAAAGCCTGTATGTAGGGGTTTTGCATATTGATTGTGTTTGGTCTGAGAGACACCCCTGTTTGGTATGTTTGAATGGAGTAGGATTTTGCATTGAATGCATAGGATCACCCTTCATATTTTATATTTATTATTCCATGCTTGGGACTCATTTATATCATGTTGTAGATCACTTCCACCCACCAAACAAGGTTATTCTGTTCACTATCTGACTGAGATAGTTTTGTCCTTATTATATTAACTCCTGTAGGTGCCACTATTTTAACATGATATAAAAGGTTTATAAATTAACATGACTTATATTTAGTGATATAACATTATTTATTTCTTACTTTACCTCTTTCATCATACTTTGCATAGTTGCGACTGAGCATACTTGCCATGACTGTGACTGTCTTCTTACCTCTACCTGTATACTTGTATGAGTCTAAGTGTAAAAAATGTGTTTGAGAATTGTTATAAATATATTATTTATATTTGTTTCTCATTATCCCTTTTCATTACGTTTACACCCTTCCTAACAAAATCATGTATGATCTTATCCTCATATGACTATACCCTATTGAATGTGTTTCACTTCTCAGGCCTGTAGGGGGATATAGGCCATTTGAAACTTACTTGAGGTGTGGTAGGGTCCCTTGAGATTGTATTATGCTCACTCATATGACTTATTTATTTTACTGAGTCATCTTTTTTTATTTTTAAATACCTAGACATCACTATATAGGTCACATGCCTGCCTCAATCATTCAATTTGGCTGTAGGTGGTTTTTCTCAGTCCCTTGAGACCTTGTTTATGATGTTTATGAACTCTTTGAAGCAACTCAAGTTCATATAATTAAATATATAATTTTCATTGATATACATATTTCATTAGAACCTAACACAGTCCCTTCTTTTAGACTGATACACCTTTTCTTGTTACTTGTCTATAGGTGCAACTTAATAGCCTATGTACGAACAAGGGAGGGTGCTTAGAGGTCTTAAACATGCATTCTTGAGTTTCCATTGATGGTTTCTTGAGATATAAGTGATAATTAAACCATTAAAATTATTAAAACTTGATGGAATAGTCTAAGTCCACCATCATGAAGGGCAAGGATTCTTTTGATCAACCTCATGTAGACTTCACTACCATTTTTCAGTGGTTTTTTGGCTTTTTTTAGACCTTGAAAACTCCCATATTCACTCATATTTTACTTCTCAAAATTGGCATAGTTTTTGTATGTGGATAGGGATACAAGGTGAACATATGATAATCCTTAAAAACCACCATGATATCATTGTGTGAAAACCATAGAAACACCTAGAAGCTCTATTTTGTCCATTTAAGAAATGTGAGTCCAATACAGTCCATTACCTTCCCAAGTTGGTTTTAGACTTTTTGTGCTACCTTGACACCTCAAAGAAGATTGTAATGTTACTTTTTTCATGATAGGGATTAAAAATGGATTCCATCATGTGTTTCATCATTCATACCTCTGTACAAACCTCCTAGAGCTCCTGTATAAGGTAGCTATAAGTGTTATTCTGTAGACAAGGCAGTGAATAAGAGAAAGAGGATAATTTGCCTTGAAGAGTATGTTGATATGATCTTATCATAGGATAATTAAAATAAAACACTTCCAAAACATTAATCCTAGCACACTAAACATCTCATGGAGCTCCTTCTATGTTGAAATAACACAAATTACCCATCCATGGCTACAAACTTGAGAAATAAGCATAATTGGGAAATCTCCTTCAAGGAAATTAAGAGAGGAAATGTTAGGTGATGAGAAAAACATGGAGAGGGCCTATTATATCTTGAAAACACTCTATCAAAATCATATATCTCCATGAATATTTGAAAACAAGAAACATATGCAAACCTATACCCCTCTTGAATGTAATTTCATAAAAAGTTTCCTAGAGTGTAAGTGATTGTTTATGGAGGAGCCACCAATATGAGAGTTATTATTATTGATGTAAATTAAATTTAGAGTACTATCCACTCCCAAGACCATTCTTCCTGACTCCACTTGTATGACCCATAACAAGTGCTTGAGTTTGCTCTTTTTTAGCTTGCCAAGTGAAAATGGAGGAAAATAAGTTGCAGATGGACTTTTTTATACAATCTATGTAAAACAAATGTGGAAATGGCCTATGGGAAGGTGAAGAGTCCATACAAGTTCCCAAAGGGGCCTATTTTTAAGAAAAAACTATCATTTCCTACATATAACTAACTTTTAACTACCACCTGATTGATCCAGACATAATTTGACCTTCTCCACATTGATATCCACCTTAGTGACAAATATTTTAACTTGGAAGTCCTTAGAAGTTATTTATTGAGCTAGAGAAGTGGTCAAATGACTTTTTTTACACATAAAACCTAGCAAGTGGCCAATTTATGACTTGTAGACATCTTGAAACATATCAAAGACCCTATTAGGACATTTTCAACACAATTTGGTACTTTGACTTAATTTTACCATGGTTTACCAACTTTGACTTTGGTTGACTAGGTCAGTACAAGGATGATGGGCTTCAACAAGGACTAGAGGAAGGACAAGTGAGACATATAAGATAATAAGAGACCCCATAGGATACATGAAACCTTCTTCAAAAATTTAAAATAGTAGGGGTTGACATAAATTTGACTTGGGGTCAAATTTAGTCAATAGTAAAAGCTTCATCAAAAGTTTGAAAGCTTTGGACATGCAATGTGGATGAAATATGTTTTACACATGCCCAGGTGAAGAGCTCTATAAGCTCAAGTTGAGGTAATGAAAAGGAAAGTTGGTTGATTAGGCTCCTCTAATGAGCCATAAAATTGACAATAGATTCATCTTCAGATTGATGAATGGAGTAAAGATTGGTAATGGAAACTTTCTTGGATATATTGATCGAAAAGTGATCCAAGAAATTTTGGGCTAATCAGGTGAAAGAGAGGATGTAATGTTTGGGTATGGTACTATACCTATCCAATGCTAGTATGGATAATGACATAGGAAAGGTATGAAGGAGAAGAGCATCATCATGGGAAATCAAGTAGCACGAATGCCTAAATGATCTTAAATATTATTGAGGGTCTTCTTTACTGTTAAACTTGGTAAATTTTGAAAATTTCCACTGGGCTGGATAAGGTTTGATGGGGATCGAAGGATTAATAGGCTCATTTAAAATTTTATCATAGGATAATAAATTATGGGCTCCTAAGATGGATGACTCAAGGGTAGTCATCTTATCCATTATCAAATTCATGAAGTCTGCTTGAGTTATTAAGATGCATAGTTATATGGTATGTTTTGTTGAGGTTGGGCAATGTGTGAATAACTAGTAGATGGTTGAGATGACTCTATGTATTGGTATGTGGTCTTTGGAGGTTGAATGGAAGATATATATTGGTATGTGGATGTTAATGGTTGGGTAGGGGTGGGTGGTTGGATAGTGGGCATATGCCCTTTTAGGTTATGAAGATAGCTAAAGGTTGCATGTTGGGTCAGAGTGGTGTTTGGGTTAGTAACAGCCGATGGAAGGGTGGTGACTCTTGTGTTGATTAGTGGTAACATGGAGGGTATGGATACCAAAAATCTTGGAAGTGGAGTAGTTTTTTATGGATTGAAGGTATTTAAAGGAAGATGGGTAGTGCTAGAACTAAGCACTCCTATTACAGGGGAGTGATTAGTAAGAGGTATAAGGGAAGTGGTAGTTTGGGTTGGTGGGTTAGTTTTGAGGGAGTTGTTGGTTGATTATAAAATTTGAGAAACTAAAGGTTGAGTAGTACCTATGGTAGTGGAGGTATTCCGCATGAGGTATATAGGCATGCCATAAGGCAGATCTATGGGTGGGGTCAAAAATGGGATTTGGTAAGATGTGGTTCTTAGGTAGTGTTGTAAGGCTGCATGATTTTTGTTTAGGAAAGTGAAAAAATATGTATATCCTAGGATTAACCAAGTAGGAATTCTCAGAGAGTGAGGGGAGTCTATGGGTTTGAAAGTGTGTTCCATGGATGAAGAGGTGGATGTTGGTAATAATTGATTTGGTGGTGGGTTTTGTTCCTTGAGTTCTTTTTGCTGTTGACAAGTTAGAACCATATGAGAAGACAAGAAAAGGATGATACATTTTCACACCTCAAATAAAGAGAAATAAAAATACTCAAGGAAAACAATTCATTCACTAAGAGTGCATTAAATCCTAAGATTCTTTTTAATCTTTCTTTTGGCTTATGCCTTAGAACAATGTGAAGAGGAAATTGGCTTGAATAGGTCCTAAACAAGGTAGTCTATATTTGGTTTTGGGTTATGTTTAGACACTCAATATAAGTCTATATTGGTTTGATTACATATCCTAGTACTTGGGGCTTGCTCCCTTCATGTCATAATTTTGCAACTAGTGCAGGTGTTTAGCCAATATGTACCAATTTATAGTGTTTATACTCAGCTAGAGAACTGAGTTGGTTATCCCCTCGATGATTAAATCTAAGTAAGATAATCAAGAAAGGGTAAGGTGATCCTCTAGGTGATAAAATCCTAGTCAAGCCTTGTCCCAAGTGTGTTTTGATGTTTTGTTGTGCAAGTGATTTGGTTTGTGTAACATTTGTAAACTATGATTAATTCATAATGCTTTTAAATAAACTAGGTGCGCTAAAATCAAACAAGCAGTCAATGGATGCACTCAATTTTAACCAAAAGATTTTTTTTTGATTTATTTGAATGAATGCAAGAACAACTAAAATTCACCTAAATTCAACATGAAAATGCAATCCTAATCCTAGGATGAATGCTCTTTTCTTTCCTTTTAAAAATGGAATAAAATTTATTTTTTTTGAAAAAAATGCAACTAAAACTCTTTTTCTTTTTTTTTGTAAAGAAAGAAGCTTAATTTTCTAAAAATTCAAATAAATGAATTTAAATAATGAAATTATAAATGTCATAAATTATCTAATAACCAAATAAAACTCAAGGGTCCCATCGGGTGTGCCAAAATATTTCTATCTAATTTTCATTTTTTCTTACTTGTGAAAAGAAGAAACTAGTTAAGGGCATATAGAAGAATACCTATTGAATGCACATGTGTTGAATCCAAAATTTGTTATAAATCTTATTTAGATAGGGAATAATGACCTGAAATAAGTAATCACTACTAAAAAATTTGTTGGTTAGACAAGTAGTTGGGTAGATTGCCTAGCACGAGCTAGATCCTAGAAGTGAAAGCTTTCTAAGAGGTTGTCAATCCACCTAATTTTAACACTTAATTTGAAATGATAAAGGAAATATATTTGCCTTAAATGACTATAAAACTAAAATAAAATACAAAAAATTATAAAAAATTAATTGATAAAATTAGATGCTTTTCTAAGTTAACTAAAATGAAGCAACTAGTTTGATTATACTAATGCTGAAAATTGGTTAAGGCAAGGTTGTGGTTTTGGGTTTGGTAATTTGATAAGGGTGAAAAGAATGGTTTGGTTGGGGTTGATTGAGATAATAAAATGAGAGGTATGTATGGTTTAAAAATCTTAAAAAATTAACTAGGGTAGCAAAAGGATGAGGGAGCAAAGAGGGTGGAGGTGATAAAGGTGCAAAGAGGGCAAAAGAGGTAAATGGAATTAAAATGGCAAAGGTGGTAAAGGAGGTCAATGGATGAAGGTGGAAAGTGGATTAAGGGATAAAATTAAAGGTAATAAAATTAATAACTTAATTAAATAACAAAAAATCAAATAAGGTTACCTTGAGGCTTGTTGATGTGGTTGATATTGTTGATGATGTGATGAAGGAATCTCGTGGTAATTTTGACAGAGCTTTGTTGCTTTGAATTCTTTTCCTCCAAGATGTGGATGACCTCCAAAATGGTGACCTTCTTCAAAGACATAAAATAATATGTTAATAACCAAAGACTAACTTCTCACTTAACCTTGGGTGAAGGAGAGGTGGGTATTTATAACGTTTTTTGTGAACAATCATGCCAAAAGAGGGAATAGTAGAAGTATGGGACCATTTTCTATGTGGTGCATGAATGAGTTAAAATATGAGGTTGGTGGGATGCCCAACTTGATCATTTGTCTCCCACTTGGGTTGGTGTGTCTCTCACCTTAAACATGAATCCAATTTTGAATGGGAATCATGCACATGGGTCTAAATGAGGCTAAAGACTTTTCATAGCCCTTTCTTATATTCATCTAAGCACTTAAAAAGATGCCCCACAAAATGTGGTACCATTTTCCATGTGGTGCATGAATGAGTCAAAATATGAGGTTGGTGGGATTCCCACATTGATCATGGGTCTCCCATTTGGGTTGGCGTGTCTCCCACCTTGCACGTGAATCTAATTTTGAATGTGAATCATGCACATGGGTCTAAATGAGGCTAAAGAATTTTCACCACCCTTTCATGTTTTCATCCAAGCACTTAAAAATATGACACACAAAATGTGGTACTATTTTCCATGTGGGTGCATGAATGAATCAAAATATGAGGGTGGTGGGATTCCCACCTTGATCACGGGTCTCCCATTTGGGTTAAAAAGTCAAAAATGGGTGCCCTGTGTCTTTTCCAAAGCACTAAAGAAGTAGGTATCTCATTTTGAAGGCCAATTTTATGTGTATAGGCAAAATACATGTTTAATGATGGCCCCTTAATAAGAAATTCACCATATTTCAAGGGGATGTTAGGTTGTGGAGCTAAAAGCTTCAACTTTGCAGACGGAAATAGAAGGTTGCTGAAGAACCAGTAGAACCAGTGTCGGCAGCATGACTGACATCAGTCAAGATGAAGCAGAAGGCAATCGGCGTCGGCAGGAAGTCGGCTGATGTTGGCAACACCAGACAAGCGGGGACCGACGTCGATCACCTGTGTGTTCTAGAATTATTCGTTGCACGAATAATTAGTTGAGTGAACGAAGTGTTTGCATGTAAAGGCTAGTTAGAGTCTTGAGCTGTGTGGATAATTATTCCAAATTAAGAGTCTAAGTTATTGTTTAAGTCTAGGATCTATTTATAGACTCATTGGCATGCATTGTAAAGTATGAGCTGATAAGGAAGGCAAGGAAGATCCTTCCATTATAAGATCATTGAGTTGTAGGTTGTTGCAAGCTCATAGGAGATCTACATGTGTGAGTATGGTCTGTTGAATTGCAGGTTGCAGGTTCATGGGAGATCAACTTGAAGTACTATAGAGTGCTTGGTGTACTGGCAGGGTTATTACTGACTGGTTGGAGAGGTGAACACCAATTCTGTGTGTGAGTTGGTTGTTGGGACCATTTTTTGGTAGGAGAGTGTTTTGAAGAAGAATTACTGTACACTTGAGGTGTAGCGAGCCTCTGTAAGGTGGAAGAGTGTGGCGGCTCTTTACTGTATTCTTTTCTATACAAGTGTTAATACAAGATGGTGTATTGTCTCTCATATTCTGTGCTATTTGTGAATTCTAGTTACTTGTGCTTTTGGTTATTTCTGCATGTTTAATTGCTTATATTTGGTAATCATATTGTGCTCTTTCTGAGGAGCAAGATCCTAACAAGTGGGATCAGAACAGGTGTGTTTGTTCTTGGATTCCCCTACAACTAATATCAGAGCTTTTAGGTTGGGATACTAACAGATTGGATTAGATCTGGTTAGTGTGTTTTGATTACAAGTTACTCACAGGGTTTTTGTTTGAGTGGGAGTTGAGCAATGGTAGAAGACAATAAGCTACGAATGGAGAAGTTTAATGGCAAGAACTACCAATTATGGAGGATGCAGATTGAGGATTATCTGTATCAAAAAGATTTATACTTACCATTGGGTGGGGTTGATTGCAAACCCCGGGATATGAAGGATGAAGAATGGGAGGTTCTTGATCGGAAGGCTCTGGGATCTATAAGATTGAGTCTTGCATCATCTGTGATTTCTAGCTTATCACAGTGTAAGACAACAGTGGAGTTGATGGAATCTTTGGCAAATTTATATGAAAAACCCTCAGCTTCGAATAAGGTATTTTTTATGAAGCATTTATTTAATTTGCAAATGTTAGATGGTGGATCTGTACATAGTCATCTTAGTGATTTCCATGGTTTGGTAAACCAGTTAAGTTCAGTCAATATTGTTTTTGATGATGAAATTAGAGCTCTCTTAATCTTGTGTTCATTACCTGAAAGTTGGGAGAGTTTGGTAATGGCAGTTTCTAATACTGTGTCTACTTCAAAAGTCTCAAAAGTGGATGATGTTGTGAGTGTGATCTTGAATGAAGAGATACGCATGAAAAGCATAGGTGAATCATCAGGAAATGCTTTGAGTGTTGAAGGCAGAGGAAGGCAAAGAGAGAAGATAGAGCATGGGAGATCAAGGTCGAAGATAGGCAGGAGATATAAGTCCAGGTATGGCAGAATAACCTGCTGGAAATGTGGAAAGCAAGGGCACTTAAAGAGAGATTGCAGATCGGGTGAAGATCAGCATGAAGGACATGAAGAAGAAGCAGATGTTGCAGATTACGTTGCACAGGATGCTCTGGTATGTTCTTTGGATAAAGTAGAATCTTGGGTTTTAGATTCTGGTGCCTCTTTTCATGCATCCCCAAATAGGGAATTTTTTCATGAGTATGTCCAGGGAGACTTTGGAGAAATTTTTTTAGGGGATGGTAAGCCTTGTCAGATGGTTGGCAAAGGGAAAGTGAAGCTGAAATTGTAGACAGGTAACACATGGGTGTTAAAGGAGGTCATGCATGTCCCAGTTCTGGAGCGGAATTTGATTTATGTTAGATGTTTGGGTGATGAGGGTTGCATAGTAACTCTCACAGTGGACTCTTGGAAGGTTACCAAGGGTGCACTTGTTGTAGCTAGAGGTATGAAAGTAGGTACGTTTTATCTATCTACTTGTATTACTGATTCTCTTTCTGGGTTATCTACTTCAGCTGTAGATTCAAAGATGTGGCTTAATAGGCTTGGTCACATGAATAAGAAAGAGATGCATGTTCTTGAGTCAAAGGGTATGCTTTCGGATTTAGAAGGCATGGATCGTGATTTCTATATGCAAAAGAAGAAGGTGACGTTTCTTGAGGAATCTGATGTTAGTGACAAGAATAAGAAAGCCTTGGTTTTCAAGGAGATGGTGACAAATAGAGTTCAACACAAGGGGCAGAAGAATTCTAAGCAGAGCAAGGGTGTTTTGGACAAGGGTTTGATCCAAAAGGAGCTCGCGAGAAAAAGTCAGTTCTCACTAGAAAAACACAGAGACTGACGTCGGAAAGAAAACTGGCATCGGCGTCCAGACAGGGACCGACGTCGGCTATGTGCAACCCAACATTGGTGACTCAGGGCAGATAACTACCGGCATCGGCCAGGGGGAACCGACGTTGGAAAGGAGGCAGTCGCAGGGAACCGACATCGATTGGGTGTAGACTGAGATGTGACCGACATTGGTCACTGAGACAAATTTTGGGTGGACAACAAGCTGTCAAGGAGTCTCAAGCACCCATATGGAGGACTTAAAGGGTATGTAAGCCTCAAATTCATCATTTCCCTTCTTTACACTACTTGTTTCTCACTTATGGTATAGAACCAAGAAGTTATTGAAGAAGCAGAATAGGTAGATCCAGGAAACAATGGGAGCTTGGCATGGATGGAGGATGTGATCCTTGGAGGAGAACCAAACAAGAGTTTTGGGTAGAGTTGCCAGCTGGAAGTAAGCACTGAGAGACGAATGGATGTTCAGGATGAAGAAGAGCAGAAATGGACACGTGAGACAGAGGATCAGGGTGTATGGTCTTGTATAAGCTACAGGGCAATGGAGGTTTGATCATTATGTTTCTCTTTACCAGGTTGGATAATATTAGCTACATTATCCTATTACTGTATGATGTGCTTGTTGCAGGGTTACATATATAGGGTATTACTGAACTAAAGGTAAAGCTAGTTCAGAGGGATGTCATGGAGAATCTAGGAGCAAGAAAGTTCTTTGGCATGAGTGTGTTCTAGAGACATGGAAGGTCATATGTTGACTTTGTTTTAGGATGATTGTGTGAGACCGGTTAGCACGCCGATGGTTGGACAGTTCATAGAATTGGTGTCTTGATTCACATAATGAGGTTGAGTGCATGGTATGTACTAAACCTAAGTTTTCCCAAGTAGTGGGAGTTGTCACAAGTTTAGAGCCAATCTGGGAAAGAAGCATTGGAGGGCAGTTCAGTGGATTCTTAGAGGGACCAGTAGCAGGTGCACATGCTATGCAGGTTCAAGTTATTTTCTACATGGGTTGTAGATGTGGATGTGGTAGGTGATTTGGATGACAGGTTTTGCACTACAGGTTTTGTGGTGGTTGGTCTTCAAGAGTGATCTTGAGGAGGGATATAGAGCCAAGGGAACAAACTAGACAAAGTACAGGTACAGGTACAATTGCAGCTGTTTATCTCCAAGTGGGAGATTGTTAGGTTATGGAGCTAAAAGCTTCAACTTTATAGATGGAAATAGAAGGTTGCTGAAGAACCAATAGAATCAGCATCGGCAGCATGACCGACATTGGTCAAGATGAAGTAAAAGGCAATCGGCGTCGGTAGGAAGTCAGCCGACGTCGGCAGCACCAAACAAGTAGGGACCGACATCGATCGCCTGTGTGTTCCAGAACTGTTCGTTGCACGAACAGTTAGTTGAGTGAATGAAGTGTTTGCATGTAAAGGCCAGTTAAAGTCTTGAGCTGCATGGATAATTATTCCAAATTAAGAGTCTAAGTTATTGTTTAAGTCTGGGATCTATTTATAGACCCATTGGCATGTATTGTAAAGTATGAACTGATAAGGAAGGCAAGGAAAATCCTTCCATTGTAAGATCATTGAGTTGCAGGTTGTTGCAAGCTCATAGGAGATTTACATGTGTGAGTATGGTCTGTTGAATTGCAGGTTGCAGGTTCATGGGAGATCAACTTGAAGTATTATAGAGTGCTTGGTGTACTGGTAGGGTTATTACTGACTGGTTGGAGAGGTGAACACCAATTCTATGTGTGAGTTGGTTGTTGGGACCATTTTTTGGTAGGAGAGTGTTTTGAAGAAGAATTACTGTACACTTGAGGTGTAGCGAGCCTCTGTAAGGTGGAAGAGTGTGGCGGCTCTTTATTGTATTCTTTTCTGTACAAGTGTTAATACAAGATAGTGTATTGTCTCTCATATTCTATGCTATTTGTGAATTCTAGTTACTTGTGCTTTTGGTTATTTCTGCATGTTTAATTGCTTATATTTGGTAATCCTATTGTGCTCTTTCTGAGGAGCAAGATCCTAACAAGTGGGATCAGAACATGTGTGTTTGTTATTGGATTCCCCTAAGGGGGGACCCTTGTGATGCTTAAATGAGGTCATTAAACGCCTTGGAAAAGGGTCCCAAGTGGGGTATGATGTCCCACATCAAGCCAACTCACTTCTAAGCCATGTCACTTTCCATATCACCTCTCAAATCACCTTCCATGTCACTTGCCATGTCATCGTGAATAACGATAGTGGGTCCCAAAGTGAATAGTACTTTTGAATAGTAATTTTAAATAGTATTTTTGAATAGTATTATGTGAATAGGAGAATAGTTATTTGGTTAGGTTAAGAGGGGTTGGTTAAGGGTTAAGAAGGTTTAGGGGGTCTCAAGGTATTTAGTCATAAAAAACTATAAGTGTGCAACTTTTTAGTGTCTACACTTTCATATTATAATATTATAGATTTATTTAAGATTATTTTTGATATTAAATGCAATAAAATTTATAAGATTTAAATATTAAAAGGGTTTTCAAGCTAAATGGATACATAGGTAAACAAATAAGCAAAACTATCAAACAAGTAAAAGAGAATATTGGTGGAAAGGAGAGTAAGAATTCCTTGATAGAAATACCAGTTGCTTATTTACCGTATGTTGAAGGCATTTCCAACAAGATAGTTAAAATTCTCAAGTGTCAGAATATTCACTGCACTTTCATTCATGTTAATTAGTTGCATATATCCTTAGACTCTGTCAAGGACCCTATGGATCCTAACCTTAGAAGTGGAGTCTATATCATTGATTTATCTTGTGGTACACCTTATATAGGAGAGACAGATAGTTCTGTTCAAACCAAAATTAGAGAGCATGAAACAGATATCCATCTTGAAAGAAAATAAAAAATAGCTCTTGTAGAACACTCCTTCAAGACAAAACATGCTATCAACATCGAGGATGATAGAGTCATTGTTGTAGAAGATCACCTCCAAAAATTTAAAGTAAGGGAGGCCATTGAAATCTTGAAACATCCTAATAATTTAAATAGGAATGAAGGGTTAGAAATTAGTCATGCATGGTAGCTGCCTATGATTTATAGAGGTTAGTGTTTCTTCCTTAGCCTTTTCGAGTGCCATGGGGTGGGTGTCTTTTGAGCTGTTTCCATATTTCAATAAAGGAATTTATTATAATTATCTCATTTTTTTTGTTTGTATAATATTTTATTAATATTATAACCACCTCTTAGAAAATGTTGGGTCAGGTTTTTGGTATTTTACATTTTGTTTGTTTTGCATTTCTTTGTTTATTTGTTTAACTTGTTATCATTTATAATATGAAGTTTTTTTAATATATAGATATATTTCTTTTTATAATTTCCTTAGCTTTTTATTATAGACTTTATTTCATTTTAATTTTTATTTATTAGGTTTTTAATTTTATTATTTAGGGTTTAGGGTTTAGGTTTTGTTCTATTTGTAATATTACAAATATATGTAATATTATTTGTATTAATAGCTGTTAGAAAAATATTTTCACAAATATTATTAAATATTAGAGCAAATATTAATAAATATTAGTACAAATATTATTAAAATTTCACAGATTTAATTATATTATATAATATTTACAATATTAAAAATATTATTAGAATATTATGTTTGAAATATTATTAAATTATTATATTACAAATATTTTTTAAATAATATTTGTAATATTATAAGCATTTTAATAATATTTATAGTAATAATAAGAGTAATCTTTGTAATATTATAAAAAAATATTATTACAAATATTATCAAAATATTATTATAATATTATAGGTTTATTTAGGATTATTTTTGATATTAAATACAATAAAATTTATAAGATTAAAATCTTAAATATCAATAATGTCTTATGGGTTGAAGGTACCGATGTGTGTGAAAATCATCATGTCTTCATACATGTATGATCTCAATTCAAAGGGGTGGATATTAATTAGGTTGATTTACAATAATACCAATAGAAGGGGACACAATTGCTATAACGAGTCTTCGGCGGGCTTCCCAAGCCACACTTGATTTTTTCAACTCTGTTGCATTTAGAAACTTCCTCCTCACTTCAGCTCTGCATACACTGATTCGATGGGAGGAGACATGGATATATTAGAACTCACCTCTTGCAAGGATATTCATGGCCAAAAAAAGTCTAGAAAAAGCTGAAATGAGGGGGTCTCACAGAGTTCATAGAGTGAGTCATGGAGCATAATGCAAAGGTTGCCCATGACTTCATTGCAACTTAAAATAAGAAAAAAGTGACTATTTGTGGCATCATAATTACTATTATAAAGGAATTCATCAGCGAAGTGACTGGTATGTCATGTGAAGGCACCAAGGCATTCAAAGACCAATAAAAAAATAAGAGCTGGTGCAACATTTTTTTAGGATAAATGACTTTATGCATACATATAAAAAAGGGTTTTTATACACTGATCTCCCACACTACTAGCCCAACATTTGTCTTCAAGTCATGTGTTACATGATGCTTGAAGGTAAATACACTCTTAATTTTTCCACCATTTTCTACTACTAAATCATTTCATTGGGTACAAAATTAGTCTACCTTTCTTTCTGCGAAAGTTCCTCAAAATCACTATTCTACTGCATCAAGTGAATGGCTCTAATCCTATCCTCCACCAAGGTTTGATTCTCCTACTAGTAAAGCATAGCTAAGTCCTCTACGATCGGGAGGTTTCCCCTATGGGATCCTACTCTAGAGAGGATTCTTAAGAGGACTCCCCAATGGAGGATCCCACCATGATATCCCACCAGAAGGATCTATTCACACCCCCTAGGACAACTAATCCAAGTCCCCTTTTGACGACCTCCCCCTTAAGTTGTTTATCCCCAACCTAAGCCTATTTCTCTCAAAGGGAAAGCCATTATAACTGATGAAATAGAAAGGAATAAATCATAACTAAATAACTTTAACTCCAAGGTTTAAAAAGTAGGGATGACCCTTGCCAAACTCATTCAAGATTGAAACTCTTTGCATTGACGAGCCAAATCCACGATTCAAGCTTTTATTTAGTTTGCCCAAACCACCCTGTCCCCTACCATTGAGTCACCTAAAGCCTTAATATCCCCCCCTCTGGGTTTCCCCAAAGCAGTCTTCCTTGTAGGTTAAAGGACAAAAACATCCCCATATGCTCTTCCCTGATGAGGCTGCTGAAGGCCCTAGGAAGCGTACTTGAGCAAAGGTTTTTAAGGTAAAACAAATAATCCTAGTGAAGATTCTTGAAGATGATAAAGATCCACTAGAGAGGGTTTTCTCCCAATTTTCTTTTTGGTTTCTTGTTATTCTGGTTCTCAGTTTAATATTATAGTTTTTTGTTGTCTTGATTTTTTGACCTAGTTTTGGCCTGTTTAAACTATCTGTACTGCACTTTGATGGTTCCACGATCCCTATAAACCCTAATTTTTACCTTATCAAATAAAAAATAATATTTTATTACAAATAATATTTAATTGTAAATTATACTATAATTTTTATTATATATAATATTACAAATACTCTTAATATTATTATTTATAATAAATATTTGTAATAACAATAATAATAATTATTAAAAATCATAAATATAATTAAAATATTATTTATAATACTAGTATTATTAAAATCATACAATTATTAATTATTTCATTTAATATTGATATTTTTATAATCCTTAATTTTAATGAAAACTTCCTTTATGGTCACTTGATTTTTGATTTTTGGGTAACTTTTTGCAATGACTATTTATTTTTGGAAACTTTTCACAACTGCTAATTTTTCATAACTTTTATGGAGTGCAAGATCATGATGTTCCTCATTTCAATTTTCCCCTGATGAAGGATCACAGATGTGGATCTGAAACATTAAGAAGTAATAAAATTAAACATATTTTATCCCAAAACACTATTCTATTGTTATATCTGGATATTGATCATCCTACACTTAATCAAATTTTTATCAACTACTACTACTTTAAACTCAATATTGTTGTTGCTTGCACAAAATGCCCCATTTTAAGTCAAAAAATGAGGACCCTCACTTTGGAGTTTGGTCTTATACTTTTAAGGAGTTCATTATGGTTGATGGTTTGAATTGAAATTCTCGGTAATGTACTAAATGATTAAGTTACAAGTGACTAAGTGGGTTTAATTTAATGTATTTTACATTTATTCAACTCAATCCAAGCTTTCATTTAAGAATACATTCATTTAATATCTGAATTTGCATAAGTCTACTTGTCTGCTTGTGTTTGAGACACATGTTTCAGCTTTCTTTTAGACTATTTCACCTTAGGTTTTTACAAATTACCTAAAATTTTAAAAAGTTTATTGCTTCTTTTCTTGGGCATTATGATCCATTTCTAATTCAATTTCAATTTAAATGGCTAATTTTTTTTATAAGTTTTCACTTTTTAACTTATTTGCTTTTCATGTAAATGGATAAAATCGTCTTTTAAATCAAGTAAATGGCTAACTTTTTGCATAGTTCTATTTTTAGTCATTTTTTTGACCTTGCACATAACCATTTATTTTCAAACAGTTAACTATTGGTATTCAAATTCATTAGCTTGGAACTTAACCATTTATTTATGAATATGTAGTCATTTTTGTTTGAGCCTAAATCGTAAATTATGTTTCAAATGTTTTGTTCGTAGGTTGGCCTTCAAGCTCTTTAGACAAAATGAATAGTTGATATTTGTGTTTGGAAAAATGGTAGTCATACTTTGTGTTCAGTGGGTCAGAGCTTACACTATAGAGTTTATCCCAACTTTTATTTTGAACAAAATTTTTGAAGACTATTTTCATGCATTAGAGTCTGTGCACGAAAGCCCATGCCAAGCAAAATTTTGAAGTCCAAATACCTTCAAAAATATTATTCAAAGTTAAGTCTTTAAGGAAAAATGTAGAGAACACAAAAATGTTGAAGATAAAACTTGCAAAGATTGAGACCAATGCTCAAGTAAAAACTATAAAACCAGGCAAATGAAGCATATATATTCATTCTTCTTGCTTGTTGTCTTCCTAAAAGTCTTTTGGGATGAGGTTTTAAGTTTTTATGCCTTCATTAAATAACTATAGATTTTAGTCTTACTGCACAGCCTTTCGTGTGCACCCTTTGCATGAAATACAACCAAGTGAAGGAACAATACATAGTTCTGGGCATGTGGGTCTCTCATACTTCAAGCAATGAAGAGAGAAGTGTGTGGAAAGTATTTCCTAATCATGAATAACAAGCTAAAAATTCCCAATATTTTTACATGCTCTTATTTAAGGACTTCCTCACACTCAAAGGTTGAAGTTCAATGTCAGATCACAAAATTTCACTTTTGTGCTCCTATGTTTCATAGGCTACAATCTAAATTATGCACCACTTCCTTCCTTAACTGATACAAGTTATAGCTATTAGGTGTAGAAATTTGTGAAGGCAAGGAGGGATTTTAAAATAATTAAATATTTATTCATATTTATTAGGATCCATGTGTCAAAATTCTATAGCCCCGAGCCTATTTAAAAAGCTTTCATGCCTTAGTCTTTTCTTTGACTTTGCACAGATCCACGTGTTGACATTCTGTAACCCCAAGCCTATTTTAAATGCCTATTGATACTTTATCAATTTTATTCAAAGTTTCTTGGAAGGGAAATGATGTCATCAAAACTCTAGGCTAATGGGTTAGTGGGATGATACCATGTGACACAACTCCACTTCCCCACTCTCCTAGAGATGTTCATACCTATGCAAATTACTCCAAGCTAGAGAGTTTGTAGGATGATTCCACATGGCACAATCCACTTCCCTACTCTCTTGTATATTTTCATATATGCTTGAAATGATGTTAAAGCCTCATGCTAGTAGGTAAATGGGATGACACAATGTGGTGGAATCTTGTAGCCCTATAATGAATGGTACAAGAAAAAATATACATCTATATAGTGGGTAAACAAGATAACAACAAGTGGAAAAATATTGATTCACCATAGGATGAAAGGTTTGGGCAAGTAGTCAGAGCAAAAAATAAGGGATAAGAACCAAGAAGGGATGAAGGTAAACAAATATGGATTAATCTTGGGGGTGTCAATGAGCTATCAAGTGTCAATTGGGGCCTATAAAACTAGAAGCCAAGTGTGTATCAAGTAGAAGAAAAGGCTTCTGCAGACCTTTGCCCTGAACCTACCATCGACCAATCTCCTCCAAGCTCACCTATTCCTCCCTCTTCACCTATGGAGTCGATGGTTTCCATCCGTCCTAGCTTTTTCACTGCCTAAACGCTATTCTCTTGGAACCCCTGACCTATTAACCAGGTGGGGTACCCAGGTCTCTCCTTCTCGTCTTCTCTCCATCTCATTCATCTAACCCATTAATCATCCACACTGGGTGTTAGACATTCTTCCTACCACAAAATGACTGGGGGGAGTTCGACTTTATACTGACTATCCTAACCTCGACCAACCATTGACCAAACATTGACCACACATTCAACCGACTTCAACCAAGCCTCGACCAAGCCTTGACTAAGCCTTGACCAACCATCAACCAAACCTTTTAATCATGACCTCAACCGACCTCAACTAAACATTCAACCAAACAATGACCAAATATCAACCAACTTCGTGTACAACATCAACTAGCATGTGACCAATATGGAGCGAAGTAAATGAGGCAAATTCACCCCTAATTGGCTCAGACCTTTCATCATCATGCATAAGTATGGGCCAGGGACTTATCATCTGTCCTCTCTCGACGAATGGCCAGAACCTAAGCCTCTTAATGCCTTGCATCTGCGACCATTCTACTATTAGTCGAGTACTCATCCACTTGACATTTAACTTGAAGCTCATCCCTTGATCAATCCCCATCCTCTTAATCCTCATTCCTTTCAACCCTATTCCCATTAACAAATCCTATATAACCCTTTTATAACGTATGGATGCTTTGTCCTAATAAAAGGGAGCCCTTGAACTTCTATAGTCTTATCCATGATTCAAAATTCTATCAAAGAATAATCAAGATGTCAAAATATCCAAGGTCACAAAATCAAAAAGATAGATTGCTCCCTCAAATGACAGCTATACTATCATTGCTGTAGCTAATAGATTGCTCCCTCGAAGGACAACTATTCAAAGCCCTTATATATAAAGCAAAAATATAGATCACTCCCTCGAAGGATGGCTATGACTAAATCTTGCTACAAACAACACTTTCTTAGAAGCTTCCCGCATCGATCAGCTTCACAAATGACCACAAAGCAAAATGACATCTCTATGTAGACTTCCTGCATCGATCAGTCTGCTCAAAAAAAAAAAAAGGGTCATGGACTTGGCTTGTAGTTGTCTCAGGGTCTCCTATAAAAAGGGGCAAGGTTATCTTTGCTCTAAAAAGGGTTACCCCATCCTCACCTATCATAACACCTGTTCAAGGGACTTCGAGCTCATTTTAATGTCAAAATGATTCGATCACTTCTCTAACACAACCCATGGTCAACGGCGTAATGCATGAATGGGGATCTTGGTTCTAACAACCCCTATCTATGCTGTCATTCTGGCTCGTGTCAATGAAAGAGCAATTTGCCTTTCACTTTTTTTTCATACTTTGGTCACATCCAACCAAATCATTTGCCAACCAAACCAAATCAAACCAAAACATCTTCAGACCTGTCACATCATCATAGTCCATTTCACATAGTTTCTCTGGACATCAATACACATGGAAACTATCGACCACATAATTTATGTTAAGCATAAACCATTACTTGCTGAAACATAAATAGACTCAATTCATTTTTAGCATACATCCATCACGAATATGGAAAATTGTTAGGGATGAAAGACCCCAACCAATGTTACAGAATACACCATTTGGAAAAGGCTGTAACATCTTTTTCTCCTCATCATTTCAACACATGACCAAATCAACCTATCGACCACCTTTGACCTCTTGCCTAAACTACATTAGTCTAATGCCCTAAGACCGAGGCTATGTAGGCAACACTCAGATGACATGACGTCTTTTGGGGTTAGCTCGACCACCCTCGTTTGTTCGTCTACCTAATGGATAAACCATATCCTCCTTTTGACCATGATTTGACCCCGACCAGACCATCAACCACTTTGACCCTCTTCCTCCCTTTTAGGGAGAACTACATAGGCCTGAGGTCCTAACAATAGGGGCTATGTAGGCAGCACTCAGTTGACATGGGGTCTTCTAGGGTTAGCTCGGCCATTCTTTCATCACATTTCTTCCATCACATTCTTTCGTCACCTACCAATCACATCACAAACAATCACCTATTTTCATAATCATTAACAAAATCAAAGCACCATCATCATAATCATAAAACATCTTCACATTAATCATTAAGTATCATCATAAACACCATCATGACATTAGGCATATATCATTAAAACATTTGAGAAATACTAAAGACATCCATAACATCCATAACACATCAATAAAACCAAAATCACATCATATATATATATATATATATCAATGTTTTACAATGGCATAATCTGTGCCTCTGTCTCTCTCTCAAAAAATCAAGTACATCTCGCATCAATGGCTCACAGGTTGATATATACATCATATCAAAATCTGCCCTCAAGGCTGTGGTTGTGGTGGTGGTGGTGGCGGCCGAGAAGATGCTATATCATCTTTGTCCTCTGATCTGCATCGCCTGCAAGACCCTAAAGCTGTCTCTCGCGACATAGAACACTGTCAGCTCATCTCTGCCCTCATATCTGAGTATCGTTGTATCTAAGAAAACCCCCTAATGGCTCCCTCATAATATGCAATCTTGTCTAACACATTATTATATCTAACTATAGATACAGTCTGTAGTGGACCCATCTGACCTGCTGTCATGCCCTGCACTGAACCTTGTGGCTATGAAAACCCTAGCTGCACTGACGTTGACTGTGTGGGTTGCTAAACTGGCTGTTGAGGTGGATGCTGCATCAAGCCCTGTCCTCCCAAAACCTATCCTGCCAATGCCTATGCTTGGGCTGTAGCCAATTGACCCTGCAAAATGGTCACCTGTCCTCGTGCTACATCCCTCTCCTGGATGGCAACATCTCTCTCCTGTCTGGCAGCGTCCCTCTCCTGCCTCACTGTATCCCTGTCCCTGATCACAGTCTGCAGTTCAAGCTATGGTCCTGCCTGTATACCTACATACTCTCCTACCCACCATGCCGAGTAGGCCTCTGTGAATCTTGGATATGCTATCCCAGGGCCTGTTGGTAGCTCCTCAAAATCTGATCCCTTTTTCTCCTCTGGCAATGGGAGCGGTGCCTCAATATCATCTTATTTATACAGTGGAAAGGCAGGCATCACATCCTGAAGCAACCCAAACTAGCACCGCACTCTCTCCACTAGCACCCTCTCAAGCTCGCCGACTCACCTACCCCTGACCCATCTCAGGCTCTGTACCCTGACTAACTACTCTCCCTGGTCTCTAAATGCTGGATACACCAAGTACAGTCTCCAAATGATATCTGTAGGGATCAGAGCCTCCAGCACCCCTCTATAGTGGTCAATGTCTTTGACCACTCCATCCATTTGCACTTGTACCATCATCTCGCGCCACCATCTAAATTTGACCCTGAAGCCAGCCTGAATAGCCACTGGGAGGCCAAGAGGTCATTTGACCATGATATGCTCTTAAGCCCAATAGTGCAGGAGGTGGCCCACACACAAACTATACCATCACCGCTGATTGATCCCCCACAGCTCTCTATATACTTGGGCCAAAAAGATAGGTGCTTAGGCAAACATTGTCTGCTACTTTATCATCTCTATCAAAACCCTAGTCATAGCAACTAGAAACCTGCCTCCCTCTGCATCTGGTATCACATAGACTGTGATGCCTATCATCATCAAAATGGCCAGTTGATGCGCATCCTCATCTGCTGTATATAATGGCTCATATGTAAAACTTGCTAAGTGGTAGCTCATCTCAGTGACGTGCTCCCCAAACAGTGTAACCATGTGTATATCATGCACCTCTCTCAAGCACGCATATAGGTTTGCTCTATGTATCGATAGCCACAAAATTTAGTACACGTCCTTGACTGTCACTGTCATCTCCCCTATCGGTAAGTGGAAAGTGTTGGTGGAATGATCCCACCGCTCGATCAAAGCCACCATCAAGCTCATGTCCCTTGCCACCCAATAGTATCATCACAGCTCGTCGAGTCCCACTGTGCTCATCTATGCCCACTCCTCTCCAGTGATGTCCTGACACATCTGCGTCAGTAATGGCGACAACTGATCCCATAGCATCAGCATCTGCCTCACCTGCATCCAAAAATCAAACCCATGTCAATGCGACTACCAATCCCCATGACTCTTCTTCTTTAGCATGACCATTTTCCCTTTTATTTATCTACTTGACCTTCTACCTGACCATCTATGGCTACCCTGACACTCGGGAAGCCCTTGGCGTAGCTTCGACCCTTTCAACTTGGCAATTTTTAACCTCTCTCTGACCAGGCATCCACCGACATCAGTTTGCATGCCGACGATGGCACTTACCTAACCGACGTCGATCACTTAGTGACTGACATCGGTAGGAAAGTGACCGATGCTGGCCGTTGATCCGTTGACATCGACGAACCCATCGATGTCAGTGACTGGTTCAACCCTAGAGCTGAATGGGGCGACCCCTAAAAATTAGGGCTTCCCCATTTGACCACCCTTTTCCCCCCAAAACCTTCTTAAATCACCCTAGCATGACCTACCTGCCCTTTCCACCCTCCTAGCTACCCCTCCCCCTTGATTTCTAGTTAAAAACATCAAAATTTCAAAAACAAAAACAAAATTAAAAAACAAACCAAACAAGCTCACAACACCTCCTACCTCGTCTCATCATCACCTCCGTGGTGGCACAATAGGTGCTACTAGTGGTGGACCTCCCACGGGTCCTCCTCTGCCCTCTGCCATCTCCTTCATCTCAATTTGTCTATGAGCTCCTCCTGGGCTACCACTACCTCTGCAACCTCCAATCCCTGTCCAAATTGCTCCCTCTCTTTGCCAATTTCCCTCTGCCACCTCACACTGCTAAACCGGTCAACTTGGAGTCACTTTCACTCAGTCACTCCAGAGCTCACTTTTCTCACTGAGTCAACAAATCACAAATGACTTTTGGTGGGCCACCAATATAGTTTTGTCAGATTTGGTAGGCCACTGACGTCGGCATAGGCGTGCCCTAGATCATCGACGTCAATCGATTTATGCCGACGTCAAATGCATTGGGCCACTAACGTTAGTTTTATCACCGACGTTGGTGGTGTTCAAACCTCCTTATTCTTCACCATGACCAAAATCATGCCCCAATCAGTTAGCTTTCACAGTATAAGTCCTCTTAGCCTCCTGGGGCACACTTGAGATCACTTTTACCTCCATCCCTCGACCACCGACCTTGGAGATCGTGACTATCTCCTTTGACCACTTTTGAGACAACTTTGCCTTGGTTGTTTTGATTGCCTTTGCTACCTCACGCCAAGTTAACAAACTATCCAGACCCTCACAAGTATTGGATTGCACGCAAGTTGATCCCTACTGCTTGTGAATTTTTTCGTGTTTTCTAGGAGCACTTCCTGAGCCTGGGATACCTGGAACACGATGACCCATTAGAGCTATAGCTTAGATCGAATAACCCAATCAGCTATGACTAAATGCTGGGCCCAGTTATTTTGATTTTGGCACTCCTCGACCTTTGACCATGAAAATTTGACCTACCTATCACGTGGTGTGGTACACGTGTAATCTCACAACCTTTGCAACATATACACTCAGTCTTCACCCTCTCTATCCATCTCTTTGTCAAATCGACACTCGATCTCAGGTTCCCTTCTCTCGACTCCCGCTTTGAGGGGGGAACACCTCATCCCATACATGGGGCAACCAACTCCTATTTTTGTCTTACAGTTTGTCAAGAACAACCAACAAGACAAAAAGGGGAAAATGTAGACACTGAAATTGTGTCTACCCCTTGGTCACCCTCCCCCCTTGGTCCCCTTGGTCCATATTCCTAACACTTGTCCTAAGCCCCCTCATTTATTAAATTAAAATAATCAAATATTTTAATTTGGTAGCCCCTTTGCCACTTCACCCATGCCACCTCGGATTCCTTCCCTTGGATCCCCTCACCTCATGCCATGCCTTAATGACCCAAATCCCACCTTAGCCCTTCCTCTCGCATCCATTTAAGCCACTCTCGACCATTTTCCCACAACCATTTTGACCCTGGCAGCGTGTAAGAATGGATAGAGGCTAATTTTAGCCTCTATCCCCATTCTTCTGTTGTCGACGTCGGTGACCATTAAAATGCATTTTTGCATCCGTTGCTGCCCTCGGCGAACATGAACTCTTTTACACTTGGCATTCTGTCTCTCTCTCTTTCTCCCTCTCACACAACAAACTTCACCAACTATAGGTACTCTATAGGAACAACTCCAAATTATGAGATAAAAGGCATTTGTAGGTCCATCAACAACTTCAGCAACAGGTTTCCTTCACTCCTCCTCCAGCAAGCAGGAGATAAGTATTCCTTTGTTTTTCATTTTAGTTCTTATTTGAATTCATCTATTAAGCTAACCACTGCCTAGACCTAACCTACCCTTCCTTGAGAGGCTGAAAGGCCTTCTCTAATCCCTATCTCCTTATCTCCCCCTTTTGCCTCTATTACTCAGCTAGTCCCTTTCCAGATCATACTCTCAGTCCAATCAGCCCTACACAGACTTCCATATAGTCCCTCTAACCTCCAAATAGGGTCTCTGACCCTCAAACAAAATCTCAAACCATTCTGCAGATCAAAAACCAGACCTGAAACTCATCCCTAGCCATTACCCCAACCGAACTCGACCATTTCCCCTACCAACATCGACAGACTAACCGACGTCGGTGACCTCCTTCACCGACTCCGGCATAACCACCGACGTCGGCGACTGTGCGAAGCAGATTGCTGCATAACAGGTACGCATTTGCTATTTATTTCTTTCAATTAGTCTTTATCATTTCTATTTTTGTCAATATTCTATTTTTTTAATAGTGGACTGTCATCCTCCAAGGAGTCCTTGCGCTTCTAGGATCAAGCTTTCGCTTGGCAGTCCACTTTCTAGTCATCTAACAATTTTTGTGTTTTAGTCTCTTTCTTCCACAGGTGTCATCCTCCACAACCAAAGAGGAGTTCCTTCCATCATCTGAATCTGGTGCGTAAGACTATATCTAGGTATGTACAAGCCCTAGACCATTTATCTTATTTCCTCATTTCTCTTTTGAATGTGAAAAGTGAAAACTTGTTTGGAAACACTTATATGCACTGTAATCTGCTCACCCTGCTAATTACACTAATTCTGTTAATTTAAACTTATAAATATATTTCCTAGCTAACTTAACTAATATATCATTGTCCCACATCTCATTCCATACATACTAAAAACCTTACTCCATCCCATAACCAATTAATCCCTTTATTAATCCCCTAACAAGAACTATTTACCCATTAACTTACTCCCTAAGCCACTTGCCAATTTAAAAATATAAAATACTCTACTTACCCATCTACCACCCTATTCATAGATATTCCTAAACCCTAAAAACTTATAGGATATTTATATTATTGGAATATTATAGAAATATCCTCCATTTTAGCCCCTTTTCATTTAGAATTTTTTAGAGATTTTCATGGAATTAAAAATTCCATGGAAAATTCCTAGCCATTGATCTCAATAGCTCAAAATTAAATTTGAGCCATTGCTTTTTCCCTCCATTAATATATAACCAAGCTCACTCCTTCCATGAGAATAAGCTAAAAAAATTAAATATCATGAAAAATTAAAGCCTACTTGCTATCTTTTTCTAATTATCATCCTCCTTGCATCCATCCATAGCTAATATCAAGTATCAGGCAAACAATCCAACATCCTTCAATTTGGCATCAAAAATCCATTTGACAATCTTGGAGAGGAGCTATAAAGAGGTAAAGTGATATTAAGATCCTTCTTATTAAGCTGATTATCTATTTTATCCCCTTTTATTGGTGTGTTTATATTTTAAGTTTTTATTACTAAAAATAGTAATAAGAGTTGAATCTAAAATTTAGGCTATATTTTTTATGACCAGAGTGGGAGATACTCTATAAAGTAACCTTAAAAGTTTGATGAAAGTGATTTGGATTATTTTAGGACAAACTAGATGTGAATTGAAGATTGAATTTTGAAAAACTTTCATGCACAAGAAATCTATGGTCTTGCACTCGTATTAGCGATATTGTAGTTGCAATATTGAAATGTCAATCATGGCATTGTCTAACGACTATGCTTGATCATTAATGATTTTGGAATTTTGTAGGTTTTTGATTTTTGAAAAAATTAAAACTTTTCAATTTGTGGTTTTGTGCTGCTAATCATAGTTTTGTAGGTTAGAGTTATGATTTTTTAAGATCTAGTAGTTAAGGTCATATTACTATATTCTGTTTTAGCTAACTCTTCTGCAAGTCAATTATTATTTTGTTTACTATATATAAGTTTGTTTATATTATGTTGTGTATGGAAAGAAGGGGTAGCCTAACATTTTGACTATTTTTTCCCCAATGAGAACATTACAGATTTCAAAATAACAACTTTGCCCTGGTAATAGTGATCTTATAGTTGGAGTCACAATTTTGTATAAATTGGGTTTACTCTATACCTATGGCTCTTATTTATCTTTATGTAAGTTGTTATTTTTATATTTGTGTTTTCTTGGGGTTTTTTTGGGTTTTTTGGTGTGCATAAAATGGGAAATAATCTAGCCTTGACTATTTTGACCATAACTCGTAATATCACAACTTTCCTATCTATGGTTTTCCTCTGGTAACTACGGTTTTACCTTCAAGACTTACAGTTTTGTCCTTTTTGACCAAATTGATAAAACCTTGATCGATAAATTTTTAATTTGTAAATGAAGGGTTTTCATCTCCTATAGGTAGTTATAAGGTTTCTTGTAATATGCCTAGGTTATCTCTTGATTATTTTAACCATTTTGGAATATAATTATTTTGGCCAAAACTGTATACTTGCAGGGGTGTTCTAAAAGTCTATTGTCTATGTGTAGGATCAATAGGCATAAGAGGAAAACCAAGGAAAATACTCAAACACATCACCATTAACCTGTCTTACCTCTTGCTACATTACCACAAGTCTCAAACTTACGATTTTGACCGGCAAGTTTTATAGATCATAGTCATGGGTTTGTATTTAAATAGGAAATAGGATAGTTCTGGGTCATCTATTTAGATAAGCACTAAACTTAGTAATTTTTATTCTATCTATATATCAATATTATCAGTCTGCCTATCTATATTAATCATAAATCATTTTAAAACTTTGAAATAGTAAACTGTTATAAGAGGTTGAAAAACTTTTTTGTTGACCTATCTATTTTGTAATTTTCTGAAGGGTAACCTAATTTCACTGATATCTATTTGCAATAGACATATTTTATACTTTTCCCATTTTTCAAAAAATTTTAGATTGTAAAATTTTATAAATTGTAATTTTACTGTATGAAGTTACAATTTTATATAACGGTCATGGTTTTATAGGTTAACCATTACAGTTAGTTAAATTCTAAAAAATCACAACTTGTGATTTGCAATTTTGTCTTGGAGTTGTGATATTGTAGTTTTTGGTTGCGATATTGCACTGTGTATTTGCAATTTTTTAGGGAATCATGGTTTTTTAAAAACTAAACTACTAACTATTTTTGGCATAAGAATCCTCAAGACTAAGGCACCCCACTTTATTTTCTAACCTTTGTGATTATAGAAGGGGTACCCAAAACACAATATTTTAATCTTATTGCTTGAATATAATTTTTTATTGTGTGTAGTTTCATTTATGTATATATTCACTTGTTTCTTGATTGTACATAGTAGTGTTTCTCTCACATAGGTAATTACTTGGGGAAATTTAAGTGTGTTTGCCTATTTGTTACCCTTGCCTGAGTCTAGGATATCATGTGATGTGGAATTCATACCCATGCATGAGATTATAAATTAGGTGTTAGTGACATGTATTTCATCATCATGCACTAGAACAAACTTTATCTTTTAGTGGATTATAAAAATCAAGAGAGTTGTCTTTAGGCACCTGAGCATAATTCTCCATAAAGGGTTGCATGGAGTGAGGGGCAATTAAAATCCAATATATAGGGTGGTTAGACAACATCCTATGGAATTAGTCTCCATTGTACCTTCATGTCTATCAGAGACAGCTAGAAACCCTTGTGTAAACCTGGATTAAGATCCTTTAGTTGTAATAGATGTACTGCTATCAGATTTAATTTTAACTCCTAAGTAACCATCATGTACAAATGGGGTTGAGAGGGTTTGATAGATTATGTAACGGGTCAAAAACCTAAAACCTCACCTATGAATCCATGTTATGGTGTAAGCATTGAGTTACACACCCTTATTAGTTGACTAATTTAAGATTTATGATTGTGTGTGTTGCTTGAGTGTTGTGATAAACCTATATTATTTGAAAATTGAGTCGGCCATACCCCATTTTTGTGTGTAACACATTATATACCCCTAAGTTAACACCAGTCATCATATCTGTTGACCAATTTTGCCCAATAGGCAAATTTTTTGGTCCCCTTCTACCCTTGCTTTTCAATGCCAGTCATTTTTAGGATTGCACAAGTTCATGCCTTGGTTCAATGGCTTGGTTCAACAGTTTGGTTCAAGACCACCAGTTCAACGCTTGGTTCATCAGCCTAGTTCAATCAGTCGGCTCATTAGCCAGTTCATCGGCACACAATGGTTGAACCATTAAACCATTGAACCAGCTTGGTTCAATAGTATGCCCAATTGGCTGAAGGGCAGTCTCAAGGTTCAAATGCCCTTGCAAAGGGCAGGCACTTCAAAGGAAAAGGACTGGGTAAGTTCAAAATTTGTCTAAGTTAAAATTTGTATAAGTCCTGAATTCCTTCAGACTTTTGTCCAAAGGAATTCCTTCAGACAAAAAGTCCAAAGGAATTTGGGTGCAGCTCAAGGCAAAGACAGACCTGGGGAGAATTTCTGCATACTTTTTATCCACGGGAAAATGTCCATGGACAAAAGCTCATAGAAAATACACAAGGCAAAGACAGACCCAGGGAAATTGTCCATGGATAAAGTCTGTGGGAACTCAGGGAACTCCCATCCAAATACAAAGGACACTTTCAAAGGGCCAGAGGGTCACCTTCCCTTCGAGAAGGTGCTAAGAGGAATCAAAAGCAAAGAGTGCCTGCAGACAGGGCCGAGGAAAACAAAGATGCAGAAAAGCCAGCGAAGGACCCAGTGACATTTTGATAGGGACGAGGACATCCCAGAGGGTATCAAAATTAACAAAGCAGATTAGCCATTAGTTTTCAAACCAATGACAACCCTGTGAATGTCAAAATTAGCACAACAAAATAGACATTTGTTTTCAAAATGAGGGAGTGCTAACCATGAAAGCCCAGAATGCAGTGACCCACCATGAAGTTCACCCCTGAGGGCCAAAAGAGCCAAAAGAGACAAGATAGGAAAAAGGAAAAATCCCAAGAAATAAAGAGAGAGATGCCACGTGAAGGAACGTACTGCCAAGTAGCGAAGGAAAGCATTGACTCAAGAAGTTATTTCGGTAGATGATACAATGCCTGCGAATTGACCATTGGGGGATGCAAACAACTAGTAGTGCAACCAATTTTCTCCATTTCACATTAATGAGTGGACAAACCATGTAAATCATCTTGAAGAAGCGGCCTTACAAACAGACAAAGCACGTAGCTCATTAATGTTTTGAGCGACTTGCTCTTCCCATTTATGGGATGCAAATAGGTCACTTGTAAAAAAGGGGCACCAAAAGGTCTCCTGTCTTCTCTTATATATTGAGGACTTGTCATTTAGAAAAGGATCTTCCACATTTGTAAGGTGTAGCCCTGGCAAAATTTCACATGAATCAATAAATGCATTTTTACCTCTATCTTGGATAGACATTTCTGAGTATGTCTTGAGTGTTTGTTTATGTTCAGCCATTATTTCTTAATGCTTTTACAAGTTCAACACCAACATATCTACTGTCTACAAGGCACCATCTCTACAACTGACAGGAGGAGAGCTACATTTGGAAGTGCAGAACAAAGAAATTACTTACAGCGTGCATTCCACAACACCTTGGTAAATCTCTATTTTCTATGTTTCATGAAAGCCTCCCTGCCAGTTTCTTGCAGCCTGGTTCTTCTACCATGTCTGAAGTGTGTGTATGTGTATGTCTGATTTAAAGAGTGGATGTGAGAAGGTTGACTTATTTTGTTGCATTACATCTTTAGAGTAGTTTGTTTTCCTATATCTTTCTCCCTTTTCACCCCCCAAGTATACATATATATATGTGTGTGTGTGTGTGTGTGTGTGTGTTAGCACTTGCTGGAATGAACATGATGCATCAAAGGGATCTATCCCTTATCTAGAGACTCTCCCCTCCAGCTTCGCCAGTCCCACAGGCGAGAGGGGAGTTTCCATAGTTGCGAGGAGAAGGCAAGGGCTCGGCCTCCTGCCAAGGGTGCAATCTTCGACGTCAACAATATTATCATTGTAAACCTTCTACATCTCACACTCATCTCATATTCTTCACATCCTACTCTTTCATTTTCCATCTACCTAAACCTATATACCTCATACTCTCTAGCTACCCTATTATATCCTAAAATCCACCTTATATCATCTACCCATATTTTATTGATCATACATCCCACATTTACTACTTCTTATCACATCATATAATATCTAACATCCATCTAGTATCCATTTTACATAATCTATACCTCTCATATCCAACAATATCCGTTGTATATTATAGGTAGCTTCTATAATCCTTCTTGTCCATCCTATATCTTCCATCACTTATCCCCATAGATCATCCCATATCTACCATATATTTTTTATCCATATACCATCATCCTATATATTCTATTTATCTCCTCACTTCACATCTTATATCTTATATAATCTATCCATCACATATTATCTCATCACCTTTGAATACTACATTTAGTCTTGAAATCAAGTTCTAGTGGTCACCCATCCTTTTAATCCTCGTTATCACTTCCTAAATCCCTAGACTAGGTATTATCAATATGCATTATATTATTAAGAATATAATCTATCACCCATCATTCATCCCTATCAAGTGCTTTCTTTACCTAGAACCCATCCAATCATCACTTTGCTAGTGGACAAGGTATTTGATCCCATCACTCTCTTTTATCCTTGATAGATTGGTCTCTTATAAGGCTTTATCTTTTGGTAATTCTTAGTCATCCCATCCCTTTCTAAAAATCATCACGTCACTCTCTTTGAGCACTAGTAGATTTGATTTCTAGATGGAGTTAGTATTTGAACACTTCCACATCATCTGTAACACCTCATCACATCTCTCTTTCAAAATGGTGATCTAAACCCATGCCCAACTTAGGATTGGACAAGCTTTCAACCAAAAAAATGATCTATTGGGGAATCTAGGTGATCCAACTCAAGTTTATGATTATATACATAGTGATATGCATACCCACAAAGAAGAGGATGAATGATTTAATCCCCTCTATAATGATGAGGTTAGTAATTTAATTGACTGATACCTCTATGAAAATTGTGATCATGTTTTAGCCCATGCCATTGAAATAGGGGCACACTACCCTCAAATTTTGATCGAAGCCTCCTACAACATATAGTCCATCCTCCAAATCATCCAAATATACCATGTTAAAATACACATACCAATCAAATACCTGAGTAAGAGGAAGGTGTGGACCAATAATTTAT
Source organism: Torreya grandis (assembly GCA_037957365.1). Classification (NCBI taxonomy): domain Eukaryota; kingdom Viridiplantae; phylum Streptophyta; class Pinopsida; order Cupressales; family Taxaceae; genus Torreya; species Torreya grandis. The sequence continues at coordinate 387,071 of JARHVA010000795.1, forward strand.
ATAATAACACCCCAAACCTCTCCAAAATAATCATATTGAGGCTAACAAGAGGCAAACTATCTTAGAAGATCGACTAGACCAACTTACACATCAAATAAACCTTTTACTTCATGCCCAAAATCAACATCCATCATCCCCCCATCATAATTTCCATAACACACAAAACACCCATAACAATCAAAACACCCATATCCCCCATAATAGTCACAATCAAACTACCAATCCTCTTGGGGACCCCACATTCACACAAGAATGGAAAATGGTGAAGGAGACTCTCCAACAAGTAGACCTACACTCACAAGCTCTAAAGTACAAATATAAAGATTTTTACTCTTCCCTCTTGGAGATGAGCATGCTGGAAATACCTTTCCCTCCCCACTTTGAGGTGCCTAAATTCATAATATATCAAGGGAAAGATGATCCTAGAGATCATGTACAATACTTCTATGTGGCTTACGGTGAAGTAGCATATGAATATGCCTATTTATTGAGACTTTTCCAAAAAGGCCTTACTAGACTAACTTTATAATGGTTTACGCACTTACCTCAGGGGTCTATATCCAACTACGGGGAATTTAATGAACAATTTATCAGACATTTTTTATTCAATAGTGAACATGATATCTCCATCATAGACCTTTATAATACAAAACAAAGATATGGGGAAGGCCTGCCATAATTCTTATAAAGAAGGATAAGCTTAGCAAACTACTTATGATACACAATACCTAAAAAGGAGTTAGACAAAATATTTGTGGATAACCTTAATGCCAAGCTCAAATATTAGTTAAAGCTCCAATGTACTAAAATATTTGTGGATAACCTTAATGCCAAGCTCAAATATTAGTTAAAGCTCCAATGTACTAAAACCTTTGAAAAAATAATTAAGAAGGGGATGTCAATTGAAAAATTAATTATTAAAAAAGGGACAATTAAACTATACTCTTGAAATGAGCACAATCAGAATTAGGACAACTCCTTTTCAAGAAAATTAAAAGTCTTCAACAAAAACAAGAATGTTATGGGAGATGGGGTGATCGATTCCAAATAGCAACATATTTAAATAGTACAAAAGAAGAGCCCCACATAACAATCAAATATCTCCTCCATTCAAGTTCCATGAGGAAATCTAAAGCCTCAAACTGGAAAAAATCCACTCACTAGCTTGGGAATACCCATCAAAATAGTCCTTGACCAATTAATTACTACTAACGTGATCACCCTTATTGAAATTAGACCTTTGGATGATCATCAACCTAAACCAGATTGGTACCGTGAAAATGAATTTTACAAATATTGTAGGGTTAAAGGACATGATACAAAAAGATCTATGCAATAAATGCACTACATTAGGACCTAATTGAGAGGGGTGACATTAAAATAGAAGGGGATAATCATTCAAAACAATATGAAAATGGGAAACTAGGCATCTATAAAGACTTGCTACCCAAGCATTATCAAAGAAATAGGAAGCCACTAAGAGACCAGGTTCAGGCCTCTTCTTCCAACCTCATTGATTAAATCAATACCATTAAAAATTTAATCCCCCAATAGCCCACTCCATCATCTTCCACCATATTAAAAATTAACTAGGCCACTGTTGATTGTGTGGTTACCACTAGATGTAGTAAAATTGTAGTTCTTGAGGCACCACCCAAAGACCTATCTATTTATTTTGATAATCAAAAGGGGAGTATTTCTAAGAGAGTTTCAAATTCTTTTGATAAATATTATGATATTATTCAATAGTTTGAGAAGATGCCAACCCAAATTTCATTAATAGAGCTTTTCAAAACATCATCTTTACATCGAGAGATACTTAATAAAGTTTTGAATGACCTTAAGGTCCCTAGTGATCTAGACACCAATCAATTCTAAGCATTAATGGGACATTTATCCCCTTCTCAATAGATTACTTTTAGTCCCTAGGACATGCCTCCAATTGACCCAAACCCTAATTATCTGTTATTCATTGAAGTATCCATATCCCATCACCATATTCCTAGGGTGATCGTAGAAGGAGGATCATCATTAAATTTATGTAATCTAGAATTATTCAAGAAATTAGGGTATTCAGAAGCATCTTTAGGGCTTACTTTAATTATGATAAAGGCATATGATGATAATGAATGACTATTTGTAGGAACTATCTACCTTATGATTGTCATGGGGCTTATGGTACACCGAACTCTACTTCATGTTGTGGATGTTGACTTACCTTATAACATGTTGCTAGTTCAAATTATTTGTTATTCATTAAAGTATCCATATCCCATCACTGTATTCCCAGGGTGCTCATAGGAGTATCATCATTAAATTTATGTAATCTAGACTTCTTGAAGAAATTAGGGTATTCAAAAGCATATTTAGGACTTACCTTAATTATGATAGAGGTGTATGATGATAATTAATGACTTTCTTTAGGAACTATCTACCTTCCCATTATCGTGGGGCTTGTGGTACACCAAACTCTACTTCATGTTGTGGATGTTGACTTACCTTATAGCATGTTACTAGTTCATCCATGGATACATGAGATGAAAGTTGTCCCATATACCCTAAATGAGTGTCTAAAATTTTTCCATTTAGGCATGGAAGTCAGCATCTCTAGGGAAATTGATCATTTTTGCAGTTGTCAAATGGATCAATACTCATCATCATATCACTATCCTAACATAGATAATTCCATTTTAAGTTCAACAACTACCAATTATATATCCCTCAATTAGCTTGTACCTACATCAGATCTTCTATCACATGTCACCCACTTAAAAATCACATCCATGGGTTGTGGAGAGTACGAATATAAAACCTTTTATGTAGGTGACTTACCACTCTCCCCACATAGTTATGGGTCCCTGGCCATATGGAAGACTAATCCTATCAAGTATCAATTTAGACCAATGGCCTTCTCCAATGTAGGTCTATTATCTAAATAGTACATTAATAAATCATATGACTCATGGATTATTTTATAAGATGAGGCCCTAATATCTCCTAGAAAGTGATACCCTCACATCTAGAAGATGTTACAAAACATACATTATCAAGGGAAAGGGTTAGAGAGACATAAACAAGGTAGGCTTGAACCCATATTAGTTCAAGAACATCCATAGTATCTTGGGTTAGGGTACAAACTATTTGATGATGACCTAAAATATATTATTATGGATACTACTTCGATCCCTGAGCACTCTCTCTGATAAAGAATTTAAAATAGGTTTTATTTATAGTTACTTCAAGGAGATTATTGCTATCAACATTTTTGTTAACACTACCATTTCCACCATCAACATCTCCCTTTTCTACCCTTCACTCATTGATTGGGATTAAAAATAAGAGCCCTATTTTGATACATTTCAAAATGATGAAGCAATCTTGGAATTTTTGGGAATTCAAGATTTCATGCCTTTTAACGATCATAAGAAATGATTTTCAATAAATCTTTGTCAATTTGAATATTTAGGGGAACAATAAATATCTCATGATAAAAGTGAAGAAGATTTATCTAAAGATGAAAAGCCACTTCAAGATTTGAAAGAATTTTCCCATGTTGCACTAGAATCAGAAGAATATATGTAAATAGACATAGAACTCCCAGATTGTTTTACTTCAGAAGTCCCATATCAGTCATTACCCCCTTATCTCCAAGACCAGTCACCCTCTCTTATTGAGGATGTGTTTGAATTTAATATTTGGATTGAAGAAAATCCCAAAATTGTTAAATTGGGGGCAACTCTAACACTTGAGGAGCATCGGATTCTTATTGAGCTACTTAAGGAATTCATACGTGTTTTTTCATGGTGTTATTATAATATGCCTAGACTTGACCCCTCCTTAGTAGTACATCATTTTATTGTTCATCCTAATGCTAAACCAATCAAACAAAAATTATGAAAAATGTACCCCAAAGTGGCCCTATTACTTAAGGAGGAGTTAAAATTTTTATTGGAAGCTAGATTAATTTGGCAAATAAATTATTTATATTGGATCTCTAATAATGTTTCCATGGCTAAACCACAAGGAAGAATTCAAATTTACATTGAATTTTGGGACAATAATAAGGCATGTCTAAAAGATGACTTCCCTTTTCCAAATATTGACATGATCATGGACTCAACAACATGATATGAAATGTTATCTCTCATGGATGGCTTTTTAGGCTATAATCAAATTAAATTTGTAGACACCTAAAACTAGCCACCGATAACCTCCAACCAAGCTTTTGACCAATTTCCACCCAAAATGCACAATTTTGTCTAATAACATGAAAACATGATAAATGATGTGAAATTGATATATTCAAGTGCTGATTTTGGCCAGGGTATCCCTAAATGGGGAAATGCAATTTATGGACCAGCTAACTTTGATCAGATCATTTCAAATCAAAATAACAATTTTGCACCTAGGTGCTCTGGATTGATCTTTCCTATAAAATCTCTTGCACAAGACATGTGGCTTCATTATTTTTTGTTGGTAACATCCTAAATGGGGTAATGGATCCAATGCATCTAACATGGACTTCCAATTCCAATCCAGTCAAATTTTTGACCAATCACAAGGCATTCTGATCAATTTGAGTAATTTGTGCACAAAGTGCTTAAGCATTGCTTAAGAGCTAATTAATCCAAATCAGGGCCTGATCAATAATTACATGGAAAATTGTTAAACACTTGTTTTTAGAAATGAATATTGAATATCTACATCATGTGACCTCATTTCTTGGGAAAACATTCCTAGATCATAAATGCCACAAATATCAGGATTCATGGCTCATCAAAGCCCTCCATGCCTCTTAATTGCTCCTCTATCCCAAATATTGATGAGTATATTTTTGGATTTTAATTATATAATATGATTAATCCTTAGCCACACATCTAAATCTTGAGATGGATGGTTCAAGTTGATTCTAATCAATCTCAAAAATCTATAAATAGAGAGGCCATAAACATCATTTGTAAGTCTTGATAATACAAAGTTATAATGCACAAATGATTCCAAAAGCCATTGAAATTAGTGTTACCATGCCAAATTGATTCCAAGCCAAGCCAAGCCAAAGCCACAAGGTGCCAAGGAGAAGAGGAGATAGCGAAGCCTCCTTTGATAAAGACTTCATGAGCACAAGCCGAGCAAGCCACTACAACAAGCATTTTGGAGCATCTAAGGAAGGTAAAAGAGGGTTTATTTTAAATTTTAGTTGTGTATTTTATTCATGTTTTTCAAATAAATGCTCCTTAGTGTCTAGGCCTAGAGATGTTATGCTAGTTAGTGTGTTTCTTTTATTTTGTTTTCATTTTAAAACTAACATGATACTAACCATCCTTTCTTGAGTCAAATTCCTAGATTCACATATGGCATGCCTGGTGGGACCAAACACATCCCACACATGAAGAAGATCATTCTGTAAATTTAAAATCTTCATTTGGACCATTAAAACTCTTGAAATTTGATTTTCTAACTTTATTTTACTATTTTTCTTTGTCATGGGTTTAAACAGTAACCGATGTCGGTTAGTAAAACTGTCATCAGTTGGCATAACCATCATCAGTCATTATTTGTGTAACCAATGTCTATTAGATAACCATAATTGGTTAGTAAGTGTAATCGATGTCGATTATATAATTGACGTCGGTCACTATGTTTTCTTAAAAACATAAACCCGAGAGCTATTTTAAAATGCTTGGTTTGGGGTCATACAAACTCTATTTTGGATGATTTTTTTATAAAACCACGTGTTTTATCCTAAATTTTTAGAATTTGACATTAGTTTAGCTTAAAGTTTCATAGATTTTTTTTATAAAATTTGAAAAATCTATTTAAAATGTTTTTAATCTAACATATTTGCTTTTGGGGTGATGCCTGAAGGGTAGACAGGTAACTAGAGGATTTCAAGTTTGATAGATCATGTTTTAGAACATATTTTGAATATTTTAAAATAAATTAGGGACATTAGTTTGGTGCTTAAAGTAACATTTAAGGTGCTTAAATAAGTGTTTTTAGCATTAGTTTTCAAAGTTACAATTGAGACCAAGGTGTCAAATGAACACCACCTCATTTTTCAATTTTAGGCTTAAAAATGAACTCACATTTTCAAAGCTTTTTGTGTTTACTCAATTTTTTAGATTAAATTTTTATTTGGAAAAAAGAGGGATGTTGCATGTACTCTCTTCCATTTTTCCCCTTTAAGAAACCCTTGGAATCAAAAGTGCCATTCCTATTGCTAGTAGCCTAGTCTAAGGCTTAGAAATAATGTCATCTAAATCACTCCCCAAAAACTCGTCAAAGTTTAGGTGACCTTGAAAATGACCCTAAAGTCTTTCTATTTCATGTTTTGTTTATTTTTATGCAAACTTGGCTTGTGAGGGGGACTTCATCACCTCACATGAGTTCTTTAGGGAAGTTTTAACCTAGGGTTTCACCTCCTAAAATTGACTTCACTTACTCCTTTAGAGTTGCACATAGGACGTATCTACATTTAGACATTGCACTACACTGAGTGAACAATAGGATGTAGTGGTTGTAAAAAGGACTAGATCTTTTTACAACTAGCCAATGCCATGGTCACCCAATTTCCATGCTTGTATTTTGCATTGTTTGACATGAAAGTCATTGTATAATTGATTCCCCTAGAAACATTTAAAACTTGATAGTTTATTCAACCCCATATGCCATACCTTTGCTAGGATTTGGACGATTATACTTATTATATTTTGGTCATTTTTACTTGGTATGTTTTGAGACTAAAACTTGTTTATTTGTGTATAAGCCATGTCAAAACCAATTTGTTAATACCTCTCTTTTGTCTAAAGAGGCATTATGCTGACCGTTTTACACCACACTTATGCCTTGAAATTTTTGCTAAACTTATTTGTGTGTGTCATTTGAGTTGAGGAGGGTAGTGTTATGCTACCCAAATCATGTTAAAACCATTTTTCCTTTGAGTCTATTGAATAATAACATAGATCACATCATTTGAGCATGCCTATGTCATTAGGTTGCTCAATTTATTTCAAGACTTGTTTCACCTTGTATCAAAAACTATTTGTTTCAAACCATGTCATGTATACCATTTGGACCTTTGTCTTGTGCCGTCATGCTATCTGATCTTGTCTAACTTGTTTGGTCAAATCCTAGTTTTGAAGGTTGAGTTTTCCATTAACCTTATCAAGTTTGGATTTAAACATTGATTAATTTATGTTTAGGTCTTAATTTGTGGGGTTGATACACATATCTTTCTCTTTTGGGTTGCATAACTTCAGTTATTCAATTAGCCAAATTTAAAAAATATTGATGGTTTATTTATTTAATGCCTATCCTCATCATTATTTGTGCCTTTATTTGGGAGAACACAACTTTTCTCAAAGAGCCTTTTGTCTTATGTCTTATGCCAACTGATCATGTTTATGTTTAATTCCATGTGTCAGGTTTATGTCAAAGTTATTTCCAAACTTTTTAGATTAAATCACATCACATCATACCTATTTATTTGAGCCTAGATTTTGAATCTGTGTTTAGACAAAAGACTTAGTAATTAAACTTTTCCCTTTCTTAGTTTAGACCTTGTTTATAATACTTTGACCTAGACATTTTACATACTAGTTTTTATTCAGAGGCTTGAACTTTTGTGTGTATGACATTTGACGTTAGATGTTTGATGTTAGGATATTTTATGCCAAGTCTTATCACAAACCATTTTGGAGATACAACTCCACTTTCATACCACATTAGAGATACATCTCCACCCCTTCGAACAAGTTGGACCAGGTTTGAACCATTTGTCCTTTGGATCATTTTTCAGATTTTGTAGAACTCTAAGCCTTTATATTTTCAAAGATTTCATCATTTATGCAGATATGTCTAGATAAAATTATGGTGGAGTCATGTGGAATCTAAATTATGATAGAATGGCCACACAAAATCCCATTGGGAACCCCTATAGAGAAAGATTTTATAAGGAGTTTTATTATTCTTCCTACAATACTCCATATCGGGAACATGGTCAAAATCCACAAAATCCAAATTGAGACCTTGATTGGCATGAAGAGGCTTGTGAGGAAGACTTTGAAGACCCAACTATAGATAATGTTGTTTGGGATATGAATCCATACCCTCTTTTCAATAATTAGTACATGTAACACAGTCCAAAACCAGCTTATGATCCAACTCACAACTGGGATGATATGGTTTATGAAGAAGACTTCGATGCTTTGTCTTATGCGAGTAATCAAGCTCCACCACATCATACCAATTCTATTCCAGGACCACAATGTCACACCATTCCCATACCAAGACCTCATCCTTTAGTTTGTATGAGTAACCAAGCTCCACAATGCCCAACCATTTCTATACCAGGACCTTGTCCTTTGGTTTGTGTGAGCAATCAAGCTCCACAACACCCCTCCATCATTACAAGACCTAGTCCTTTAGCTTGTTTAAGAAATCAAGCCCCACAACACTCTATTGTTACCATCTCAGGACTTTGTCATTTGGCTCATGAAAATAATCATGCTCCCTAATGTCCTACCATTATCCAACCATAAGTCATTCCTCGTCTAGTACTAATCCCATCCAAACCTCAACCCATTCAATCCTTAGAAGACCAAGTTATGTTCAAAACTGGTATTTTCCAACACATTAGAGACTAAGGCCAAAAGAACCAACCAATTTAAGATTTTTTTGTTAAACAACCACTTATAATAAGTTAACCTGTGATGAATCGCCTATTGAATCTATACTAGTTGTTGAGGAGTCTCACTCTGATGAGCCAATATTTGTTGAGTCACTTCTTGATGATTATAACTGCCTTTGGGCAAATCATACCTCAACCATGTGCCTATTTTTCAAGAGCCTCCTATTGACAAGCTAGTCTTTGAGGATTTATCTCTTGACCTATTTCCCATCCTAGAAGAGTCTCACTTTGACAAACCAATTTTTGTGGAGCCTATTATGCCATCATAAGCCATTACTTATCTAAAACCAAATATTCAACAAGACATCATTGTAACAAAGTACCCATCAGATGAAAAATCAAAGTTAGAGTCAAGTTCTATTCTTGAATTGACATCAAATTTAGCATCAAAATATGAATCGACATTAGTCTCAACATCAGATTCAAAGTCCCTTGAGTTAGAATCAGATTCAAAAGAAGAATATGTTCATGGTTGTTACAACATTGGTTATACATGCCTTACAGATCAATTTGAATACATATGTGATCTTTCTATAGTTTTTGAGGATGATTACTTCATATTTGACATAAGTTATCCTATAATATTCTACAAAGATTGTACATCCTCTCCCCATTCCATTACCATTCCACAAGCCATTACCATCAACCAAAATAGCCATATCATTAAAATTCTATCTCCCAAAAGTGTCAATTGAGATCGACATAATCATACTTTATTGAACTGCATCCGTGGCAACATAGTAGTTCAAGAAGAGCAAAGAGGCCAAGACCACATTCATATAGTAAAATAAAACTCTCTTAGTGAAACCTTTTTAGAGGTGCTAGGGGACAATCAAAGATAGAACTCAAAATCTTCTAGTGAAACTTTTTTAGATGTGCTAGAAGACAATCAAAGTCAAAAGTCAACATTCCTTAGTGAAACATTCTCAAAGCCACTACAGGATAATCAAGACAACTTCATTGGTGAAAACCTCTTTGAGGCACCAATCACTGAGCACAAAAGTTCTTCACTACTTGATGAAGATAAAATCAAAATAGCTTCCAATCTATAGTCTAATCAGATGGTATCTACTCTCAAGATCAAATAATGGAAAAATCTGGTGGTCTTATTGAGAGAACAAGTCTTTTGCCCCACCACAACCAAAATTATGTCAAATCAAGCATCAACAACATTATGTGTGACTGAAATTCATGATCTTCATTTGTTTCCCCACCATTATACATTCTATTATCATCTACTATTCCATTTCACAATCAAACCTATCATCCAACTTTTATCCCTATTTACCATACATGGCCACACTTTCCTTTGCAGATGCCATAAAGATACCTTATCTCGATGCTTGATGGAATTAGAATCAATGACCAATGAAGATCACAAAAACATTATTGACAACCAAATATGTAGGCCATTTTTGATAGAGCAGTTATTTAGATGAGGTGTGGGCTAGCAATTAACTTGATCAAGTATTTTATTTATATCATTTATTTATTAGGATGTGAATCTCCCCATCAACAGGAATAACAAAATCAAAAACTACACCTAGGCCAAAAACATGTACCATGCCATTACCATTATTACATATCCATTTGCCATTATTGAAGATCCTAACCATTTACCCCATCACTTGGGGGAAAACCCTCTTACCATTTTATCCAATCCATCCAACCAACCATTATCCTAAAGTAATGCCATTCCATCTTATCATTCCATTCCTATCTAGACCAAAGCCTATTTTTAGTCATCCTACCCAATCCTATTTTGATCTTGGTTCATTTGGTTCTCCCTGTAATTTTTGCAAGGGGATTCTTATTAAGTTTCAACAATCAATCCAATTTATGTTTACAATGACAGTCTATGAAAGTAGTGTGATAGTTGATCTGGCAAGGTATATTTCATTTTCCATCCTGTATCAGGTTTGTTTATATGAGCTTGATTATAATTGCCTATGGGCAAATCAGTGTTTCACTAGCCTTGCTACTAATTATAACCACCTATGGGAAAATTAGTATCATTGACCTATGCCATTGTATCCTAGTTATAACCATCTATGGGCAAACTAGGGGCAACACTTGTTTATCATGCATTGTTGCATCACCTTGCCATTACTATTTTTATTTGACTGGCCATTTGCTATATTTGATAATTTGTTGGGACTTAATTGGTTTTTCCCTACCTTTTATGTGGATGGAATTACTATGACTTGAGGTCATTTCAGGACTAAGTGGGTCATTCTCAATTCATGTTGAGGTTACCTCAATCCCCCTTTCCATACGCTCTTTCTATTTTATGAGTAACCTAAGCCAAACGCTCTTGCCATTTTGTGAGTAGGTATCTTGTCATTCTATTATGAGTTAAGATACCTCAAAATGCCAAAAAAATTTATTCTATCTAAGCCTAGTTAGTTATCCTCGATCTGCCTTACTGGGGCATTGTCATTGTTAGGATGTTTTTTTTTGCTTTTTTTTTTCAATCTTTCTATTTGTTTATTTATTTCAAGTTGTTTGTTTATTTGTTTATTCGCTTGCTTATTCACTTGCTTTCAACACTATTGCCTCGACTCAGTCTATATGTGTTCATTGGGTGATTCCTTGAGCACATTATTATTGAGTCCATCCATATTCATCAATTAACATTGTCATCATGGGTTTTATCATTGGTTCATTATTTTTGAGTGTTTATTGGAATGGGAGTCAGTCCTTACACATATTTTGGCCAAGTATTCATGGTGTTCTATCATGAGGCCTACCATCACATGCTACAACAAAAATTAGCTTCAGGAGGTTCTATAATCAATGGAGCCATAGAAGTTTCTTCTTGGTACCTTGGAAAATCCTTCCATCCCACCCTTGATCAAATTAACCCATTAACCATTCTAGTTGTATCATTGTTAATCAAGATGAGCATCTCCTTGTTAGCAGGTACAACTGAATCATTCACATTGATCAATCTTATTCTTCTATCCATCTATTTCATCACTTTTCATACACTCATCTTTAATATATATTCTAGGTTATATCCTTGAGTTATGCTTTATAATCAGGTCTAACTGGGGCACCATCAATTTTAGCCAATCCATGTCTGCTTAATGATTATAACTGCCTATGGGGAAATCATTATTTTGACTTTTATTCTTGATTATAATTATGTTTAGGCAAATCAATATCCTTTTTAGATCAATGCATGCAAGAATTTTCTCATTTGGATTAATCTCAACCATGGGTTAATTCCACCTTTCTTCTTGCTCTTTTCAAGGGACCATCCATTAACAAATGTGACAGCCACTCCCTTGAGGGGGCATCATCATAAGCTTACCAAAACCATTTGGAGCTTTGTTCTTCAGTCATCATCTTTTTCTTGGCATACATACCATCTCTCATTATTTTATAAGACATTGTTTTGCCTACAGTTTGCAACATCTTCCCAAACAAGGGCAAACTGTAGACATCTAGCCACCGATAACCTCCAACCAGGGTTTTGACTAATTTCCACCCAAAATGCACAATTTTTTTTAAAACACTAAAACAAGCTAAATGATGTGAAACTAACATATTTAAGTGTTGATTTTGGCCAGGGTATGCCTAAATGGGGAAATGCAATTTATGGGCCAGCTAACTTTGATCAGATCATTTTGAGTCAAAATGCCAAGTTTGTACCTAGCTGCTTTGGATTGTTCTTTCCTATCAAATATCTTACATAAGACATGTGGCTTTGTTATTTGTTATTGGTAACATCCTAAATGGGATAATGGATCTAATGCATCTGACATGGACTTTGAATTCCAATCCAATCAAATTTTGGACCAATAACAAGGCATTTTGATCAATTTGAGTAATTTGTGGATAAAGTGCTTAAGCATGCTTAAGAGCTAATTAATCCAAATCAAGGCCTAATCAAGCATTCCATGGAAACTTGTTGAATAATTTTTTTTATAAATGAATATTGAATATCTGCATCATCAGGTGACCTCATTTCTTGGGAAGACATCTCTAAGCCATAAATGCCACAAATATCAAGATTCATGCCTCTCATGCCTCATCAAACCCCTTCATGCCTCTTAATTACTCCTCTATCCCAAATATTGATGAGACTATTTATGGATTTTAATTACATAATTAGATTAATCCTTAGCCACACATGTCAATCTTGATATGGATGGTTTAGGTTGATTCTGATCAATCTCAAAAATCTATAAATATAGAGGCCATAAACATCATTTCTAAGTCTTGATAATGCAAAGTTATAATGCACAAATGATTCCAAAAGCCATTGCAATTAGTGTTACCGTGTCAAATTGATTTCAAGCCAAGCCAAGCCAAAGCCACAAGGTGCCAAGGAGAAGAGGAGATAACCAAGCCTCCTTTGATGAAGACTTCATGAGCACAAGCTGATTAAGCCACTACAACAAGAATTTTAAAGCATCCAAGGAAGGTAAAAGAGGGTTTTTTTTGCATTTTAGTTGTGTGTTTTATTCATGTTTATTAACTAAGCTCTCCCTAGTGTCTAGGCCTAGAGATGTTATGCTAGTTAGTGTGTTTCTTTCATTTTGTTTTCATTTTGAAACTAACATGATACTAACCATCTTCTCTTGAGTCAAATTCCTAGATTCATAAAATTCATGCCTGAGGATCAATACAAAATAAATTTCATCAATCCATGGGGGACCTTTTGCTACCAAGTCATTCCCTTTGGTCTTAAAAATGCTAGTGCAACTTATCAAATGGCCATGATATTTATTTTCCATGACATGATGCATAATATATTAAAGATTATGTGGATGCCATTTTAGGAAAGTCACGACTTAGGTCAAAACATCATATAGTTTTAAGGAGAATCTTTGAGCAGCAGTATGAGTACAAAGTCAAATCAAATCCCATGAAGTGCATATTTGGTATTACCTTAGGGAAGTTATTGGGGTTCATAATTTATAGGAGGGGCATAAAAGTGGACCCATATAAAGTAAAAGTAATTATGGATATGCCTCCCGCTCACCATCTAAAGCAACTTAGAAGTCTTCAGGGAAAATTACAAGCCATTAGGTGATTATCTCTCAAATTGTAGACAAATACCACCCCTTTACTCATCTCTTAAAGAAAGGGACCAATTTTAATTGGAACTTTGACTTCCAAAAAGATTTCAATAATCTTAAATAGTATTTGGCAAACCCACCTATGTTGTCACCTCCTGTCTCAGAAAGGCCCTTGCTCTTGTATATTTCAACAATTCCTTGTGCAATAGGTGCCCTCCTCGCATAATATAATGATTCGGGTAAGGAATAAGTAATATATGATCTCAGTCACACTCTAATATCCTATGAGATACATTATACTCCCATCGAGAAAGCTTGCTCAACCATAGTATTTGCTTCATAAAAGCTCTGGCATTATATGCTTAATAATCAGGTCCAACTCATTTCCAAGGTTGATCCCCTTAAATATTTATTATCAAAATCAGCCCTCATAGGAAGAATGGCCAAATGGATCATGTTACTCAGTGAATTTGATATTAAATATTTAAAGGGCAAGTGATAGCAGATCAATTATCAAAGGTACCTCTTGAAGCAACTGAGCCTCTTATAACAACCTTCTTGGATGAGTCTATAATAAATGCCTCAAAATCTAGTAGCTGGAGCTATATTTTGATGGCTCATTTACTACACATAAATTGGGGGAAGGTATCCTTCTTGTCACTCCACAAGGTGACCTCATCCCAAAAGATTTCCATCTTGCCTTACTATGCAACAATAATATCTCAAAATATGAGGCCTTAATATCTTGCCTCCAACTAACCATCTAATAGAATACCCAACATTTAAAAGTATTTGGTGACTCACAACTTATAATCAAGCAGGTTAATGATGAGTTCCAAACCAAGGATGAAAAATTACTCCTGTATAAGCAATTGGTAGATTAATTGAAGTAGAATTTTCAAAACATCACATTTGCATAAGTACCAAGAGGGAGTAATAAAGCAGTTGATTCCATGGCCACTATTGACTCTCTTATTAATCTCCCTAAAGATGTTTTAAAAGGGAATTTTTTAATAGAGCATCTAATTCTCCCATCTGATCAATCCATGGCTCCTTTAAAAATTTGTGCAATTATTGATCCCAATCTTCCCTGGTACTATGACATTTACAGGTATATCCACGATAACATCTTACCACCTAACCTTAATCACCACCAATGAAAATCCTTCATCCACCACACTTTTATTTACATAATCCTTGATAGCATGCTATATCACAAAGGCTATGATGGGAATTTGTTAAGATGCCTAACCTCAAAGAAGGTCTCTCTCATAATCAAGGAGGTCCATGATGGTATTTGTGGTGGTCACATAAGTGGAATGGCCCTGGCCAAGAAATGCTTTGGACTAGGTATTATTGACCTACCATGGAATAGGACTCCTACCATTATGTGTGGAAATGTGTAGCTTATCAAAAGCATGGGAATCATATTCACACACCTGCACAAAAATTACAACCCATCTTGAGCTCGTGGCCATTTTCTATATGGCTCTTTAATTTAATTGGCAAAATAAATCCCACGTCATCAGATGGTCATAATTTTATCATTACAGCAATGGAGTATTTCACTAAATGGGTAGAAGCGATGTCACTTAGTTATACTACAAGCCTTCAAATTTCTAAATTCATCATCAATCAAATCATTTGCTATTTTGGCATCCCTGCCAACATCATCTCTAACAACGACAAATCATTCAAAAATCAAGAGGTCGAGGCCTTGTGTCAATGATATCACATCAAGCAAAATTTCTCTTCTCCTTACTACCCCCAAATAAATGGACAAGCTAAAGCAACAAATAAGACCCTTATCAAAATTCTCAAGAAGATAGTTAATCAGGGAAGTAGGAATTGACACCTACAATTATATCCAACACTTTGATCTTATCGAACAAACCTCTGAACACCTATTGAGGCTACTCCATATGCCTTGGTATATGGGACATAAACAATCTTGCTTGTGGAAGTAGAGCTCCTCTCTTTACGAATCTCATTAATGGGCATTATCACTTATCAAAACTAGCGACAAAAAAAACTACATGAATTGGAGCTTCTCAATGAAAAGCGTCAGAAGGACCTTAATCATTTACGGGCGTATTAAAATAGATCTAGAGGATTTTTTTAATGGTTTGGAAAAATGTGGAAAAGACAAGTGTTGTAATAAAAAAATGACACGTGGTAAAAATATAAAGAGTTGATACAATTACTTTTTATATTGAAATTATTTTGATATATTATTGATGGATGTTGTGTTACAGATGTGGGACTAAACCAACGATTTACCCAACTTACTTTATAACTATTCACCATCCAATTTTACCAACTTTATCATAATTTTATTAAGTTACCAAGATATTCCACACATCTAATTTATTTTTCAGTGCAATTCCTCCATTTTTCCATGTCCAAAATAATCCTAATATCCTATTTTATGATTATTAAAAAAATCATAAAATATATTTTAAATTAAATCTCAATTTAATTTATTTTATTTATAATTTTATTAAATCATTGGATATTTCAATCTTGCCAAATCCCACAAAATTAAATTTTATTTCCACTCCCACATGGTTGGAATTTGGTATTATTGGGAGATATTTATTAAAAAAAAAAACATTATCCTTTATACTTTTAACATGCATGCTTTATATCCTACGTGGGAAGTAATTTAGTGTTTGTTTATTGTGGGAGATTTTTTATTATAAAAAAACTAAAGTTTTAAACATTATCCCACTTTAAATGGGGGTGAAATACATGGGATATGTGTTTTTTAAATTAAAGTTTAAATTTTAATTTAATAGTGTGCTTAACTTATTTCAACTTTAAATTCCCTCTAAACATGTACATGCACGCTTTACTCCTTAATAACTATCTTTTATTCTAAGTGGCCCATTTTAGTGTGGTTCCCACTTGGTGGAAAGATTATGTTTTTATTTGAGAGAGATTATTTTATTAAATAAAGTATGGAGTTTCAACTTCTTATAAATTATGGGATTTTTATTCTTTTATTAAATGTATGTAGTGTATCCAGTATTTGATCGTACTTCAAGTATAAATAAAAAATTGTTAGTTAATATTAGTTATATGACAATTTTTATATATTGAGGATTTTGGGATTATTCTGGAAAGCTTATATAGCGCTGGCAGCGAATAGAGATGGACACGTTGCTTATTTTTTGACAAAGAAGGAATGTTACCAGGATTTTCAAGCATGGATAGTCCATATATATGAAGGTCTATTTTGCTTGAAGAACATAGCTTATTTAATTCAGTGAATTGACCGTATTTAATTTTATTCCCAAATTTTTTTTTACTCTGTATAAATCATAGAGATTTGTAAAGCCAAGGGTATTTTTATAAATCCTTCGAGAGTAATTTTCTCTAATTGAGAGAATTATTTAACCCATTTAAGAGAGTTATAAGCATTTGCAGGTATTTATTTCAGTGAAGAGAAGAAAGTTTATGTGCTACAGATGAGTTCTTCATATCACACAGGGCTACAAGCTTTATTAATCCATACAGGGATGTAAGTTTTAAATTCTGTATTTATGTCTTATTTATATGAAACGGTTTAAATGAACCCAAGAACGTAACCAATTGATGAACACCGTAAACAATCTCTTGTCTATATTTTTTTTTTCCTTTTTTTAGTATTTCATTAGTTTTAATTTATTCATTGATATTTAGAATTAATTATGGAAAATTGGATAAAGACTATTTGAGAGATAAAAATGTGAATTAAATGTTTTTCACTGAACAATAAATTTATAGAATACTCATAATCATAATTGTTTAAACAAATTCACATTTAAAGTTTAAAAGTCAATTCCTTTTAATTAAATTTTAGAAAATGACTTATTATATTTTTAAAATCTATTTTAAATAAAATAGTATTTATTATCAAGAGGCTAATTACTGTTTAAGGATCAATTTGAAAATAAGAGTTTTGATTCAGAAATGAGTTTTCAGAATTTTTATTCACTCATATTCATTTTTAAAACAAGAAATCCAATTTCTATTTATTTTAATCAAGAAATTAAAAATTTTGCAACCAATTTCATTTTATTTATGGAATTGAGAATTTCAGTGTCCGATTATTAAAAACTATTTGATTTATCGAAAAGGTAAACCCAAAT
This sequence comes from Torreya grandis, assembly GCA_037957365.1. Classification (NCBI taxonomy): domain Eukaryota; kingdom Viridiplantae; phylum Streptophyta; class Pinopsida; order Cupressales; family Taxaceae; genus Torreya; species Torreya grandis. Next base: position 404,923 of record JARHVA010000795.1, read on the forward strand.
TTTAGATCAGGCCAATATTGTAAGAAGATCCAGTCCCAAGAATTTGAGGTAGATTATCTAATCCTAAAAGATAATCAGAAAAACACTAATGATGATAGGGACAAGAAGGCCAAATTTGAAGCTAATTGGCTAGGGCCATATATTATAGTTGCCAAATTTGGTTATGGAGCCTATAAATTAGCTACATTAGATGGTGAAGAGATTGATGATCCTATGAATATAATGCATCTGAAATGATTCTAAACTTGATAGGATCCATTATCCTCTCTCTACGAGTCCCCACTCTTGGGGGCATACCTTTTTTTTCACTCCATGTCTCCTCAACAATCCAAAAAAAAAAGAAAATAAATTAAAAACCTATCCAATGGTGAAAACCAGTCTTCTGACACCTTGGGCAAGTACCATGATGAAAATTAATTTCTAACATCATGGTAAAATAATCCATTCTTGACCTTGGTCTTAACAGTGGGCATCAATCATAGGTTCTTATACAACAAACAAGAGACAAAAGTTTTATCACAAGGAAGAAGTCATTGCTTGTTGAGTAAAGAGGATGTTTGATGGGGAAGTCCTCTGGAGTCTCTTTTACCTACCTATCAAGTATATGTCCTCAATCCTTATCACATCCTTATTACCATCCCCTATCTAATCACCCCATCATATCCTCTTTGACAAACATGTCTCTTTTTAGCCTCAAGACACATCCCACCTCCATTTGTTACTGTCTCTAAGACTGTTGACCATTTTTGGTCTTGCAGGCCAAAATCGGTCCCCCCTTTTCCCCTGATGTTCTGAGCCAGTACATTTTTGATTTTGCACAAGTCTTGGAAATTTCTACAGACTCTACAGGGATTTCTATGGACTCTGCAGAGCATTTCAGTAGACTCTGCAGAGAGTTTCTACAGACTTTGTAGGTAGAGACAAGTTCCCACTTAGGCGCAAAATAGACCATTCCAAGTGCCCTTGCAGAGGGTAGGGAACATTTGCAAAGAGGCCACAGAGAGAGCCGAAAGGGTAAGTTTCCTTAGGAAATTTGTTTAAGGCAAAGAAGAGAATTTCTTTGGAAAAAATGTCCGAAGGAATTCGTTTGGACATTTTGTCCGAAGAAATTCTTCGAAAGAAAATCCTGCCGCGAAAAGACAAGGAAAAGGCAAAGCAATTTCTTTCGGACTTTTTTCTGAAGGAATTCCTTCAGATAAAAAGTCTAAAGAAATTTGAGAAGACCCGTGGGTAAAAAATGTGAAGAAAGTTTCCGAAGGAAAGGAAAAAGTGAGACAATTCTTGCGAACATTTTGTTCGTGGGAAAAGTAGCCGAAAGAAAATCCGCGGGAAAAGTGGCCGAGTGAAAAGACCTGGGGAAATAAGTGAAAAAACAAAGGGAGAAATCCTTCAGACAAAATGTCTAAAGGATTTCAAGACCAAGGGAGCCGAAGGACCTCGAAGGGAAGGTGGCCTTACAGGGGACTCTCGACCAAAATGAAGGACATTTCTCCAAAGCTGAGGGGTCACCTTCCCTTTGGGAGCGTTCAAAACAAGAAGCCCGAAAGAAAGGGAAGCAATAAGAAGCCAAAAGAAAGAAAAAGGCTAAAGAATTTCCAAGGGGTGACGGGCTCGAAGACGTCAAAATCAAGCACGATGAACTAGCCGTTGGAAGTTCAAATGCCCAGTGACGGGTGCATAGACGTCAAATTTAAGGTGGTGAAATAGCCATTGATTTTGAAATGTTTAAAGAGCAACCCAAGGAACTCAGTGACCCACCAAGAAGATAGCCCCGAGGGCCGAAGGAGCCAGAAAGAGACAAAACTAGGAAGAGACAAAGTGCAAAAATAGACAAACAATCCAGGTGGCAAAGAGAGGTGTCAACTCAAGGATTTATTCCTATAGTTGGAACAGTGCTTGCCAAGTGGTCATCAAACGACACAAACAGTAAGCGGCACAGCCTATTTTCTCCACTTTACATTAATGAGCAGACAAATCGCATGAATATCTAGAAAGAGTAGTCTTGTTTGCAGAAAAGGAGGTGTGGCCCGTGCTTCCACATTAATATTTGAACACCAAAGTCAAGACCGGTGATTACACAACATGGTTCTAGTAGGCCTCTTCTAGAAGAATGACATCAACAATAGTGACTTCCTCTTCTCGATGCTCACAAATGCACAGCTTGTCAAGGGTGCCAAAAATGTCTTTTCCAAAGGGGCGCTTTTACTTCTCCTTTTTCTATATATTATAAAATTCTCATTTGACAAGAGATCTTCTTAGCCTGTAAGGCAAAGCTCTGCCCTAAAATCTCTAGGTTTGTAAGGTAGAGCTCTACTGGATTTTTCCTTGAATCAAGACATAACATTTTTTTACCTCCATTCTGAGTTTGCACTTTCGAATGTGTCTATGCCTTTGTTCTGTGTTAAGTCATTTTCTTTTATGCTTTCACAGGATGATTTCAGCATGTCTAGTGCATTATGAGCTTTTCTTTTACAGGTTTCCCAGAAGTGTCCCTAGAGGAGTGTAAGTGCCTGCGAATAGGCTGCCATAATGTGTCTGAGGACACCTCTGGGAGTTCTTCCTCCTTGTATATCCATGGACCCCTAGCTCACTGATGCAGAAGCATTTCTCGTGTCAAATGAAGTGTATGGGAGCTTGTTCTTGGTGAAAGTGTATGTTTAGGCTGAGTGGATCAACTTTTTTGGTGTATCACCTTTCATTTTAGGTTCAGGTTCTGCTTTTCAGCATCCTTCTCCCTTTTCAACCCCCCCTCCCCCCTCCCCCCCCCCCTTTTTTCATTTATTTGTTAGAAGTGGGAAATACAAGACCTAAAAGATACATCAAAGGGAGCTAGCCCTTATCTAGAGACTTTCTCCCTAGTTTTACCAGGCCCACAGGCAAGAGGGGAGTTTCCATTGTTGCATGTGGAAGGTAGGAGCTCAGCCTCCTATCGAGGGTGCAATCCACTACATCAACAAAGACCATGGTTCATACCTTCCCACTAATATTGTCATTATGGAAGGATCAAAACAAAGTTTTTTCTATTCTAGGGATTATTATATATTATGATACTAAATTCTGATTGATCACCCTAAACCCCATTTACAGATACTTTTGGACTAGGTTGGAATCTTATTCCAAAAAAAATAACTTGGGCACTATATACTCCATGTACATAGACCCTCATCATAATTAGTGTTGATGCTCAACTACCCCCTATTCCCAGAATGGGGAACCTCTTTTCTTGAGTTTATAAAATGCCTAAAATACCAAGATTTCTAAGACATTTTGTTGCATAAGAAAATTGATTTAATACTTCCTATCAACCTTTGTTCAATAATCTATTTTGTAGTAAGGAGTAGTAACTAGAAATATTTGGGTTATTGAAACTTTTCTTCAAAGTTTCATTCAACAATGGATTAGCAACCATGAATTCTTCAAAATGTGTAGACAAGCCTTTACCAAGGAGGTTCTACTTGGTTTTTCAATTAGTATGAGAGCCACAAGCCTCATCGAATCTTACTAGACTAACCTTACACTTTGTTTAAAGAATTAACTTACGTAGTTTTGATTTAGACTTGTTTAATTTACTTGTGATGGGCATTTGACATTTATAGAAGTCTAACTCAATCTCTCACTTGGTTTTGTAGGATGTCAACTTAAAAGTAGTAGGTTGTGATGCCTAGTGAGATGTCAAATTATACATACCCAATGCCCCTTCCAAGAATGATAAGTGGTAGAATAAAAAAAATAAGTTTACAATAATGATGCATGTCCCATTTTGACCTGTATGATGATAAGATGTGTCATACCCATGTTGATTCTATTTAAATATCCACTAGAACATCTCCAAAGGCCGACTGAAGGGATGTATGTCCCCTTTAGACCCATGTAGTGATATCACTTGTCATTCTTGTGAAGCTTCAATCCAAGATCAAAAGGAGTGCCTTCAAGAGTGATGAGTGGAAGCACTTGAGCCAAGTGATTAACACAAAGTTGTTGACAACTATTCATAACCCTCTAAGAGAGCCACCTATCAAAGCAAATCCATGATGGCCCACAAGATAACCTCTTGGCCAAGAAAAATCTCTGATTACATTTGAGAGAAACACATGGCACTCCTGTAACTAACCAAATTAGAGGGCCCCACCTGAGAGCTCACCATAAATATAAGGATACCACATGTTAGGGTATGAATGAATCATCACATTAAGCTATATCTTGAGAGCCTAAGAGTAATCAGAAGGTGTAATGATTCCAAATTTAAGCCAATTGAGTGGCCTAGTCATCTTCAAGCCCCATGAGTGCTTAACTGGATCTGAGGTGGCATGTCATGTGTTAGAAGGTGGTAATATTTAGCTTTAAAGCTAAAATTAATGGTAAATCAAGAGTAGATCAGTGCTAAATTTGAATTCTAAAGTTATTAAATGCAAAAATCAATAGTTTAAAAATATACAAAGGGGATGAACTCACCATTAATATGGTATGAACTAGATTCATCATCAATCCTTACATTAATCAAATCAATCTTCAAAAGGCTACCCAACTTGACTATTGCTACGTACATTTGCATTCAAAGCCCTAAGCATTTGCTCTCTCTATTGTCTATGTTCTCAATTCAACCAAGCTTGAGCTCTTCATAGATTACACCCAGACTGCCATTGTTATAACTCTAAAATTATAGAGAAGTACAAGAGGATGTCAGTTACTACCCAAAACACTATAAAAATGGCATAGGTAGGATCCCCCACCCCGAGTAAGGGCATTGCATTTAGAAATGCTGATTTTTTTTTCTAGTATGGTAATTCAGTTGTGTTTAAAGACACAAAGTTCATCTTTGAGGCCATAAACTCAAGAGAAATGCATTATAGTAGTGTCTATTATAATGTTGAAGGAGGTAGGTAACTTGACAAAAATAAGACCATGCCCCATATTATTTAGCTTACTTCAGACATCCTGGCAATCCAAGATGCTGATCTCCAAAATGTCATAGCAAAACTAGAGGTCATGTCATGCACTGACCTAGTATATGGCATCTTCAAGATGTCAAAATGTGAAGATGGATTGCTCAAATCCATAAACCAAGGGCTCCTGATTGATTTCATCATCAGACCTAGTTTTGTGAAATACTATGACCTACCTTTACCATAGATGGAATACAACTAGAGCATCATCAACAACTGATATGAGGCACACTCTCTAGACAAAGTAATGGCATCATGGGTGACTAACCCAAATAGAGTTATCTTCATGAACGACATAAGGGACCTACCTATCCAAAAATTAAGGAAAGGGGTAACGATTGGCTTGGCTTTACTAAATAGAGTATTTGGCAATGCACATATTGGTTATGCAGACATATGGACTATTCCACTCCTATAACTAATCTTAGAAGATCAACAAATTCCCCCACTTAGGGATATTATTAGCAAAAATTTAATCACTCCTATGAACAACACTTTCAATAATGGGGCTTTATTTTACATGATGAGCTATTTATTAGATGATATCTGCATAACTACATAATTAGGTCCAAATACATAGTCCCCTGAGCAGCAGGAAGTTGTGCCTCAGTCATTTTATGTACTAAAAATTCACCATTTTTGACATAATATCAAAATAATTATATAAAAATATATCCACCTATTTGAAAATATATCACCGAGTGTGAGATGCCAAGGGTCTCTCCAAAAGTTAGAATGACATTGAGAGACATGGGCAACTTCTAGCTCTACCTTGATTGCATGGTCATCCATGTTGAAGGGTGATGGTATCTCCCCTCAGGATATTGAGATGCGTACCAATGAAGTTGGTAGAGGAGGAGATGGCCTATCAACTACTCCATGGAGTTGATGGCATCTTCAAGAGCAAAAGGAAGACAATCCCCCACAAGATTCCTTATAATCTAGGGAGGAACAAGATAATGAAGCGATAGGACATTATAGTAGCTACAATACATAGGGAATCATACCTATTGCCTAAGGATGGTTTCAAGCTATGGGACCCAAACAATGTCATTTCTAGACAACTGTTGAAGTTCCAAAAGGATGTGGCATTGGAATATAAGCATTAAGAGGAGGTAAATGAGTGGATAAAACTAGATGTAATTAATGATAAGGTAGTCATAAAAAATGATATAAGGAAAAACATAGAGTTAAAAGTGAGGCTTGATAAGGAGAATAAAAAGGAGAACATCATAAGGCCTCAACCACCACCACCCCCTGAAAGCATGTTTGATGTAAACTACAAGGATAGACAAGAAGAAGAAGAAGAGGATAACATTCCTCTCATCAAGAGTAGACCTTGAAGACCTCCACTATAAGCCACTTCAAGTGGACAAAGCCTACCTCTAAACTTTGAGTAAGAATAAGATTTTAGCCAGTAGGACCTCTCCCAAGGACATACATTCATATCTTCATCTGCTATAAGAACTGATATAAAGAACATGAGCCAGCCTGACCCTAATGTCATCTATGTTAAATAACTATAGCAGGGTATTGAGCTGTCAATGGAAGAACTACATACCCTGGCTGGCAGAAACATAGAGAAAGTTTACACAAGGAAGAGGGAGCCTAAAACCCCAATGAGAGGAGATGCATCTCCTCCCTCAAGCTCTCAACCAATAACTCCCATTTTAAGCCTTACACCATTGCCTTCCTTCCTAGGTGTTAATACATTTACAAATTCCATTACCTCTACTACTATTCCCACTCCCATATTCTCATCCCCTACCACTTCTTCCTTTGGGGGCACCATTCCCTACTTCATCTCCCATGCCACTACCAACATTCCACCTTTATCAAGCTTGAAAAGCACTAGTGTTGGCCAAGCTGTGGGTTCTACTCCTTCTTAAACTACCATATCAAGTGCATCACTCACCCTTAGCTCTCCTACATCCACTAAGCCATTGAATCCATTCACCTAATAAAGGTCACTTAAACTCACCATAACTGCTAAGGTGAGTGTGCCCTCTAAATTTCCATCATTCATCCTCAACATGGGCTCTGTTAAGTATTTATTTGACCCAATTAAGCAAATGGAACCAACCAATTTGTTCATCCATACCACAACCTTGGCTTCTTCATCTTCTATTTAGGCACTCCCATTGTAGCCACCTCTCACACAAACACTAACTAAAACTGACCCAAATTAGGTGAGGGACATGATGTAGATAATAAGGTAGGGGAGGCCTCATGCAAGCCATGTTGTAACCCAAATTAGAATGACATTTGATTCTAACAATGGCACCATGAAAAGGGTGGTTAAAAGACAAGTGGAAAATTTACAATCAAACTTAGCAGTGATTCATGAGAGTGAGGAACCACTCTTCACCTTGACCAAAAAGAAGAAGCTAGCCTCAAAGACGTATGAGAGTATGAAAAGCACTATATATCCTTAGTGAAATCATAGGTAGATTTTAATATTAACTTAATTAATGAGGTTTAACAAGAATTGAAGAGGCTTAAGGAATATGCATTACCAATAGTGCCATATAACACCCTAATTTCAATAATATATGTTACCATTAATGTCTTTAACCTATATAAGGTAATGAAAAAGAGGAAAGAAGATGGGATCCAATAAGCCGAGGTGGTCATGAAGCTTGAACAAAAGGTTGCATTATATGCCACCAAGTTGGAAAACTTGGCTAGTGTGGCAAGAAGCAATAAATTTCCTGACCTCAAGGCTTGCCACTTAAAAACATTATTCCTGTACAAACCATTCTAATGAATAGAAGGAGGATCCTAAAAGGATGGCTAGATCATCTCAAGGATTATCATACATCTATGGAGAGGATTGAATTTAAGATATCCTTGCTCCTAAAGGATGCCATTATTACTAGAGTAACCAAGCCTGATGGTTCCTACATGGATGATCAAGAGTTTAGAGCATAAATAAAGGTGCTCATGGTCAAATTCTAGTAAGACATGGTCAATGCAAAGACTATTGCTAAGGTAATAGATATTGTGGAATTTTCAAATCAAAGGTTGGAAAAAGTGGATGCAATTGAAGAAATACTTAGGCCAATACTTATATAACATGGGAAGCTAATTTAGGGAATAATTAACGTGTTTAGACCCATGAACCTAGACTTTGCTCAAATAGACCAGGACTACCAGACATGTGCTGAAGTATGGACCAAAGAAAAAGCTAAGGAAACAACAACAATAATAGAAAACATTGCAGCAACCACCTCTAGACCCTTAGGACATTTTGTTTTATCTTGTAAATTTAAATGTAAAATAATCTATTGTAATATGGCATTTTAAGCCACTTGGTTGTATTTGAGTGCCTTTTGTGGGCCCACCTTAAACTTGTCTTAGGAGTTTTTAATCCTATAAATAGGGGTTTACCCTCATTTGCAAATAAAAAAAAATAGTTTTTATCAAAATTAATACAGAAGAGCCAAAGTATTTGAGAGTTTGTGTAGTGTTCTTTTATGGGTGTTCTATGATTTCTGAATTCTCACACTTCTAAATGTTTGATAGTTTCTTTCTTGCAAGTTAATTGGGTGATTAAATTTTATATATGCATTTCTTAGTTTGAGATTAATAATAGGATGACAAATTTAATAGTATGCTTGCTCTATTTTCCTCTAATTTACAACTGAATGTGATATGCAATTTACTGTGAGTGAGCAATTTTATGCAAAACATGCTATTAAATATGTGCATTCCTTTCCTTTAAAGTTTTAAATGTATTTATTTAATTTTTAGGATTATGCTAGGGTTAGCATATGTTAATTTCATGTGTTTTTGCCTTAAAAATTTAGCAGAATCACTATCTTTGATAGTCTTAAGTAAATCTTATTTTTTGCCCTACCCTACTCACTCTTGGATTCACCCATGATACACTCTAGTTTAGTTCATGTTGTAAATATCCATTGTTTGCTTTTATTTCAAGCGATAATTGGAAAAGATTTAAACAATTCAAAAAGATTAGAAATAAGTAATGTCACTACATAACATCTGCTATCCCTACAATAGGGCATGCTTGTAGACTTTCTAAGTGGTGACCACATTTTTGCTATTTGTTTTATTTCTAGTAGTAATATGTTAACAACTCAAGCCCTAAATCTTTCAGGACTCAAAATTAAGTTTCTTATTTCCCCCTTGTTTCCTAGTGACATAGGGAGCACAATATGTGCATCAATAGGAAGGGAAAATCTGGCACTAGAAGGAGGGACTTTATGCACTTAATTTCATGCTCTTTGTGGAATTATAGCATATTTCATTAAATATATGCATATCTATTTCAAAATATGCGAATATAGTTAAATAACACTAAGGATCTAAATTATTTACTTGAATCTTTTCATTCTTTAAAAGATTTTATCAAAATCAATGTTCATTTATGTAGATTTGGTAAAATAATCTAGATCTTTACTTAAAATTTATGCAAAAATAGGTGAAATACCCTGTTATTTAGCCATATTAAAGGTTATTTTGATTATCTTTACAAAGTTTGGTATAAATCTATTAAAGAATTTAGATATTTGTGAAAAGATCATTCTTTAATATGTTGTTGATACTAAATCTAGGCATTTAAGATCTTAATTGCTCTATTTCATTTGGGTTTAAGTAAATATGTGCTTTGCTTAATGCTGAAGAATGTTTTGAGGTGCTTGACACTCTTTGATTGTTGAATCGAACGTAAAAGTGCTTTGAATATTGGTTTAAACATTGATCTTTGCAAATTAATGTTAGGACTAATAATATTTACGTAGGTATCAAGAAATTTGAGGCTTAAAGGCTTAGATCCTAAAAGATCAAGCTAAAACTACTTGATCTAAGGATTTTCTACTGATCTTTGTAATATTTTCCACTTATGAGGCCATCTTTAGAGATCCTTCTCTCTTAGTACCTATCCTACATCTTATAGTTTCCTAAGATTAGAACCAAGTCTCAATCTGAATGTAGGATCCCTTTAGCATCCTTAAAAACCCCTAGGAAGGCAAGAACAAACAGAGGTAGACATAGGAAGTCTATGACCCAGCTAAATCACCCATTTAACCAAAATATACAACCTCTCATGCTAATTATGTCATAGTTAGTTGGCTCATCCATCAATGTCCCTAGGCCAATGCATGATCTACCTAGGAATCCAGAAAAGTACCCACCTCTCTTTACCCCCACTAGGAGAGTGACTACTGAAGAGAAATGTAGACACTAAAATCGTGTCTACTCCCTTGGTCGACTCCCCCCTTGGTCCCCTTGGTCCCTTTCCACTTTTAACCATGTCTAACCTATGTCTTATTAATTTAAAATAATTATCTTATTTTAAATTAATACTTCTCTCTCTCCCCTTGCCACGCCACCCATGCTACCTCTCATCTCCTTGGATTCTTGGCCCTTGGATACCCTCATTTATCACCCTAATGACTTATTCCAACTTCCCCTCCACTACCCCTTGCCAAGTCTTAAATGATTTAAGACCCCATTTCCCTTATCCCACTCATTTCCCATGCCTATTAATCCACCTTCGACCATTTCTTCCCCCGACCCGTTGACTCGGCAGTTGGGAAAATGAATAAAAGGCTATTTGTAGCCTTTTTCCTACCTTCCAGCCGCCGGCATCAGTCAACTGTCGACCGACGTCGATGATATTGCCAGCATCAGTTTCCTTCATAACTGCGTTCTTGACCCGAATGTAGGATCCCATTTTCCAATCTTTAGATCCTGTTTATCTACTCTTTCAATCCTCTCCTTTGACCTTCAATCATCCGCCTTTCAACCTTCAACAATCTTTCACTCCTCAATCTTCAATCCACCAACTTTCAGATCTCTCTCTCTCTCTCTCAGGTACACATAGCAAGCTACAACAACAATAGGTACTCTGCATCAGCCACTCCACCAGCAACAGGGCCTTCACACCAGCAGCACCAGCCACAGGGACAACCAGTCTACAACATTCCTTCTTTAGCAGGTATGAGCTAAGAATGTTTCATTTATTTCATTTCAATAATCTAGAAATGTATTAGCTGGTAGCTCCCATTCAGCACTTCTTATCACCAGACCAGACTTGAATCCTTGTCTCCCTGTTGCCTCTGCTTTCCATCTAGTCCCTTTTTCAGACCACACCCTCTGCCTTGCAGCCCTGCACAGAGCATTCAACCAGACTCTCAGACCATTCAACCAGACCCATAGCCCTTCTCAGACCCGTCCACAGACCATAAACCTATCCAAACTCGACCAGACCTTGTCCAAAGACTACTACCCCGACCGATGCTGGCTGAATAGACCACTGCCTCCACCGATGTCGGCAGACTAATCGACATCGGTAGACATTGACAATCGATGTCGGCAGACTAACCGATGTTGGCGACTGTGACCAGGCCAACAACAACATTCAGGTAAGCATTTGCTTCTATTTTTGCTTCAATTTTTAATCATTTTAGTCTTTTATCATTCTACCTTTTATCAGACATTATTTTTATCAATCAGTGGGTTGACATCCCTTAAGGAAGTCTTTGTACTTCTGGGATCAAGCTTTTGCTTGGCAGCCCACCATCTCCTCATCTAACAACTCTTGTGTTTTAGTCTCTGTCTTCTACAGGTGTCATCCTCCACAACCAAAGAGGAGTTCCTGCTATCATCTGAATTTGGTGTGCACGACTTCATCCAGGTACATACAAGCCTTAGACCATTCTTCTTAGTTTTTTATTTCCTTTTTGAATGTGAAAGTGAAAATCATATAGAAACATTTTGGCATGCCTGGTGGGACCCTAGGGTCTTCCTTGGGTTCTTCTGTTTCTTTTCATATAGGGTGCATTAGGTTTCTCCTTTTCATCTCTTTCTTCTATTCCAAAAGACATCATAAGCAGGATTAAAAAGAACTCTTCTTTCTTTTCTTGCATCTTAGACTAGTCAAAAGTCATATTCTTCAACCCTTTCTCAACTTGTTTTCATACGAACTCACATTTCAATTTGGGCTTAAAACACATTGCATTTCATTTCTTCTTGACTGCATACTTAGTCCACATCTAGTAATTAACAACCGCATCATGAATTAATCGTAGATCACTTTATGTTACACAACCAAATCACTTGCACAAATCAAACATCAAAACTTACCTGAGACAAGGCCCGACTGGGATTTCATCACCCAGCGGATAACTTACCCATCCTGGCAATCCCACTTGGATTTCACCACCAAGGGGAAAGCCCACTCTATTCTCTGGCAGAGGATAATCTCTAGGGAAAGTATATTTTGTCTAAGCGAGACCAGCGTATCACTGGGCTCATGAAGTGAGGGGAGCTTGCTCCTTAGCACCAGGCCAAGTACGGAACCTAACACAGACTCTTGAGTGCCTAAACAAACCTGAAACCATCCATAGACTACCTCTTCTAGGACCTGTTCTACAAGCCAACCTCCCAAACACATTCTAAGGCATAAGCCAACACGATCCTAATAATTTATTCCTAGGGATTTAATGCTTAGGATCTGCTTGTGTTCTTCATCTTTTCTATTCTTATCTGCTTGTTTGAGCTAGTGAGGACATTTTCTTCTTTCCAAAAACTGTCAAATCTTCTAAGTTTTTGGAAAACACAGTCATCGACATCAATTTTTCCATCGATGTCAGTAACTTTCTTCACTGGCATCGGTCATCTGACTGACATCGGCAACCTATATCACTGACATCAATTTTTAAACCGACGTCGGTCACTGTCACAGTCTTTTTTTCAAAATAGCAGCCTTAAAACCCGACCCTTTTTTTGCCAAAACCACATTCTGAGTTTCTAAAACTGAAAAAGCATAGTTTCTGAAACCTGACCCTTCTTGCTTTGAATGGTTTTGACCCACAGTCAAACCAAGGCTCTTCTTGAACACATGAGACATCAACCGCTTCCGCCTTCCCCATCCATAACCAGTCCTATAATGGAGTTCCACTCAGAGACCGAAAGAACTCCTACTCGATCGACCCCGACTCAGACCCCCATTGTACCCGAAGGGGACCAAGATTTAAAAAGATTCTTAGACCTCAATGTCAAAGCCCTCCAAAACTATCTTGCAAGAAACCAAACGCAAGACCTTTCGGGTGAAGCGGAGATGACATCAACACCATCCGCTACCCAGCCTTTTATGACTCAAACTATTGCCTCAACCATTAACCCGACCATGGCCAATATGCAAAGTTTGGCCTTCCCATATATTTTTAGACCAACCTCCATCGGGGTTTCATTACCCCCTCAACCACATGCAATTCAACCCAGTTATACATCATACCAGAACTTGATTGTCTTGACTCCACACACTCTTGCACCCATAAATGCAAGAGTGTCTACCTCCCCCTTTGCCAATGCTGCCACGCAACCATATTTGGTGGTATCTAGTCAACTTATGCCTTCTACCTTCATGACGCAACCACCCTTGGCCTCCACTTCTGTCCCAACGAATAGTTATCAATACGTTGCGCCCCTACAAGCACAACCGACTACGTCGTATGCCCCTTCTAGCACCTTTCAAGCACCCTACAACCTAGGGGGTGCCCCATCTACCAATTCATCAGCCAATCTCATCAAAATGCTGATGGATAAAATGTCTAGTCTTGAAGCTTCCATTTTTGGTTCAAACAATTCCTTTCCTATGACCAAATTTGCTACGAACCCATTCATCCCTCCGTCTCAATCTTACCATACCCCAACCAGTGGGAGATTCCTAAATTTACTCACTTCTAGAGTAAGGAAGACCTACAACAGCACCTACGAGCATTTAGTACATGCTTGTTATCTTATAGCCCATGACGATGTGTTACTTCTACGCATGTTCCCCATGTCACTTTCTGGCCCCACCCTTGACTGGTATAGCTCTCTTACCAAACATTCTATCTTTTCATTCACTCAACTTGCCCAATTATTTCTCGACCATTTTTAAATCAATATAACCAAAAAAGTCTCAATCACAGACCTCTATTCTATCAGGCAGCTTGACGACGAATCAATAGTCGATTTTGTCGCCCGTTGGAGAGACTTGATTAACCAACTCTCCTTCTCCTTGCCTCAACATGAGCTCATCAAGCTCTTTTCTCGAGCATGTTCCAGGCACATCTCTTCCACCTTGTGGGTTCAAACATTCTGCACTTTCGATGAAGCTTTCACCATGGCCTGAAAGCTTGAACTCCATGCCATTGAAGAAGATAAGGTCAAATTGCATAATACTAACGCAAGAACCAATGACCCTTCTTCTTCTAGACCTTCTTCTTCCCACTCCAAATCCAAAGGAGTGGCCAACACTATGGTCATTAGATCACCATCTTCGATAACAACCAACCAATCTCAACCTTCTACATCTCCAAGCATCACCAAATAATTCCAACAACGGTACATCCAGCATTCATACACTCCACTTGGAGAGTCATACGCTTCTGTTTTGGAAAAAACTTGTCAAACAGGGGGTCCTCAATCTCCCTCCAATCTGACCACCTCAATTCGACCCTTCAAAAGCCCTCCCTACATGGTATAGGGAGGCCAACTTCTGTCACTATCATCGCGTCCATGGCCATGACATCAACAATTTCCAAACCTTCAAAAACATCATTCAAGACATGCTAGATAAGGGGGATCTTGTCTTGGACAACCCAAACGCCCCGCCTAATCAAAATATCAACATCTTCAAACAACCTTTTCCTAACCATCCTCCTACCCAAAACAATGTCTAGACCATGGCTGATAGCTCCCACGAGCATGACATACGCACGGTCAACACGGTCTCACCTCTTGTCCCAGACCAACCTCCTTCACAGATGGAAGACCCTTCTTCCCCTATTTCTCCTCCACAGGTAGAAGAACTTTCTTCTCCTAGTATTCCTCCATTGACCTCTCTTATATTAGAGGATGCCTTGACCATACCTATGCCATTAACCCCACCTTCATCTTTCTTCCTACCAATGGAGGACCCTACTTTGCCTACTCCTCAACCACAAGTCGAAGGCACAATCATCCCTGCCCTCTGCCCTCTTGAGGAGCTGCACTCTCCTATTTCTTTTCCACCAAGAGAAGAACTAGTCTCTTCACTCATTTCGATCAAGGAAGACCCAGTCACGATTTCCTCTTACCTTTTGCCTGAGATTGCTACATCTCACTCACCTCTATCCACATCTGAACCCAAACCCGTATCTAACCTCACCTCACACAATGGTGGCCCTCAACCCAAACCAAAGAAGGCCACTAAACCACACCGGAGGACTCCTCCCCCACCTTCATCATTACCTTCAATTTTGGGCGCAAATTCATCCACTTTAATAGGAGTGCTTCCTACTCCCATACTTCAAAGAGGCAAGTCGCCTCCATTATCTCCTCAACCCATCAGACATATATTTCCTCCAAAACATCCAACACCTATCACCACCAAAGTGCCATCTACACGTGTGGTCACACCACCCACAAAAATGATGGTATGACCAACGCCTCTTACGCCTCTCAAACCAAAGTCATCAACCCCCACTGCAACAAGACACACAGACCCATTGGCGGGTTCTTATGCCTTGCTATTACGGAAATTATTGCAGTCTTCTCGCATCAGTCTCCCACCTCTTAAACCATACAAATTTCTTAGACCAAAACCACCCTGGTTCAATGACACTACAATTTGTGCATATCATCACACACCTGGGCATGACACCGAGCATTATTGTGCCCTCAAGGTTGTCATTCGCCAATGTTTGGAGAAAGACACCCTTCTTCTTAACCATATTATCCACAAACCTTCAACACCACCCCACTCATCAATTCTCGGATCAAGACCATCTTGGTTCGACAACTCTAAATTTTTTCACTATCATCACAAACCGAGACATGACACTGAGCGTTGTTGCACTCTTAAAGCTGTCACTCATCAACACCAAAAAAAGGATACCCTTCTCATCAAGGATCCTCTTGACCACCCCTTCAACAAATCATCAACACCGACCCATGCTTCTCAAACCTCATCACCTAAATCAGGATCTCCACGCTAGACTATGGTCCCTTTGCCACCTTTAACCCCCTTATTTGACATCAACACAGTCAATCTGACCACCAAGCCTCAATCGACCTTGACCAATCTGCCAAACATTCTCCCTAGCCGCTAGGGGAATTTAACCTTCATCCAAGCCTCGACCAATCTTTTAACCCAGTCTCAACCAAATATCAATCACTCTTTTAATCATAAACCTTGAATAAGCCTCAACCAAGCCTCGACCATGCCTCGACCAAACAAGCATTCAACCTATCTTCGACCAAACATTCAACCCAACCTTGACCAAACATCAATCACACATCGACCAAGTCTCAACTGACCTCAACCAAGCCTCGACTAAGTCTTGACCAACCATCAACCAGACCTTGACCCAACATTGACCAAACATCTTTTTTAATCATGACCATCGACCATACATTAACTAGACATCGACCAACCATTGATCATATGAAACAACCGAACCTCGACCAAGTATCAACCAAACAATCCAACAACACATCAACTTCTTCATGTCCATATCAACCATCCAACATCAATCAACATGTGACCCATCTCAAAGAGGCACATGGGGCAAATTTTCTCCTAATTGACTCAGACCTTATCATCAATGCACAAGCATGGCCCAGGGACTTATCAGAACTTGAGCCCTTTAATGCCTTGCATCTGTGACCATTCTACTATTAGTCGAGTACTAGCTCACTTGAAATTTAACTTGAGCTCATCCCTTGAGCAATCTCTGTCCTCTTAATCCTCATTCCTTTCAATCCTATTCCACTTAACAAATCCTTTATAACCCTTTTATAATGTATGGATGCTTTGTCTTAATAAAAGGGAGCCCTTGCACTTCTATAGTCTTGTCCATGACTCAAAATTTTATCAAAAATAAATCAAGATGTCAAAATATCCAAGGTCACAAACTCTAAAGGCAGATTGCTCCCTCGAAGGACAGTTGTACTATCATTGCTGTAGCTAATAGACTGCTCCCTCGAAGGATAGCTATTCAAAGCCCTCATATATATATAAAGCAAAAATATAGACCACTCCCTCGAAGGATGGCTATGACTAAACTCTTGCTACAAACAACACTTTCTTAGAAGCTTCTCACATCGATCAGCTTCACAAATGACCACAAAGCAAAATGACATCTCTATATAGACTTCCCACATTGATCAGTTTGCTCAAAAAAAAAAAAAAAGGGGTCATGGACTTGGCTTGTAGTCGTCTCAGGGTCTCCTATAAAAAGGGGCAAGGTTCTCTCTGCTCTAAAAATGGGTTACCCTCTCCTCCTATCACATCACCTACTCAAGGGACTTCGAGCTCATTTTAATGTCAAAATGTTTCGATTACCTCTCTAACACAACCCATGGTCAATGACGTAATGCATGAATGGGGCTCTCGGCTCTAACAACCCCTATCTATGCTATCATTCTGGTCCGTGTCAATGAAAGAGCAATTTGCCTTTCACTTCCTTTTTCACTTTGGTCACAACCAACCACATCATTTGCCAACCAAACCAAACCAACCAAAACATTTTCAGACCTGTCACATCATCATAGTCCATTTCACATAGTTTCTATGGACACCAATTCACATGAAAACTATCGACCAAACACAATTTATGTTAAGCATAAACCAATACTTGCTGAAGCATAAATAGACTCAATTCATTTTTAGCATACATCCATCACGAATATGGAAAATTGCTAGGGATGAAAGACCCCAACCAATGCTACAGAATACACCATTTGGAAAAGGCTTTAACATCTTTTTCTCCTCATCATTTTGACACATGACCCAAACCAATCATCAACCATTTGTCTGAACTACATTGGTCTGAGGCCCTTACACATAGGGGCTATGTAGGCAACACTCAGATGACACGATGTCTTCTGGGGTTAGCTCGACCACCCTCATTTGTTCATCTCTCTGATGGACAAACCTTCTTTCCTCTTTTGACCATGACTTGACCTTGATCAAGACAATCCATAACCTTGACCCTTTTTCTCCCTCTTGGGAGAACTACATTGGCCTGAGGCCCTAACGACAAGGGCTATGTAGGCAACACTCAGTTGACATGGGGTCTTCTGAGGTTATCTCGGCCATTCCTTCATCTATCCATTCACCTCTACCAATGACCATGGAGATCGCGACTATCTCCTCAGACTCTGACCACTTCCAAGACAAATGTTGTCTTGGTTGTTTTTGCATGTATGCTACCTCATGACTGGTTAGCAAAATTGTCCACAGACCACATTTTGACCCTCACAAGTATAGGATCGTAAGCCGGTTGATCCCCACTACTTGTGACATTTTTATGTTTTTCAAGAGCACTTCCTGAGCCCAAGATACTTGGAACATGATGACCATTGGAGCTATAGCTTAGATTGAATAACCCGATCAGCTACGACCAAATGTTGGGGCCCAGTTATTTCAATTTTGGCACTCCTCGACCCTTGACCTGTGACAATTTGACCTGACCATCCCATGAAGTGGTATATGTGCAATCACAACTTTTGCAGCGTTCACACTCACACTTTCACCCTATCCATCCACTTTCTATCAAATCAGCACCCGATTCTAGGTTCCCTTCCCTCGACTCCTGCTTTGAGGGGGAATACCTCATCCCATAATCGGGGTAACCAACCCTCCTATTTTTGTCTTATAGTTCACTTGAACAACCAACAAGAAGAAATCAACCTCATCTTATACCTGGGGCAATCAACTCCTATTTTTGTCTTGTAATTCGTCAAGAACAACCAACAAGACAAAAAGGGGCAAATGTAGACACCAAAATCGTGTCTACTCCCTTGGTCGACTCCCCCCTTGGTCCCCTTAGTCCCTTTCCACTTCTAACCATGTCTAACCTATGTCTTATTAATTTAAAATAATTATCTTATTTTAAATTAATACTTCTCTCTCTCCCCTTGCCACCTCACCCATGCCACCTCTCATCTCCTTGGATTCTTGGCCCTTGGATACCCTCATTTATCACCCTAATGACCTATTCCAACTTCCCCTCCACTACCCCTTGCCAAGTCTTAAATGATTTAAGACCCCATTTCCCTTATCCCACTCATTTCCCATGCCTATTAATCCACCTTCGACCATTTCTTCCCCTGACCCGCTGACTCGGCAGTTGGAAAAATAGATAAAAAGGCTATTTTTAGCCTTTTTCCTGCCTTCTAGCTGCCAACATCGGTCAACTGTCAACCAACATCGGCGATATTGCTGAGTCAATTTCCTTCATAAATGCATTCTTGACCCGAATGCAGTATCCCATTTTCCAATCTTTAGATCTCATTTATCTGCTCTTTCAATCCTCTCCTTCGACCTTCAATCATTCACCTTTCAACCTTCAACAATCTTTCACTCCTCAATCTTCAATCTGCCAACTTTCAGATCTCTCTCTCTATCTCTAAGGTACACACAACAAGCTACAACAATAACAGGTACTCTGCATCAGCCACTCCACCAGCAACAGGGCCTTCACACCAGCAGCACCAGCCATAGGGACAACCAGTCTACAACATTTCTTCTTCAGCAGGTATGAGCTAAGAATGTTTCATTTATTTCATTTCAATAATCTAGAAATGTATTAGCTGTTAGCTCCCATTTAGCACTTCCTATCACCAGACTAGACCTGAATCCTTGTCTCCCTATTGCCTCTGCTTTCCATCTAGTCCCTTTTTCATACCACACCCTCTGCCTTGCAGCCCTGCATAGAGCATTCAACCAGACTCTCAGACCATTCAACTAGACCCATAGCCCTTCTCAGACACATCCACAGACCATAAACCCATCCAAACTCGACCAGACCTCATCCAAAGACTACTACCCCTACCGATGCCAGCTGAATAGACCACTGCCTCCACTGATGTCGGCAGACTAACCGATGTTGGCAAACATTGACAACTGACATCGGTGACTATGACTAGGCCAACAACAACATTTAGGTAAGCATTTGCTTCTATTTTTGCTTTAGTTTTTAATAATTTCAGTCTTTTATCATTCTACCTTTTATCAGACATTATTTTTATCAATTAGTGGGTTGACATCCCTTAAGGAAGTCTTTGTACTTCTGGGATCAAGTTTTTGCTTGGCAGCCCACCATCTCCTCATCTAACAACTCTTGTGTTTTAGTTTCTGTCTTCTACAGGTGTCATCCTCCACAACCAAAGAGGAGTTCCTGCTATCATCTGAATTTGGTGCGCACGACTTCATCCAGGTACATACAAGCCTTAGACCATTCTTCTTAGTTTCTCATTTCCTTTTTGAATGTGAAAGCGAAAATCGTATAGAAACAAAGAACATGAAGTTATTTAAGGTATCTTTAAGGCTACTGAATGTGATTCATGAGGATGTGGCTTGTCACCTTTTTCCCTTCACCTTTAGGGACACAATTTATGATTAGTTCCTTAACTTACCTAAAGATTCCATCATGGGATGGGGTCAGTTTAATGATAACTTTATTTCCCAATTTGGAAAGGTAGTTAGTATGAGAGTTGTATACCAACAATTTACCACCTTCAAAAGGGACACAAAAGAGCCAATCAAAATGTTCAACACTAGGTTCCAAAAATGTACACTCTAACATCCCCACCATATAAGTCTATAGATGATTTATCCTTAGAAATATACAAGAATGATTTAGACCCAATGACAGTCATCTTCTTGAGGAGAGCCGTGGGTATTGACACGTTGCCTTTAGCCTATGCTGAGGCTATATATATTGATGAGAAAATGTACTCGTAAGGGAATCTTTCCTTTGCTATACCAAAATTTTATCCAAATATGACTAATCTAAATGTCATCCCTAACATGAATCAAAACCAACCTGCATTGAACCAATTACTAGTGCTCAACCAGTTGCTTGTGATTCATGCCACATCTAACCAGTAGGTTGGATTCTTCAACCAAGAAAATGTCGAGGCACATCCCCATAATAATAAAGTAATGGTGCTTATAAACAACACCAATGTCTAAGTTACCACCCAAATCAAAAACCTATAACCTCCAAAGGGAGAGTTAGACTCAATATAAATAACTATCCAAAAACTCAAAAATGCTTTCTTGGATCTCAAGAAATAGATGGGTAACACAGCTGAGAGCTCCAACATAAATTATAATTTCCAAAGGTATAACAGACCTTTCTATATGTCTAATAGAAATAGTGAACCCCCTTTGAGAAAATTTCCTAAGATGGCCTTGCCTAAGTGGTGTCGAGTACACAATACTGCCATACATGAAGAATTGGACTACGTCGAGTTTTACCATGCATTTGAAGCTATCCAGATCCAAATAGAAGGATTTGACATGAATCCCACTGATCAAAACAAAACTAAAGGCTCTAATAATTCCAATGATGCCTTTAGATCACTTGAATCAGTCCTCATGGTTTAGACTTATGACTTTCCTAGTAAGGATGAGAATGAACCCAAAGATAATGTCAAGGAGGTGCATGCTTTCCAATAGTACTAGTGAAACAAATATGCTTTGAGAAGCAAAGGCTAGAAACCACCCCTGACAACCTCAACTCCACCTAATAAGCTAGATACACTCCCTGATAGTAGGACATACAAAAATCCCCCACACCCTTAAGGTAAGGAGATTGAGTTAGTAATAGAGGCTCCCTACATAGGATCAAGAGGTAGATATAACATAGTGGAAGAAATGAAGAAAATCAAGGCAAACATAACATTGCATGAGCTTACACAAATCAATGAACAACATGATTTGATTTTGAAATCACTGAATGAAAATCCTAGATCTAGTAATGCTAAGAAAGCTCATGCCAATGTAGTAATGTATAAGAGCAAACATGAGGTTCCACTATTCTTGTTAACTATTAGAATTTTTGGTAAGAACTTCCATAATTGATTAATTGATTCTAGTTCTTCAACTAACATTATACCTCTAGGAATTTGTAAAAAACTAGGGTTAAACCTAGTTAAGTCTGAGAAGGTGGTGGTGTAGTTAGACAAGTTAAGAGTGAAGGTAATGGGTGAATTATTAAACATCCATTGAAACTAGCTCATGAGCCTCAAATACATTAGTTCATCGACATTCAGATCATTGACATACCTAGATCTCATATGTTACTACTTAGTCATGACTGGACTAAATCCTTGAATGGATACATGTCCACAGATTGTTCACATGTGGTTGCCTTGGTGAGGGATCCCCAATTAGATCAGGATTGATTAGGAACCCAAGATGAAATACATGATCATATAATATAATGTTAAAAATGAGAAGGTAAATTACCAATCCTCTAATTTAGGTGTGTATACTTTGGAAATAACTAACATTGTCACAGATGATGAAGCAAAAAAATAAAGCAAAGGTCCTTGAACATTACACTTCTATGGTGCACGAGCAAATCAAGGTTATGGTGTTGGGATTATTTTGACAAATCCTAAAGGCAAAGAGTATCTAGTTTCTTATAGATTATAGTTCTCTTGTACTAACAATTTATCAGAATATGAAGCTCTTATTTTAGGACTTCAATTTACAAGTAAACATAAGGTTAAAGAACTACTAGTCTATGGGATTATTAGTTAGTGGTTAATAAATTAGAAGCAGATATTAGTGCAAAATTTATTGTTCAAGAAAGTATAAATTTAAATCTTGGGATGTAATTGAGTACTTTGACTCATTAAATATTGTTTCCTTACCCAGGGAATAAAATTAGTTGGCAAATGCTCTAGCATCAGTGATAGCAAACCTAGCCCCTCCAGATCCCTTAGACCTATGAGAATTCATTGTGGAGATAATTTCATGCCCCTCTATGCCAAATAACATCAATCACTTCTAATTATTTGATGACAACAAGTAGATAATTAACTTCTTGTGTATTTTTGGCATATTTAAGTCCCACATCATTGATGAACAAGATGAAAGTCTTTTACAAGATTTGAAGGACAATGATGATGGAGTAATCCTACTTAAAGAGAATCAAATCCCTAAAGTCATGATTTCCTTGGAGAGGATGTTTGACCTAGATAAGCAAAGAAATGAAACTAAGCAACCCAAAGCAAGTGGGAAGGATTACAAGCAAGTAAACTTGGAAGATCCTAAGAATGAGTAGAATTTTAACATTGGTCTAGTGTGCATCGATGAAGAGTTGAAGAAAATAACTGCCCTTCTGACTAGGTTCAAGGAAATCATTGCTTGGTCTTATGATGAACTCAAGATATTTGATACTAGTGTGATTACTCATACCATCCCATTAAAAGAAGCTTGCAAGCCTTTCAAGCAGAAGCAAAGACTAGTAAATCCAGTTCTAGAACCACTAATTTACAAAGAAGTGAAGAAATTTACTTGATTCAAGGATAATATTTCTTATACAACAATCGACATGGGTTGCCAATCTTATGCCAATTCAGAACAAGAATGGATAAATCCAATTTTATGTTAATTTTTGGAATTTGAATAGATCCTTTGAGAAGGATAATTACCCTTTTCCATCTATGGATGAAGTCATATGTTGGTAAGTGGATCTGGAATGATGTCATTCTTGGATGGATTTTTAGGCTACAACCAAGTTGTGGTAAACAAGATTGACATAATGAAGACTGCATTCACCACTAAATGGGGAATGTTTGCCTACAAGTGAATGCCCTTTGGACTAATCAACATAGAAGAAACTTTATAGTGAGAAATGGACCATGCATTCCATGGATTAATAGGTAAATGCATTATTATTTACATGGATAATTTAACAGTATTTTATAAAAATAGGGAAGATTACATGATGCATTTATAACAAATACTAGAGAAGTGTAGAAGGTATGTCATTTCTTTAAACCCCAAGAAGATCATCTTCTGTGTGACTAAATGTAAATTCTTAGGACATGTAATCACCAAATAAGGTATGACCATAGACCCTAATAAGATCAATGCAATTTCAAAGGTAGAAGTTCCCAATAGCAAAAATGAGTTAAAATCTTTCTTTGGCAAAATTAATTTTGTGAGAAAATTTATTTCTAGTTTTGTAGAGATTGTGAGACCACTCAACACCATGATAAAGAAAGATACCAAGATAGAATGGATGAATGAAGTAAAAAAGGCCTTTCAAGACATCAAGGATGCTATTATTCATGCTCCTATCTTGATAAGTCTTGATTTCAATAAAGACTTCTATCTATACTCTTTTGCTTCTGATCATACTATTGTTATTGTCTTAACATAGAAGGAGGATAATAAAGATCACCCCATAGCCTTCATGAGTAGTAATTTGAAGAATGTCAAGCTAAATTATCCTATTATAGATAAGTAAGAATATGAATTGGTAAAGTCTATCAATAAGTTCAAACACTACATCCTAAGGAATAAGACCTATACTATAGTGTTTGATCCAATTGTTAAGTTATTATTGGGACATAACAAACTTGAAGAAAGAAGAGGGAAGTGGATGACCAAAATTCAAGAATATGACGTGGAGATAAAATTTTCTAAATTAGTTAGGGGTCAAGTTCTAATCTAACTCATTGTAAACACTGATCCTCACATTGATGTTTTTTATCTTGAGGCAAATCAAGTACCTAATGGAGATTGGTACAAGGACATTATTCATTACTTGTTGTATGGAGTGTGTCCCTTACACCTCAAAAGAGAACAAAAAATATCCCTCATGTTGAGATCTTCTCACTTTATGATCACTACAAAGGAATCTATCTAAGATGTGTTTCCAAAGTTGAAGCCATCAAAATCATGGACAAATTCCATGATAGATTGGGAAGTGGTCACCCTTTAGGGTGAACCACAACACATAAGATATTAAGGGATAGCTATTTTTGGCCAACCATTTTCAAAGATGAACATGCCCATGTGTGAATCTACCATCAATGTCAAGTATTTGTTCAAAGAAAAGTAAAGGTAACCATATCTTTATAACTAGTAATCGAAGTGAAACCATTTACACAATGGGGCCTTGACTTCATAGGATTAATCAATCCAAACTCCTTGGTAGGAAAAATTTGTACTCACTACCACAAACTATTTCACAAGGTAGATCAAAGAAATGGCCACCAAGAACAATTGAACAATTGATGTCATCAAGCTCCTAGAAGAGAATATTACCACTCAGTTTGGGACACCCCTATCCCTAGTATGTGATAAAGGTCTAACCTTTGCATTGGAAAAATTCACTGAATGGGCATATGGTAATTAGATAATAATCAAGTTTGCTTCAAATTATTACCCTCAGGGTAATGGAGTTGTAGAATCCACTAACAAAAACTTTATGAATGCCATTAAGAAGTTTGTAGAAAAGAAACCAAGAGAATGGTAGTCTCTACTAAATTTTTCTCTATGGGCAGACATAATCAAATACAAATAGGTGCTCAAGGCATCCCCATTTCTACTGGTTTATAGATAACAACCTATATTTCCCATCACATTGAGGTTGCCTACCTTTGAGTTCATGACTGAGTACATGGAAGATGATGAAAAAGTGTAGTCTAGGATACTAAATATCATCCAAATAGAGGATGTTAGAGATAAAGCCTTGTAAAATTTCAGCAAGAATCAAGGTGTTGTGAAAATATGGTTCAATAAGTGAGCTAAAATTAAAGCATTTTGAATCTCAAACTTAATCCTATTTTGGGACAAGGCCCATGAGAAAAAAGGATAACATGACAAGTTCACTCCTCTCTAGATTGGACCCTATCAAGTAGAAAAGATACTTGGTGAAAATACATTCATACTCAAAGGCTTGCAAGGGGATGATTTAGCCTTACCATTCAATGGGAAATACATGAAGCATTACTTCTTTACTACTCTATACCAATTTCTAGAAGGGCAGTAAGATGATTTAAAATTAGAGTAGGTAGGAGTAGAGTAGTTTGGTTTTTTGTTCTATCCTTTCTTGCTTTCCTACTTTGCTTTTCTATTGTTCCCTTTCTCACTTTGATTTCCTATTGTGTGTTCATTTCTATCATGTGCTCTAACTTAGTAATGAGTCCTCTGGACAAGAATTCATTGGATCAATTTGTATCAATCTGATCCTAAAATGGGAAGAAGGGATTGATGATCTTAAATAATGGTAGTCCAAAGTTTGGAAGCCTCTAGCATTGTTCTAATTTATAAAAACTAGGTGGGGTTATTTATAAGTTAGTCTTCTCTTGAAAATCCTAAGTTATTTTAAGAGTATAATATGATTCAGAAGATTGAACATTTGTTTGAATAAGAGTTTGAATCTATATGGACCATCATACTATCACTCAATTCCACTAAATAAATTTCCTAGGTAGAAATTCCTATCTGAGAGTGAATAACATTCAGACTATGTCTTAACACAATCCTTATGCATGGCTAATTCTAATTCCCAACCATTTTGGTTTATGAACGTAGGTATAAAAAACCAATAAAAAATATGATACACCAATGAAGTGAAATCATAAACTACTTCATATTCTATGAATGGTGAATTAGGAAATCTCTGCTAGGGCTATGGATGCTTGACTGGTAGTAGATCAAGGCCTGAAGTGGGGCGAAAGGTATCTCTATTAGGGATATGTATGCCTAGATAGTAGTAGAGCAATACCCAAGCCATCCCTAACTTAGCAAAAATTTATTATATAAAATCCAAAGAATGCTTAAGCCATTTCATGTTGGATGTCTCAAAGCTCGAAAGGTATCATTTATGAACCCAATGGCAATGGTTAATTAAATTCAAAGCACACACATAATATGATTGCCTACATGATTTTAACTCTATTTTAAGCTTGTGAGCTTTCATTTAGTCCTGAAAAGCAGTTTTGATATTGACTAAAAATTATAATGAGATGACTAATTTTTTATTCATCTTTTAACTAGAAATCTGGATTCTAACATTTTGTAATGTTTCCCCACAAAGGTTACCATTTATTGATGCTCAACTATCCCTATTCATAGAATGGGGACCCTATTTTCTTAATTTTCTAAAATGCCTAAATTACCAAGCTTCCTAAGACATTTTGTTGCATAAATAAATTGATTTAATACTTCCTAGAAAATTTTATTCGATAATTTATTTTATAGTAAGGAGTACTTAGAAATATTTGGGTTAGTGCAAGTTTTCTTCAAAGTTTCATTCAACAATGGATTATTAATTATGAATGCTTCAAAATATGCAGAGGCCTTCGCCAAGGAGGTTATACATATTTTTTTGATCAACATGAGAGCCACAAGCCTCAATAAATCTTACTAGACTAACCTTACACTTTGTTTAAAGCATTTACTTACGTATTTTTACTTTAAACTTGTTTAATTTGTTTGTGATAGGAATTTGACATTTCCATAAGTCTAACCTGGTCTCTTACTTGGCTTCACAAGATGTCAACTTAAAAATAGCAGGTTATGACACCTTGTAGGACATCAAATTATATAAAAAATCTTCTAAAAGAACACTTGCTCCTCAGTGTGCCACATGTCATCATGGTCCTCATCTAAGGCATAATTCCTTCTATCAAAATTTTGAGCTATGCCATTGGTTGAAAGAAATGCACCCCATGCATGAGAATTGAAACAAATATATGAAATCCATAAGCCATGTAGCATCATACTGAAATCTAGTGAGGGAGTTATCCTTTGTAATTAAAATCCATAGGCTACGTGTCAATATCCTAGTTTCTATGAGCAAGCCTATTCAATTCAAGATACCACACATCCAACTGTAGTCAAAAATCCCATGAGATGTCACCACGTGTCTCAAGAACAACCATCTAAACTTAAGTAGTATTCTAAAGTTCCTTCTAGATTCATCCAAAGTCAATGCATATCAATACCACATCATATCTAATCCAAAGCTCATGAGAGTTCTAAGGAAGATGTGTGGACATATCCAAACCATCCAATTGAGGCTCAATGGTTTATAGCTACCTAAGGCCCCTTATAAGAATGAAAAGTGGTAGAATAATGAAGACAAGTTTTCAAGAATGATGAATGTCCTCTTTGGACCCATGTGAGGATGACACATTTCATACCCACACTGCTTCTATCCAAAGATCCACTAGAATACCTCTAAAGGTCCATTGAAGTAATATGTGTCCCATTTGAACCCACACAGTGATTCCACTTGTCATTCTCATGAAGCAATGATCTAAGATCAATAAGAGTTCCTTTGAGAGTGATGTATGGAAGCACTTGAGCCACATAATTAACACAAAGTCACTGATAACTATTCAGAACCCTTCAAGAAAGACACCTATCAAAACAAAGCCATGATGGCCTATGAGATAGACACCTGACCAAAAAAATCTCTAATTACCTCCAAGAGTGACACATGACACTCTTAAAACTAACCAACATTATAGGGCCCTACCCAAGAGCTCACCATAAATAGAAGGATGCCATATGGTAAGGTATGAATGAATCATCACATTAAGTTGTATCATGAGATCCCTAGAGCAATCAGAATATGCCATGTGTTTAGATTTAATCCAATTGAGTGGCCTAGTCATCTTTAGGCCCCAAAAGTGCCTAGTTGGATCTGAGGTGGCATGCCATGTGTTATAAAGTGGCAATCTTTGGATTTAAAGCTAAAATTGATGGTAAATCTAGAGTAGATCAATGCTAAATTTGAATTATAAAGCAATTAAATGCCAAAAGCAATAGTTCAAAAGTATGCAAAGGTGATGAACTCACCATTAATATGACAAGAACTAGAATTTCCATCAAACCTTGTATTAATCAAAACAATCTTCAAAAGGCTACCCAACTCAACTATTACTACCTACATTTGCATTCAAATCCCTAATCATTTGCTCTCTCTACTATCTGGTTTCTCAATTCAAGCTTGAGCTCTTCAAAAATTACACCTAGACCACCATTGTTAGAGCTCTAAAGTTGTAGATAAGTATAAGAGGATGTCAGTTGGTACCCAAAACACTACAAAAATGGCATAGTCAGGACTCTCCACCTTGGGTAAGGTAATTGCATTTGGAAATGATGATTTTTTTTTCTATTATGGTAATTTAGTTATGTTTAAAGACACAGAGTTCATCCCCAAAGCCATAAACTCAGGAGACATGCATTATAGTAGTGTTTACTCTAATGTTGAACGAGTTAGGGACCTTGATGAAATTGAGACCATGCCCCATATTATTCAATTCACTTTAGACATCCAAGCAATCCAAGCTACCAGTCTCCACAAAGCCACAACAAAACTAGAGGTCATGACATACACTAACTTATTATATGACATCTTTAGGATGTCAAAATGTGAAAATGGGTTGCTCAAATCCATAGATAAAGGGCTCTTAATTACTTTCATTGTCAGGCCCAATTTTTAGAAATATTATAACATACCTTTACCATAGGTGGAATACAACCAAAGCATCATCAACAACTGGTATAAGGCACACTCTTTAGACAAAGTCCTAGCATGATAGGTGACTGACCCAAATGGAGTTATCTTCATGAATGACTTAGGAGACCTACCTATCCAAAAATTTAGGAAAGGGGTAAGGATTGGCTTGGTTTTACTAAAAAGAGTATTTGAAAATGTACATATTTTTTATACAAACATAAGGATTATTTCGATCCTACAACTAATCTTGGAGGGTCAATAAATTCCCCCACTTGGGCATATTATTAGCAAAAATCTAGTCATTGTTATGAATGACACTTGTAAGAATGGAGCTCTATTCTATATGATGAGATATTGATTGGATGCTATCTATATAATTGCACAACTAGGTACAAATACATGGTCCCCTTAGTAGTAGGATGTTGGGCCCCAGTCATTTGTTGCACTACACATTCACCATTTTAGGTGTAATATCAAGATAATTATATAAAGCTTTTATCCACCTATTTACAAATCTATCACCGAGTGCAAGATGCCAAGGGTCCCTCCAAAATTTAGAATGACATTGAGAGACATGGGTAGTCTTTGTCTCTACCTTTATTACAGGGTCATCCATGTAGAATGGGTTATGGTAGATCCCCTCAAGCTACCTAGATATGTGCCAATGAAATTGGTAGAGGAGGATATGGCCTATCAACTAATCCATGGAGTTGATTGTATATTTAAGGGGAAAAAAATAAGATAGTCCCCCAAAATACTCCTTATACTCTAGGGAGGACCAATTTAATTAAATGGTAGGACATTGTAATAGCTGTAAGGTATAGGGTCTCATACCTATTGCCTAAGCATGGTTTCAAGGCATGGGACCCAAATAATGTCATTTTTAGATAGTTTCTCAAGTTCCAAAAGGATGTGGCATTGGAATATAAGCATAAGGTGAAGGTTCATGAGTGGATATACCTAGATGAAATGAATGATGAGATAGTCATAAAAAATGCTACAAGGGAAAACATAGAGTTGGAAATGAGGCTTGATAAGGAGAAGAAAAAGGACATCATAAGGCCTCAACCACCACCAACCCCTAGAAGCATGTTTGATGCATAATATGAGGCTAAAAAAGTATAATAAGAAGAGGATATCATTCATCTCATCAGGAGTAAGACCCTGCAGACCTCCACTACAAGCCACTCTAAGTGGACAAAGCCTACCTCTAATCCCTGAGCAAGGGAAGTTGGTAGCAAATAAGACCTCTTTGAAAGGAATAAATTTATATCTACATATGCTATGGGAGTTTCCATAGAGATCATGATCCAAACCAACATCAATGTCATTGATGTTGAATAACTAGGCATTGAGTTATCAATGGAAGAGCTACACACCCTGGCTGGCAAAAACATAGAGAAAGTCTACACAAGGAAGAGGGAGCCCAGAACCCTAATGAGAGGAGTTGTATCTCCTCCCTCAACCTCTCAACTAGATACTCCCACTATAATTACTACACCATTTCCTTATTTCCTAGTTTTTAGTAAATTTACAACTTCTCTTACTTTTGCTGCTATTCCCACTCCCATGTTTGCATCCCCTACCACTACTTTCTTTGGGGGCACCATTCCCCACTTCATATCCCATGCCACTACCAAAATTCCACCTTCATCAATCTCACAAAGCACTAGTGTTGGCCAAGTTGTGGGTTATACTCCTTTAAAAACTATAACAATAAGTGCATCACTTACCCTTCACTCCCTTATATCCACTAGGCCATTGAAACCATTCACCTAGAAAAGGTGCCACTTAACCTTACCATAGTTGCTATGGTGAGTGTGCCCTCCAAATTTCCTTAATTCATCCTCAACATGGGCCCTAATAAGCCTTTATTTGACACATTTGGGAAATTAGACCCAACCAATTTATCCATCCCTACCATAGCCTTGGCTTCTTCATCATCTACCTAGGCACTCCCATTGCAACCATTTCCCACACAACCACTAACTACAACTTCCCAAAATTAGGTGAGGCACATGATTTATACAATTAGAAAGCCAAGATGCAACCCAAATTATAATGAGGTTTGATGCTAATACTAGCACCATGAAAAGGGTGGTAAGAAGACAAGTGGAACATACACAATCAAGCTCAATAGTGATTCATGAGAGTGTGGAACCCCTCTTCACTTTGACCAAAAAGAGGAAGGCTAACCCTAGAGAGGTACAAGAGTATGAAGAGAACCCTATATCCTTGGTGCAATCATAGGCAGGGTCTAATATTGCCTTAATGAATGGGATGCATCAATAATTGAATAGGCTTAAGGAATAAGCATTGCTAATAGTGCCATATAACACCCTAATTTCAATAATAAATGATGTCACTAATGTCTTAAACCTATATAAGGTAATGAAGAAGAGGCAAGAATATGGGATCTAATAAGCCAATGTGGTCATTAATCTTGACTAAAAGCTTACACTCTATGACATCATGAAGCTTGACCAAAACCGCATTATATCCCATCTCATCATTATCCTATCTCCATGGTGCAGGAGGATTCCTATCTAAACCCACATTATGAGACATAATGAATTACAAAAAGGGATTAATATTTTTTATTAAAACATTAAATTTTATTCCAACATATATATTTCATTATCATTATTCCATTACATCATTATAAACATAGTCAATCCACATCATATCCCACATCACAATATAATAAAAATATCTCAAAACATGATATTATAATCATCTCCCATATATCTAAGTCACCTACATCATTCGTACATCATCATATCATCGTGCATCCATCACATTGTCTTATCTAACATCATATGCCATAAAATTATAAGCTAATATCTAAACATCACATCTAACATTATACATTTAATCACTACACATCTAGTCGAATCATAAATAAAATAATCATATAAAATCTAAGTCATGTGTCCATCACATCCATCATAATAAGATCCATAAAAAGATAATACAACATGACACATATAATCTAATATCATCTCATCACACAATCCTAAATAATATTTCCATCACATCACATTAATATAGTCACACCCTCATCAATGGATAATATAACACATCACATCATCTAAAACGGCATCATATATATATATACATATAGATATATATACATATATATATATATACATATATATATATATACATATATATATATATATACATATATATATATATATATATACATATATATATATATATACATATATATATATATATATATATATATATACATACACACACACACACACACACACATATATATATATATATATGTATATATATATATATGTATATATATATATATATGTATATATATATATATGTATATGTGTGTGTGTGTGTGTGTGTGTGTGTGTGTGTGTGTGTGTGTGTGTGTATGATATCAATAGTCTACACGGAGTCCATGTCAAAAAATAAATATAAAATGTTAGCCCATAGGGAAAGCATGAGCTATAATATACAAATCCCCTACATATCACAATAGATCATGGTTGTGGCCCTGGTGGTCCTCTAGTAGGCTGATGTATTGAGTGTGAAGAACTAGCTCAAAATGAAGGAGCCCACCACTCAAGTGGCATTGTTACCTCATACAATGTCTTATAATACTAAGCTTCATGGTTCAACATCATAATTTTCTTCATCACCTCTACCATCCTACACTCCCTCATCATCGAATATGCCTCCTCCTTGGCCTTCTCGGCTACTTCCACCTCTCTTATTAGTGTCAAAATATACACTTGTATCTATGTGATCTAGCCTTAAAAACCTATAATCTAGGCATCCATACTCTAGATACAACCCTGTAATGTCTTTATCTATGTCTGTAGTCCTACAATCTAGGCTTGAACTTGGGCCAATTATCCATCTCTCTAAACTGTCTGAGCCTATAAAGTTAAGACCTGTCCCTATAACCTAATCACCTATACCTATGCTTGGGCTAGATACCCATCTCTCTATGTTATCATGGTCTATATCTGAGCTTGTAGCTGGTCCCTCTCCCAAGTAATCCTAGTAATCTCTGATAAGTGGGTCTGAATCTTAGTCTACAATCATTCCAAAAAAGACCTCTCACTCTTTGATAATGGCTATTGTGAGGTCCATGAACCATCTCCACCACCACTCCCATCATCTATGTGCCAACTTGAACCTATGGATACACCTAGGGTCCAACCAATACCTATGCCTATGGCTCACTACCTCTTACCTATCCTACTACCATTGTCTGGTCTCCATCCCCTCCATCCATGTCCATGACATTGTGCCCATCCTGACCATCTTGGGTATGTTCATATCTCATCCATCTCTATAATTTGGCTCATGCCTGCAACACTCTTCTAACCACCCTTCATTGTACCACAACCTTGGGATGAGTCAATCTCAATGAAATCCTTGGTCTACACCATGTTATGTATGTTACAATAACCCCTAGATCTAGAATAGGCATCTATAAGTCCTATGGCTCTAGGGTGATACTCTCATAGTTTATGTTAGATTGGGATCTATCTATTGATCTAACCCAATGGGGTCTCTCTCTCTCACTCTGAGCAAATAGGTTCTCCTCTTCAGGCCCATTCTATATGAATCCAAACTACCTTTGAATGTGATCAAACCTATATCACTCTATCACTAAATCTCCATGAACCACCAAGTATCATTTGGTTAACATATACTATGTCACCACAACCTTGTCATCCCATCCAAACTATAATCCCCTGTAGGGCAACCATATAATATGCTCAGGATGGTAGAACCTCATCTCACCTGTGTGACCATGCTATACTCCCAAAAGAATATACCAACCAAATACCATAGGTTGATGTGGATGCTTCATAGTGAGAGTCCCCAATGGCCACTAGATTACAATGTGCTCTCAGATCTAGATCTACAAGAGCATGGATAACCCCAAACTAGCCTCTCCCCTATAATATCTCAAGTGTAACTCTCTATATAAATGCACTAATACCACTAGTCCCCAAGCAAAAACTTTAAAATGCTGGACCATACAACTATAACATCTCCTAAGCCTAGATGGAACCACTACCCACTCTTGTCTGACAAGAGTATATCGATAATAAGAGACATCACAATAAGAGTCATCTGATCAATCATCCCCTCATGGAGACATTTGTCAATATCCACGTTCCAGTCATAAACTCCCACTTACAAACCCCCAACTAATATCTATAATGTCATGGCCAGTGTGTGAGATCTCTAGTAAATCCTATCACCTAACATCGACAAATGAGAGATCTGATAGACATATTCTAGGGTGACTATCATCTATCCTATGACAAAGTGGAAAGTGCTAGTCTCTGAATGCCAACACCCCACTAATGCAATGATTAGTGCATGATCAATCCATATAATTAGCATCATCACCACGTCGTGAAGTTTGATCAGCTCCAATACTCCATACTCAGCCTCCATCAACAAATGCATATCATAAAGCACCACAAGATGCTGTGATTGGGATGCCATCACTCCTAAGTCCTCTTGAATTAGTCATCTTCAACCTATTACTATGAATATAAAAAATCACCTATCTTATCTATTATGAATCATCTAAGTTACCCTCATCCCCCTCAAACCCAATCCATCTTTTTTTCCCTAACATGACCTCACCCAA
The DNA here is from genome assembly GCA_037957365.1 of Torreya grandis. Taxonomy (NCBI): domain Eukaryota; kingdom Viridiplantae; phylum Streptophyta; class Pinopsida; order Cupressales; family Taxaceae; genus Torreya; species Torreya grandis. Next base: position 439,800 of record JARHVA010000795.1, read on the forward strand.
ACCTCTCCTAACACATCCCTAATCCTATTGGCACCTATATCAAACTTCCTATTCCTTACCTCTTCTTATTCCCCCATCCTACCATCCCTACCTAATTAAACCCCTTCTCAATTCCACTAATATCCCACTCAATCTTATTCCTCCTTAATCTAACCTCCCTACCCCATAACTACACTTCACTATATCCTATCTAACTAACCTTAATCAAATCTCACCCCTTAACCTATCCCCATCCCACTAACATTATCTAACTAGCTTAACCCACATCTAAACCTATCTAACCACCTACTTAACTAACATCAATCCTAACCATTATATAACTAGCCTAAAAACCTTAACCTATCACTACTTGACCTACCTACACTAATTATCCCTGACACCATCTACCCCCATCTAACTAACTAGTCTCTTATCCTATCACTTACCCATTTTTTCCAACTTTGACAAAACAACTAATCATGAAAGTGCCCTAAGTGGTGGCTTTGACAAGATTTCCCATGACCTACAGTTTTGTCTAACCATAAAATTAGATAAAACCATAATTCCTTAACCTATAGTCTTTTAAAACCATGAATATACAATCATGGTATTACAAAACCATGAATCTATAGTTTTAGTATTACAATATAACAAATTTAGATCTACGATATTGCAATACCATGTGTTTCCCTACAAAAGTGCCATTTGTGATGACAATATCATGACTAAGGGTATTGTATTTAGTCATGGTATTGTCCTAGTGAACTGGATGACATCTATTTATTCTAAAACATCCAAAAATTTAACAACAAATTAACAAATACAAAGATAATATGGTTTAGTACTCATCGATGGTCTAGCCTCTCGTGCTCTCTAGAACTCTCACACTCATTTGATGTGATGGGAAGCTCAAGGAAGCTAGTCTATGGTTTTAACTTCGAGCACAAATCATGGTCCATGGTTCAAACATTTTTTGGGGCATGGAATTTCCAATTCCATGGTGTCCAACTTAATCCCAAATCAAAACTACATCAGCCTGAGGTATTTTAGGATTATGTAGGCAACACCTAGTCTTGTATTTGTGCCTAGGGATAACTAGGCCACCATTAACTCCTCATCACCATCCCATCCTTGGACTCATCACTTGATAATTACACATCATTTTTTAGCTACAAATCTTTTGTAAAGTAGCTCATTATCATCAATCAACAATGTTTATCTCCTCTATCAATCTTCAAACCATCCCTAACGTGTGTCCTTTTTACGAGACTTATCACAGGTTTGACCGGTCTCCTCTCAATCAAAACCATATTATGAATCAAATAATTTTATATACATTGGTCATTTATCTATAACTCATCACAATCCAACTACTTTACCCCCTTGACACTTGGGGCATCTAAACCATAGCTAAGTTATTACTTGGGGTATCCTGGCCCCATTTTATTATTCTTGTCTTATCCCGCCCCCCAGACTTTTATTCAAGTGACCATCTAGATCAATTCTCTCTACATGTTCCCTTGAGGGGGAATCATATCCTACTAACTCATTTTTGACACTATCTAACACTATTCCACATGATCATGTGGTTCTTCTTTGAAAGACCATTACTCTTCTCATCATGACTACCCACAATGCCCTTTTGAAGAGGGGCAAAATGTATGCACTAAAATTTGCTCACCCCACTAATTACACTAATTCCTCTAATTTAAACTTATAACTATATTTCCTAGCTAACTTAACTAATGTCTTATTATCACACATCCCATTCCCTACATCCTAAAAACCTTACCCCATCCCATAACCAATTAATCCCTTCAGTAATCCCCTAACAAGACCTATTTACCCATTAACCTGCTCCCTAAGCCACTTTCTAATTTAAAAATATAAAATATTCTACCTACCCATCTACCACCATATTCATAGCTATTCCTAAACCCCTAAAACCTAATAGGAGATTTATAGAATTGGAGGATTCTATAAATCTCCTCTATTTTAGTTGCTTTTCCTCTAGAATTTTCTATAAATTTGTGTGGAATTAAAAATTCCAAGGGAAATTATTAGCCATTGATCTCAATGGCTCAAAATTAATATTGAGCCATTGATTTCTCCCTCCATTCTTATATAACCAAACTCACTCCCTCCATGAGAATAAGATGAAAAACTTGAAAATATCATGAAAACTTGAAGCCTACTTTTTATCTTGTTGTCATTATCATCCTCCTTGCATCAATCCATAGCGATTATCAATCTCATATTGTCCATTGGAAGCCATTATCAAGTATTAAGCAATCAATCTAACATCCTTCAATTTGGCATCAAAAATCCATTTGACAATCTTGGATAGGATATATAAGAGGTAAAGTGATGGTAATATCCTTCTTATTAAGCCGATTATCTCTTTTATCCCCTTCTATTGGTGTGATTATATTTTAGGTTTTTATTACTAACAATAGTAATAAAAGTTGAATCTAAAATTTAGGCTATAGCTCTTACACAAATTTGTATTAAATGTTCATGCATACTTTCATTTATATATTTCCTAGTTTAAAATTTATTGTATCTCTATAATTTTTATATTTGAGGGCATTTTAATATGCCATTGCTCTATGGATCTATGCCAATTATTTTCAAAGTATGTATGCTTTAGAAATGTGTCTATGTCCTTGTGTATGCTTTCTTGATTGTGTATATGGGCATTTAAACATGTCCTTTTATGTGTTTGTAAGCTAACTTGTTTGTTGCTTGTGTATGTGGACATCTGAACATGTCCTTGCATATCTTGCTTGCTTAGATTTAGTGATATATGCCCATGTCCCTTGTATTATGTCCCCTTGGCCTACTTTATGTGCCTGATGTGTTTTTTATGTATGCTTTCTTGTGTGTCAGGGCTATGACAATTGTCTCTTGCTTTTTACACACTCCAATTTTAAATGCTATGAGGGACCTCATGCATCTCCCATTCCTAATTGGGTGTTGTGATGGACATCATGCCCCATCCTCCTAGGTACTTAGTTATTACTCAGATTTATTTTTACATACATTGTTATATCTAACTTGACAACCTTGTGAATGCTAGACATAGCATACATCACACATTACAAACTTATGCTCAAATTATCTTACATTTGGATGTTATGTATGCACATTATATTGGATTATTAAGTAGATATCATATATACTCTAGCTAACACACATTTTGTATAACTTTTTCTTTTGAGGATAGTTTTTGCATAGGTTCAATAACTACCCTCAAAAGAAGGGGTATTCACAGGGGTTTGTCACAGAGATCAGACTATCAGAATGCACTCAAAGTGTAATTTTCAACACATAGGCTCAAAATTTATAAATCAGCCTCAAGTAAACATAATGGGAAATAATGACATAGAGATTAGTTACAATTTCACATAAATTACAATAGTCAGACATTAACACCCAAATTAGGACACTAGCATGACATGGTACTACTATCTAGGTTATGGCACTATTGTCTAGTAGCCTTAGGTTTAGAAAAATATAGATTGGCCCTAAAAGTATAGCAGTTATAGTTTAGGTTTATATAGGTTTAGTTATAGATTTACAAATTTTACTTAGTTTAGCTCAGATTTATACTAGTTTGCTTAGATTGAGGGCATCATGCATGACATGACCATTCCCATTTTTAGTTTAGATACTTAGATATAGATTATTACAACTTGATCTAGAATCCATATGCTCATATATCAGATTTAGGGGCATGTGTGAAACATATTATTTCTATATGCTCACTTATACATTGATGGATTAAATGGAATGACAAACTCCATGTCATTATCTATGTTATACACATTAGACATCATATTCCAGGTTGTATACAGTTTCATACCTTACTCCATCGATAGTGGTTGGAATTATTGAGTATCCTAGAACTTCCTAATATACTTGAGTGGCCATAGAGATGACATCTCTAGTTAGATATCTCCAGTTAGACATCTCTGGTTAAATTTTTTTAGTGACATCATGCAATTTCAATTTTAGATGCATCTAATAATTATGGGTAGGTAATGATGGAGTCATAATCTACTTGAGTTATTAAGCCACCCACATGAGAGGGTTGGACACACCATCAGTCCAATCTAATATATTCATAGGCCATGATCCACCAAGTAGGGGTGGGAAATGATGGAGTCAAAAATTGAATTGAGTTCTTGAGCCACCCACACATGAAGATTGAGCAATACATTAGCTCAGTCCAAGTTACTCACTGATTGATCACTATATACATACACACATAAAATTTATCACCAGGGTTATGGATTAGTTCATGTACCTAGTGAGGTGTATTCATTCCTATCCTCTCTCTTATCCCTTTACTCAGTTTTACTTCTTTACTCAGTTTTATCTTTATTTTTGTTATCTCTTAAGTATTGATCTATGCATGTTTCACTTATAGGACACATAATGAAACATGATTCACATCTTAGGTAAGTCCATGTACATTTCTTTTTCCTTTATTCTAGTCATTTTACTTTACTGCATTTCTAGAATAAGGGGGGGTACAAATGTAATCATCTAAAAAATGATCATTCATACCTTGGATGTCCTCTTAAGGTCACTTTACCCTTAGTGATTTATGTCCCTACACCCTATAGAAAGGTAATTTACATCTCCCTAAGAGGATTAGGGTCAGCATAGACCTATTCTTAAGTCACCATCCCAAGTCATTTTTATGAGAACACTATATAAACACTACTCTCATGCTCTTACACCCTAGGTGGATATTATCACAAAGAATCACACAAATGTACCCCTTCACATTGAGAGAAAGATCCTAAGTATTCTAATATTATATTAAATTATCCCATACATTCAATAATCCAACCCTAACACAAGTATTTAGATCTCAAGTGGCCTCTATAACCAACAAGTAAGTTTTAATTCATCATATTCCTTTTATTGTTTTACTTAGTCATTTTGTGAATTTTGTAGAGCCTAACCAAATGAAGGTGCCATGAGTCAAAGTGGCCAATCCCTTGGACTTGTTAGAGAGGTTAGAGCCTCAGAGAGTTTGAATAAATAGGAAGGGACCACATCACTATAAGCTAGATTAGTTAGTCCCCTAGACCTATTAGATATGTCAAAGCCTAGGAGAGCTTGATTGAATGAGAATGTGCCACATCACCATGAGTTAGTGGCTAGTCTGTTGGACTTGTAAGAGATGTTAGAGCCTAGACAAATGAGAAGGTGATACATCACCATGAGTTAGAGTAGTTAGTCCCTTAGATTTATTAAATATGTTAGAGCTAAGGAGATCCTGATTGAATGAGAAGGTATTATGTTGCCACATGTTAGAGTGAACAGTCCCTTAGACTTGTCAAAGATGTCAGAGCTTGGGAGAGCCTATCCAAATGGGAAGGAACCATGTCACCATGTTTCATAATGGCTAGTCCCTCAAACCTATTAGAGATGTAAAAGTTTGAGAGATCCTAATTGAATGAGAATCTACCACATCACCACATGTTAGAGTGGCTAGTCCCTCGAACCTATCAGATATGTTAAAGCCTAAGAGATCCTAACCAAATGGGAAGGTACCACATTTCCATGTGTTAGAGTAAAAAATCTCTTAGACCTAATGGACATGTCAGAGCTTGGGAGATCCTAACCAAATGGGAAGGAACCACATCACCATGATTCAAAGTGGCTAGTCCCACAAACTTGTCAAATATGTTAGATCTTGAGAGAGCCCAGCTAAATGGGAAGGTGCTATATCACCACCTTTTAGAGTGGCTAGTCCCCTAGACCTATTAGAGATGTCAGATCCTAAGAAATATTGATTGAATAGGAAGCCACCACATAACCATGAGTCAGAGGGGCCAGTCCCTTAGACCTATTAGATATGTCAGATCTTAAGAAAGCATGGCCAAATAAGAAGCTACCATGTTGCTTAGTATGTAGATGAATTAGTTTCCACCTAAAGATTTGGGAAGATTAAAGTAAAGTATAAATGAACCCTAAGAGAGAATCAAGTTGTGCCATGTGTCCCTAGGTAATACATCACATATCCTAAAGGAATGATGTGGAGTATAGAGCTATGCCTAGGTGTTGACTATTATTTGAAAGAATAATGAGTAAATGACACATGTCAAAAATCAAGAGTTAGCTGAGTGTCTCTAAGAGATGTGACTACATGCCTACCATGTGTTGGGTGTTATTATAATTGGAAGCTGGGATTGATTGGACAATTTTAAAAACATCCCATCACTATTGATACATCCATCTAGCAGTTGAGGATATTGGGATCTAAATTTAATTCAAGATTTAGAAATAAAGAGAGAAAGTTTATCCACCAACTCAAGTTTGAAGTCATAGCAAGTGAGATACTAAATGCCATTAATATAGGGGGTTATATGCACATACTTGTAAATCCAAATAGAATAAAAATAATGGTTAAAATTGTTACCTTTAAATAAATATCTAACTCTTTGCTTTGAAAATTCCATAGATCCCATGTATCCCATGCCTTCTGCACTCAAAGATTCTTAATTACCCCTTCATCCTACTCTAATGACTATTTCATACTCAAACCCAAAGGTAAAACCTGAATATAATGAAAACATATTCCTAGATAGCTTAACCAAGTTCAAGCATTATAATGATATATTGAATGTAGTCGAGTAAGTCCCCAAGGATTTAGGCTTAGATGATGACCAACAAGTAAAGTATGAGGATGCCATCAGGTCATGCAAGAAGTGAAGACTCCATAGAGATGATACCAAACCAAAAGCATTCCCTTACATTGACCTATTAAATGGCATTCTCTATTATTCCATCCACATGTAAGACATTATCAAAGACTAGGAATGCTCACCCAACTCTCAACACCAGATTGCCAATATCTCTAAGAATGCATTCAAGGCATATTAATCCCTCCCAAACTTCTATTTTTCCTACAATGTAATGGCATTAACTGCTTGGATGGGGACCTATAAGATATATTATGTCCTCCATGATTGGGGTGAGAACCCATATTATAAGTGGGTCAAAAAAGAGGACATTAATGTTACATAATATACACCTTTCAGGAGGATGTTTAGGTAGGCATGATCTTAATAAACTGGCTATTTGGGGGACAATACTTCCAACACATCAATGAGTTATGGGTACCTCTCTTGCACATGATCTTGACATTATCAAACATCTTAGATATGGGGGATTGATCAAATTAAAGTTGGTTCATGATATGATTCAAATATGCAATATATGCAGAAATACCTTTAAGGTAGGGTAACACCATATAATACTCCTTTAGGAAGGAATAAATCCACAATGTCTCTTTGAGGGGACAACCTATAATATCCTCTTACAATAGAAGACTCAATGATTAATTTATATCTTTACCATGATAATCATCTCCTTTATATAGACATCTATCTAACCAATGGATGGGTAACCTCCTAATCCCAATGTAGGCCGACCATTACCCAATGTACTAATTCCACAAGTTATTTCATTATCCTAATATATTGTACCCACATAACTAACCAAGGGGATGTGTGCCACATGTCAACATCTATATTAACCCATATACATTAATATATCATATCCCTAGGTACATAACATTACTTCCTTCCTTGACATGTTTCATCCCCAAAACATAGGAATAAACCAAATAATGAGTGTGCTTCAAATCATTGCACACTTGTCTCCAATCTCGATCATCTATCCATCCATATATGATCTTGGAAAGTGATAGCTCTCCAATATTGTTTCCAAATTCCATTGTGCTCCTCTGATTTCATTCCTAATCATAATTATACTATTTGGTGTCCAAGCATAATTATTTCTCTTTTTATTCCATGTACCATATTCTGTTGCACTACTCTGATTCCAACCATGACCATAGTAGGTATTCTTCCATGCATAATCATAGTGATTTACCCATTCATTCCATGTTCCATATTATTTTTTCTTTGGATGCCATGTATATCCATAATGATTAGAAATCTTATTTCCTATATAGACAAAATGATTGTTGTTATGACACTTCCTCACCTGGTTCCATGATTGTTTCCTCTCATGATGATGTGGGTGTCTATATACCTCAACTTTTTCTAATATTTTGATCTTATCCACTTTTTCTTATACTTCTTCCACCTTTTTCTTCTTTGTCTCTTTAGTAGAAGAAGTGTTCATTTTTAGTTGTAGTGTGTCTTTATCTATATCATCTGAATCTTCATAATGCTCTTCATCACCTGTTTCAATATCATCCTCATGATCTACTTGGATTGTTATTGGTGAATTTTTTACCATGATATCTTGTAAAGTGATCTTATTTTTCCTATACCAAAACTTCATGAACATTTTTTGAACATTAATATTCATTGTTCCCAAAGTCTCTAACCATGGATATCCAAAAACTATATCCACATCATCCATATCCAAAGCATAAAAATATGAATGCAAAACATATTTTTCCATAATGAGATTCAAATCTTCAAACATTGAAATATTATTACCATCTACTTAAACCTCCTTGATATTATTTGCTTGAACATGTAGATTTTTGGCCACATTCATGTTAATGAAGTTATACTTGCTGGTAGGGTTTATGGACATAACCACCTTATTCTTTTGAATGCATCCATGAAATTAAAAAATTGACTTAGATTTATTTGGAGCTAAATTATTTGAACCCTTCTCTTCTTATGCTTCTTCTTATTTATCATCATTATTTTATTCCACTTTTACATCCTCTTTTTCTTTTATATCCCATCGATCTAGGAAGATTTGTTCCATTGCTTCCCATGAAGAATACTTTTATGCAAAGCTCAATTGATTAAACCACCAATGTTGTGCAAGCCTAGAAAAAGAAAGAGATATTATATTTTCCATAAAATTGTTTTATTATTATTCTCCTTAAAAATGATCCACCATTCTCTAGCATCAACATCATCTTCCCCTGAAAATTTTTGCAACTTCATGATCCACAAAAAAAATTAGGGTTCATGAAACCCTAAAATGTCAATAAATCATACAAAACTGATCCAAAAAGTCCCAAATTTTTAATGTAGATTCCTCTTATGATATTGGAACCTTAGTCAAAAGTTTGTGAAAAAATGTCACAAATTTCAACCTGTAGATTGAATATATAAAAAACCATAAAATCACAACAAATAACTCCAAAAAACTCTAAATATTATTAAATTTTGAATGTACTTCTATTGTATCTTCTTACATCTCTAGTAAAAATTTCAAATAAAAATTACTTATATTTAGGAAGATATATATAAATTAGTATAAACCCTAAAATAGCAATAACTCCCTCAAAACTAATTAAAAAATCTCAATTTTTTTACTGTGATTTATTTAAAACATTCTCCATATCTAGTTAAAAAATTGTGGAAAAATTCACAACCAATAAAAATATATTGATGATTCAAAAAAACTAGGGTTCCATTCCACACAAATTGCCCAAATCGAAGCTTTGATACCACTTGATATGATTCAAATATTCAATATATGCAAAAATACCCTTAAGGTAGGGTAACACCATATAATACTCTTTTAGGAAGGAATAAATCCACAATGTCTCTTTGAGGGGACAACCTCTAATAGCCTTTTAAAATAGAAGACTCAATGCTTACTTCATATCTTTACCATGATAATCATCTCCTTTATATAGACATTTATCTAACCAATGGATGGGTAACCTCCTAATCCCAATGTAGGCTGACCATTAACCAATGTACTAATTCCACAATTTACTCCATTATCCTAATATATTGTACTCATATAACTAAATAAGGGGATGTGTGCCACATGTCAGCATCTCCATTAACCCATATACATTAATATATCATATCCCTAGGTACATAGCAGTTCATGCCATAGTAGACATCCAAACTGGAGGCAAATTTTACATGATGAGTTACTTACTAGACATGGTGTATAAGACTCTCTATTTCAAGCTTTTCACCTTTCTTGCATGGATTCCTAGGGGATTTATGGTCTATTTGGTCTTTTACAAACTCTATGGCCACTAGTTTCACCATCAATTCTAGGACATTTTCAACCATTTCTACCCAATGGTCTACCAATCCATTAATGAAGTTCTGATGCCTTGGCTATCGAGGGTAATCAAGGATTCTATCATAGATATCGAGTACTAATGGATGTATAAATACTACACTATGATATTGATCTTAGGTTTCCTCAAGGACCCTATCCACATACAAAATTACATTCTTAACCACCTATCAGAATAAGAGACTGCCTATCAATTGGTTGAAGGTATCTTTGGATTCTACATATAATGTCATTAAAAGGCATGCCCATAACTCTCGATCACCATATGACACCATGTCTACAAGACCTTCCCCTCAATTCAAAAGATGGTAGTTGGGTGAGATTCCTTCTCCCTTGAAAAGTGTAAGGTTTGGAAATGGGACCCTAAAGAGGTAATTTGAGCTCATTTGGTGTAGTACTCAACCTGCCTCAACATCAACTACATCCATTAGGTCTAAGATGATGATAAACTTTATTTGAATGTTATTAATGACTAGGATGTGTTATCTTAGATAACATAAAATAAGAAGAAAAGGAGAAATAAGGATCAAGTAGGTACCTATGTGCCTCCTCTTTCTCCTATTCATTCTATAGAAGACCCAACTCTGATAGCTCTGACCATCTCTCAAAGGATCCTAAAAGGCATCCTACCACCTTCTCCTCTTTGAATTCCAAGTCCAACTCTACCTTTGCCTCCTCAAATTTATCCTTGAGCTTTGCCTTTGCCTCCTCTAATTACTCCTCATGATTCATCTCCACATCATGATAGATCCAGCCCTAGACATAAATGTTAGGCAACCTAGGTGCAATCCACTAATCTACCAATACTTTATCCTTAGGCCATACAACCCCTAACATTTGATGTAGTTATTAGCTTAAAATCAAGCCTAAAGTGAGGCACCCAATAAGAACCCATATAATTTCCTCCTCTCACACCTCCATCTCCTCTTATTTCCATTTCACCACTCACTCCCACAACTTTCTAACTCATAGTTCCAGTGCTTACTATTTTTGCTCTACCCCATAGGTTTCCCAAGTGGTACCTCCCCTATTTACCATTTCCCCCTCCATATTTCACCCAAATAATTTTAGAATTGGTTCTTCTAAGCATAATTACCTCTCTATTTCATTCCACTCCCTCTATTTCATAGCCTGGAGTCTTCCTAATGCCTCCCTTGGGTGTACCTTTAACATCAGGCATGACTAAGACCTTTAAAAGCATATCACTTATAGTAAGGACTCTAACAACACCTACTTTAGTTAGTATAGCACTCCCCTTAGCAGCTCCAAGTACTCTACCATAAACCCCTATAACTCTTGTCATCTTGATTGGACCACCCACTGCAATATCTATAGCTAACCTAGGAAAGAGACCGAAGAAGAAATAAAAGGTAACCCACACTCCAAATCTAGTTCAAAGGCCTTCTATTCCAATCCAACCTCCTCGATAGGCCTTAACATCCCCTCTAACCCCAACATAACCATATTTGTGCCTAGATAATTAGCCTCCTCTATCTATCACCCATGACACCATGCTGTTAACCTTTAACCAACCCATCTCCTCCCTATTTTTTCATGACCCTATCTTGGGGGAAATTTTACCTTAGTTGAACCTAACTCAAGAATAATGGTGGGCAAAAATGTTCCCCTAGGATCCCCCTTTTGTTATCCCTCCTTTTTATCCCATGCCTCCTCTGCCTCCACTACTTTCCTCTTTCACTCTTCCACTTCTTCTATATCCCTTCCACCTTGTCCATCACCTTTCACTACGATTTCAACTAAGCCTCATTCACCCCCTGTAACCCAAGGAATGGTTTCAGGGTCATAAGAACCATGGATAGATGTCTAGGGAAATATGGATGTACAATGGAGTTTTGATCAAGTTTTTAGAAGCATGAAGAGGAAACTCATGTAGAGGTTTGTCTAGGAGGGAAAATTAGTGGTATGGTAGACTCACCAGGATCTATTCTCCTTCACCAAGGTGATGACTTCCACTAGGGAAAAGAGGATAGATGAGTACCCATTATATATCCTCTAAGATACCCATGATATGTTTAAGAAGATCCTCAAGGATAATAAAATCTAAGTTTTCACTATAGAAGACTGGATAAAGAGCACATTTCCAATCGAGATAATCAACCAGGTTAAGGACACCCTCCTACTACTTTTTTGAATACTTAAGAAAGTAGTGGAGACTCTAGTTGTGACTAATGTACTTATCTAAAGGACTCAAACCTACATGGAGATGATTATATAAATCCATGGAAAGTGCCAAAGTTAAATTTGGTAGTCAATAAGGGAATTTTCCTAGAGCCTAGACTTATGCTAACCTCAGATTTGGGGTTGTACCAAACATACACCAAGAACATGAGAATTATAATGGAGGAGTGGGTGGCTTTGGCTCATACTGTAACATGACCATTAGAAAAAGGTAAGTAGAAAATATTGACCTAATTCAAATATGTCAATATGTGTATGGTATTCCACATAAATGGTACCTTGCTTAACCAAGGGGAATTCAAGGTCCACTTAGGTCAATTTGAGTAGATTATGAGGGAGAGAGTGGCTAAGGCAAACCAAGAAGGGGATTAAATAGTGTTTTATCTGTCAACTCAATCCAGGATGAATATCAACTAGGTATCCAAGGTCTAGGCATCAATGAAAGTACCCTTCCAAATCTCCTAGAGATTGGTCACTCAGGTTAAGGTGATCTTTAAGGAGCCCCCAATGTATTTGGCCAAGTTGGACAAAGAGTTTGACCTCATGGTAGTTGCGTTGGAAATTGGGATTGCCTAATCAAAGTAGTTAGGAGTTGATCCCTCTTAGTTTCCTCTTCATGTCAACTAGTAGTCCCTTACATATCTTTTATGAGTTTATAGGGATTATTTTTTTTAAATTTTGAAATATGGTTATAAATGTAATAAGTGGCCATCATGGCCTAGGACAAGATCCTCACATTATTTGGAGGTGAGCCCCAATATTTTTCTATATAAAGAAGAGTCTCATTATATTATAAATTGATAAAAAATTCTCAAAATTATTGTCAAATTATAGCCAATATTTCACCTTATTTTCCTTCATCACTCTAGACTATAAAAATTGACCCATATTGATTATTGTAACAACATTCACTCTTTTAATGAATACAACCTTTGTTTTTCTACAAGAGGGTTTGTATTGAATTCTAATTTTATTTTATCTTCACATTTGAATTATTAAAAATGATAGGTTAATTTTATTAACACTTTGTTTTTTAATGTATACCATGTGATGCAAAGGATAAATAAATAAACTCTTACTTTACTCTTGTTTCAATGAAGTCTTTGACAAAGGTTCATTGGTTTATATATTCATTCATTAGTTCTTAGACTCACTATTTGATTTAATGGCTATATACACCTTACCCATGCTCTTTCTATTCTTATAATACTCCTCATTTAATGCACAAACCTCTCACAGCATCAACTCACACCATACACCACTTTACTTACCTTGGCAGATAGGCTTGTAGCCTTTTTTTGGGTTATTTACTCTTGTATAAATAAGTACAGATAGATATTTAGAATCTAGTACCTAATCTTAGTATCCTCTATAAATATTCATCTCTTCATGAATTTTAAAGACCAAACTCTACTTGTAAACCACTTTTCTATCTCCTTATAGGTCACTGTTAGGCCTAATTAGGCCTTCCGTAACCCTATTTACTCACAATGCCTTATAACAGTATGAAACCGTACCCAACTAATATCAAACCTTCATAATATTTTCATATTAATTTAATACCATCAAACTAAAAAATTTGATCAAATTCCACCATTGAATCTTCTTAAAAATGCATTTTTGATTCAAAACCCTAGTTTAGGATTATTTGGGTCTATGAGTGTTTGAGAGCATTTATTTTATGGTTGAAGATTACAAAAAGGGTTTCAATGGAATCCAAAAGTTTTTAAAGTATTTTATCACCTCTACACACCCTCACCAATCATTATCATCTCATAAACAAGTTTTTGTTCCACTTTTATATTTAATTATTTATTCCACTATATATGCAGTCTTAGTCTGTAAGGTGTATGAATCTTGTCTTGAGGTTGTTAGACTTCCAAAAAGTTTTTAAATATTGTGAATTATTGAATGGTTATAACAAAAATTAACACATATTATGGAATCACCAAATAACCACTTTAGTACTTCTACTATAACTCATTACAACATTCTATATGTTGATACTCTGTGCAAACATAATCTCAACAGGGTATTGGAACATCTAAGAAAAGTAGTGTGAAAATAATCAAATGAATTACACAAACACATTCATAAACAATAAAGAGATTTACCAATACTCATTAATCATTAAAAATGTTTTGAATCTTCCTTCATTGAGCATTCTTAAATTAGTCTTCCTACATAGCATATATAAGAAAATCATAGATTGTAGACATTCCTTTCAACTTGAGAGATTTATTTCATCAATTATTGGGTCTAGAACCCATCCCCTCAAGTAAATCATGAAAAATAACTACAAAATCAAGAATTACATGGTTTCTATCTCTTATAAATATTATAGCTACTTCTTGACCTTCCAATGGTCACTTGTAAGAATGTTTGATCATTGACACATATATCAAGATGGATTATTCATACATGTGTGACTTATGGCCCATATTTAGACACATGTTGTCATTATTAATGATAATTAATAATTTAAACCTTAATTACCCCTTCAAATTACTCTTTTAATACCCAAACTAGACCAAAAACTTTCAAAAATTCAAAGTATGAATTTGGCAAGAAAATGTCAAATTTGAAAACTAACTACCAAGACACCTCTAGACACTTGGAAAACATTAAAAGGTGTATGTAAAGACTCCTAACATAATTATACTCACTCTAAATATTATAATTGACCTCAAAATAATTGATCAAATCAAAATGACCTAGATAACACAATTAATGTGATTATGCTCTTGTATCACCATGGTTATGATGTGTTTTATTATAATCACTATGTGAGTTATTTCATTTCCCTTTGGTGGTGATAATAATTTATGTGCCAATCTATAAATTGTCATATGGTGTTTATGTGATTTCAATAAGAAACCCTGACTTCTCATCATTAGTGAGAGATCACATTTAAGACATACTCTTGGTTCCCTTAGAATCCTCCCACTACATGTTATTGGAGGTAAAAATATAGTGAAACTCAATTTACTATGGTAGAGTCACTTGGTTCAATGACCAACACATTGAGTTCATTTTAGACCTAGAGGCTACCCCTTTTTTTCCTTACTCTTCTTTCTCTTTTGTGTTTATTTCATAGAATTGAAATACCCTTTCCCCTTATGTTTAGAAATAATAAGCCTAATAATCAAGTATTTATAACAATCTTTGACATGTGTGAAAGACATTAGATTGAAATTTTGATGTATTCATGTAGACTTCATTTGTGAAGTCTAATACCTATAATTATGCCCTGGACTCATCCTAGACTAGTCTTAAAATGAAAAATGAAGGTCCGTAGTTGTCTCCACCTTCCCATTTTTTAGGTATGTCCAATCTCATGGGAATTTTTTGAGAATGAGTAGACTAGAGCAAATAATAGTACTATGCCCATTTAAGATTAGAAGTAGATAAAAAATTATCTCTAGACATGTTAGTGCTCCCTAGATAATTATGCAAGTTGTTTGTGTCCTTTGACTATAGACTTGTATGTATTGACTGTGACAACACTATACCAATTTCACCTCATGCACATATGTCTATTGATACTAATGTGATACTGCCACAACTGAAATATTATGTAGAGATACCTACAATGTAATCTTTTTATAATTCTTGATAGTGTGGAGTGCCATACTTAATAATTTGTAGTAGCTTTGCATTTATAGAGATTTTAATTTCAAATTAGGAGACCCATTGGCATGAAAAATTTGGCCCAACAATACCTAATGAATAAAATTAATGACCTAAATAAAACCTAACATAAAATAAATCCAAAATTTATGCATAGACAAGTTTTCACTTCAAGAATAGTCTACATGCCTAAATTTGTCTAGAAACAACAAGCCTTTCTAGAAAGCATTAAAAGAGATAAAACACCAAAATTGGGGATCCCAATGATAAATTTAGAATTATTGAAAATAAATGGACAAATGTATGAAATAGATAAAACACCCAATCAAATACACCAATAGATACTTTAGTCATTGTCAATAGTTGTAGTCATATAAAATATCCAAATTGGTAGTTTGTGTGTGGCTGCGACACCCCATCCATAGGTCCTTTTTACATGATTTTATGACCCTTATAGACACCTATTTTATCATTACCAATCATATAGAACCTTTTGAATGGTTATTCCACCTCAGCTAGATGGTATTCCCCATGTCAATCTTGTTTCCCTAGGTCCCAAACTTATAGGATAGGAGTGCCCCATTTGGACTATAGTTCCCCATAGAGAAGTATCCCCTTTTTAGCAGTCCTCTATATTTTCAATTTTAACCCCAAAGGTCATTTTCATTCTGTCCTTATCCTTAATTAGGTCAGACTAACATGAATACATCTAACCCATGACCAATGTTTCCCTATAAAAGCCCACTCAAAGCTCATTTACAAAGGAGGGGACCAAAATTACAAAGCAAAAAAGAATACAAATAAAACACTAAGGAAAAATTCCCTATTATTTTCACATAATAACTCAACACATTTGCAAACCTGCTTAAATCCTCATAGTAGTCCCTAACCACCTCAAACACTATCAATTTAGCATTTACATTTGCATCACACTATTGTATAAAGCACGCTAGGTGGGAGAACTACATATGGATTGATCCCTTTTCAGAGTATTGGTATGTAGGAAACATGCCCACACAAGGGGTGTGGATTGCACATTCAGTACATATTTCACACTAACCCCTCCTTTTCTCAAGTGACTCAAATGCCATTTTATCAAGCATGATAGAGGGTTAGGGTTTGAAGATAAAATCAACTCCACAATGAGTTCCATCAACAACCAATACTCAATTTTTCATAGACATAATCACATAGGAATAATTCAACTACCTAAAAAGTTTTAGGTCTCTATGATCAGTTTAGATAATAGAAACATGAATGGACAACAACACTGGACACCAAAACATCCACTTTTTAGTGCTCATATCTTTTCACCCAATGAAATCTAGATTTAGGTTTATGACACCTTCCCAATCCTGCATAGCCATTTTCAACCTCTGTATCAACTGTCTCAGTCTATTTTCTAGCTAAGTTATATTTCTTCTTATTTATTGCTATTTTTATAAATGTGAAAAGACAAATAGTTGCATAAATCAAGATTGTATTTATATCTATATTCTGTATTGATTTATTAATCTAGACTTTTAACTAAAATAGGAATAACACTCCATTATTCCCAAATAAGTTAAAACATTTGGTGAACCTGACTTACTTTGTTTGCACATAAAAACCCTAGGGAAAATTCTTTGTTGATTTTAGCAATACTTTTTTTATTTTTCTTGCATATATATATTAGAATTTCACATTTAATTTTTAAAATTCACCATAGTAATTTTAAAAATCATTTTCTTTTAAACTCTATTTGAATATACTAGGTGCCTTTGATTTTTGAGGTATCACCTTACATCTAAGTTAGTTTCATTCTTATTTTATCATAGTAATTCATAAGTGTTCCTTTCAAAACCTAAGATGTCTCTACTAGGTCCAATGATGTACATGAACATAATTTTTTTTAATTACTTAATGCAAATTTTTATCATATGCCTTGTATGTCTGATTCACTTCTTTCGTAAGTGGGAACACATGCATGCTGTTCCTTTTATTGATCAACTTTACATATATTTTTTTACACCTCTTGCCTCACCTCCCTTGGAGCCTCTATCCCATGATGAGTCATGTTTCATGGTCCATTTTTATCTTCTCTAGGTCACTAACCATCGCTAAAGATCCCAACTAACACCCTTTATCCCTCCACCACCTCGACCTATTGATTATATTTGATCTCCTCTTGTAGCTATTACTAGCCCTATACAAATAGTAGATAATGCATTTAGAGCTATTACACAACATTATAGCATGCTTCATCCCACTAGTAAAGAACCTTGCCACCTTCTTCTTCCCTCCCATCCTAGGGCCAAACCACCTACAAAGGTAGATCTACATAGGGCATATGATATTGTTGATCAGTTGAGAAACACACCAGCTAAGATTTCCATGTTAGAACTACTTCAAAAAGTAAATGTGTTTAAGGACATTCTTTATCATGCACTCACTCAAACTTTAATGCCCATTAATTTAGAGCCTTCTTATTATTCATAAGTGGTCAACACATTAAAAACTATAGAAGATGTTATTTATTTTGATCATGAGGACATGCCTTCTCAAATAGTTATTGATCAAAATTTACCACTATTCATACAAGCTCAATTCAAATTTAGTGTAGTTAAGAGAGTTTTAGTTGATAGTGGTTTCAGACTTAATATATGTAGCATTACATTTTTACAGACCATGGGCGTAGATATGGATTTCATGTAGAAGTCATATAAAAACATTAGAGGGTTTGATGATATACCATGATAGACATTAGACACCATTGCTCTAGATATCATGGTAGGGCCCAAAACCCTCTCTACACAATTTTAGGTTATGCTAGGTCCTTTTCATTATAAAATTTTACTTGGATGACTTTGGATACACACTATGGGGTTAGTTCCTTCCACTCTTCATTGATGTGTTAATTTACTCCTTAAAGGATACCTATACACATGTCTAATAGATAACTAGCCATTCAGATACTATAGAATTACAGAGCCATCTTTAACTAGTTTTCTAGATAGGACACCTCATCGCATCTCTCTTAACTAGATACATACATTTGAGGTAGGAGATACTAACACATCTCACACTCTTCCACTTACAATTATTTCCTTAGCTCTAGATACTCAACTAGTTATAGTAGCTTTAGCCATTTTAGCTACTCCATAAGTCATAGTTCCTACACCTATTATAATTATGCAATCACTGATAATAGTTCTAATAGTCTTCATTAATTATATAGATACAACTCTGTAGGTAGTCATAGTCACTTCACTAGTTACATATACTATCATAACACTGTTCTCTTCTCCTATTATAGTTGATGAGACTCCCATATCATAGTTACCCCTTGTGGTAAATTTTGAGTTACCATATGTGTATGATGTTGATATAGATTCCTAGGCTACTTCAGATTTTAATATGACACCCACACTCATAGATGACTATTTGAGTGGATTGAACTTTACACCAGTTATCTGAGGAGAGTACTAAGATGACTCTAGAGCCCTCATCATACATCCTGCATCACTCTTATCATCTCACACTACACTCTTAGGATATACTCCACATTCATGGCCACATACAAATCACTTGGCACATACATTTCACATGGTTATTATTGACCAAATTTTGGCCTTTTAGACCAAAATTGGGCACCCCTATTTGCAAAACATTTGAGTCTATACCTTTGTCCAAGTCTAGTATGCAGGTTTCATGTCCAGTATGTAAGAAGTGTTCTTATACAAAGCTGAAGTCTTATACATGTAAAAAACCCAAGTGTTTCCTTTTGAGAGATTTATTCTTTAGTCCTTTGGCTAAGTCCTTTGCAATGAATTTTTTTAGAGGGTTTGTTATGGTATTTTTCTAAGTGTTCATTCTTTCAAGTTTTTTGTCTGTGGGTTTTTTGTCTAAAGCCTTTGAAAAATTCTTTCAAACTTTTTGTCCGAAGTAACTTTCCTAAAGGACTCTTTCAAGCTAAAAAATACCTTTTCAAAAATATCGAAGGGTAGGTTTTATTTTTTTGAAGGGCATATTTTGTTGGGAAAGGTCCATTTCATTTTTCCAAAAGACACTTGCAATTTCTCTGAAGGGTCACTTGTTTTCTTCAAAGGGTCATTTGTAACTTTTTCGAAGGACTCTTTCAATCTGAAAGTGAACACTTACAAATCTTCCGAAGGGCATTTCATAAATTCCAAAGGGATGTTTTTAAACAAGTTGAATGACATTTTAATTTTTGTGAAGGTCACTTTGCAAAAAGTCCACATAAATTGTCCCTTACAAAAACTTGATGGAATTGAAGCCGAGGGACAAGTGGATCATTTCAAAAATCCTAAAGGACACTTGAATTTTTTTGAAGGTCACTTTCAAGTTGAAGGGGTCATTTAAATTTGTTCTAAATGGTATGTTCCTTTAAAAAGGGCCAAATAAAAATTTGAAGGGTCACTTGAAGAAAAATCGAAAGGATTCTTTCAAAAAGATTATCTGAGGAATTCTTTCAAAAAAATTGTCAAACACAAAAAACCTGAATGAATTCTTTCAGGAGAATCATCCACAAAAAAAATGCCAAGAGGAAAGGAAGAAGAGCCTGAAAGACTTCTTTCAAAAAAATTGTCTAAAAGAATGCAAAAAATAAAAGTATGAAGACAAGTGCTGAGGGAAAGAAGTTTGAATAAAATACCTGAGGAGTGATGGTCCATAGAATGTTAATTTTAAGCTGTAAGGAATAGCCGTTGTTATTCAAAAAACTTGATGAGAACTTGAGGATAAATATGAAGAAGACAAATGGAAAAATCCTAAGCATCTGTGTACAACAAGTATAAATAAGCATGTTGATAGTTCAAGTTTTTATACCATTTCACTACTTGATAATGCCAATAAAGAATAACTAGGATCCAAATGAAACTCCAACCAATGGATCTATTTATGGAAAAAATTAGTTTGCAATATCTTAATTCTATTGGCATAAAAATAAAGAGAAGATATTACAAAATGCAACATAACTATTCTAATCTCAAGTTGACACATGTTTGAATCATTTTTAGACTTTTGTTTACAAGACCTCTCTCTCTAAAAGGCTATATATATGGATTCTCTTGACTAATTTTGAGATCTCTCTGCCTAGTATGGTGAAGACCTACCAAGATTTTACCTTGAATAAAAAAAGACAAGTGTTTTACTTCATTAAATGAGTGAATTAAGTGTACATGCTTGGTATTAGTCTTGTGCTAGTGTAATTTCCATTTACCTTAACATGTTGATTCTTTTAATACCTAGTGTATTGTGATTTCCTTCTTGAGGGTCAACAAGAAGTGTTTGAAGAGATTATAGATATAGTGAACAACTAATTCAATAGAGTGTCTTGGAATGCATATTGCTTAAGTCTTCCTAAATCTATGCCATCTCCTAGACCCCATGTTAAAACACTGATGTGAGAGAGTCAATATTGAGAGAAGTGTATTTGTATCTTGTCAAGGTTTTAAGTGTATGTTTCAGGGTATGAGTAGAGAAAAGATTTTAGTGCATCACCCCCAGTAGAATAGGTTTAAATTCTAGTTATTTTAGCCCTTTTCATCTCCCTGAGTTGTTAGTATTAGGAAGAGAGATTTAAAGGTGCATCAAGGGGAGATAGCTCCTAATCTAGAGATTCATATCAATGAAATTGTCACCCACAACAAGAGAGATGATTCTATTTTACCTCTTGGATGAGGAGAGTTGAGTATCTCTTCAAGGGTGAAAATATAAGTGTCAATAGTTTTTGGCATGTCCAAAGGGACAATTCATCCAAGGAATTGAATAATTCTTTGTGTGTTCTTTAACTAATCAACATTTTAGAAGCATTTCAATCAACACCAATGGTGACTTCAAGTTAAATCAACTGGTCAAGCAGCCCTAGTGCATCAATAAATCATATTTGGTATGTATAATTCTATTTTTGAGTAGTATGGATCTTGTGTTCCTTCATATAGTTTTGATCAAGCTCATGTTGTTCATGGAATCACCTTAAGTAGCTCTCCTAATTTTCCTTCTAGTGAATTCAAGCATTCTAAGGAGATAATATTGGAGTTTAAGAAGTAAATATTGGAAATAGACAGGTTGAATGAGTGAAATAGATATCATCAAGAGCTTATGTACAAGGAGGAAATCTTGTTTAAGTTGGATCAATTCATGCAATCCATGGAGGAGAAACTAGTAAGGTGGAGAAGCCAATCCACTCAAGGCGGTTAGCCTTGTATCCTTTCTTCCATCCCAAAACAACCTCCTCCTATACAAAAGAACCCTCCCCTTGTACACTAAATCATTTTTATCAAATAACACTTGCTTAAAAAAATAAAATAAGCCAAACTTATATCCCATCTAATGCATTCATTACTCTTGTTATTAATCCTTTGAACCTAGCAATCCAACACCAAAGGACATTAGAACAACCTTGTATGGAAAGTAATTTTTTCAATTCCATAGATGGCGAGCCTTCCTTTGAAATAAGTCATCCTATTTCATTTGGAAATAACAACATCCATCCTTAATCAACTCTTCCTATGCATGTGAAAACTCTTCCTGGTTGCCCTCAATATTTTCAAGCCCCTCATCATGATGTCAAGATTCCAAGTTGGAGAAATGTTTGTCATGAACCAGCTCAAGACCTTGTAAAAGATTAAGTTGTTACATATCCTCAAGAAGAGAAGAATATTGTTCAAGAGTATGAAGCAAAAAATGAAGCCACTCCTCATCACGATGATGCATATGATCTCTAATAAAGTATCTTCCACATGAATCTAGCCAAGCAGATTGAAGAATTAGAGTCAAGAATGAGGTTGCTTAGTCAAGGTGTAATGGAAGGTTTAGACCCAATACAAGATCCCATGTCTAAATACACCCCATCTACACCCCTTCAAGAGAGTTATCAATCTACATATGATTTGGATGAAGTAATTATCAAGTGGAAGGAAGAGAATAAATTGATTTTAGCCCAAGGTTTACCTCCTCTTCCTCATGAGCTTCTCAAAGAAAACCCCACTTCTCATTCCTAATCTGATTTTGAGCTCACTAGTGCTTGCCTCTTTTCAAAGTCCATTCCTAAGTCCTCTCCTTCATCCCATACTCCATTTTCACTCCCTTTACCTTCAATTACCTTCCATACTCCAACTCCTGCATTTCAAACTCATAAACCTATCCATTCACCCTTCATTTCATTCCATCCTAAAGAGGAACTTGTTTTAAGGGAGGTAAGTGAGAAAGAGAAAATGCAATTATTGGTTGATCAAGAGACTATAATGAGTGAGAATGAATATGAGATCATCATAAATAATTCATATGAACGTCATCATGGTGATTACCATCTTGCTAGTGAGGTGGAAAGCATTGTCAGAGCCAAAGAACATAGTCAAATCATATCTCAAGAGGTGGTTGTTCTAAGAGGTTTTCATGAAAATAAGGTTGAAGAAGTGATTCTTGAAGGTGACATGATTCAAGGAGAAGATATAGGTCACACATACATACAAATTTTATATAAATATGAAGATGAGATTAACAAACTTCACTTGTCAACGTTGGATGGAGAATGTAAGCATGGTGAGCTCTCTTTCCCTTTATTTGATGAATCTTCTTATTGCTTTGATGAAGATAATGACCAAGCCATGGGAACTGAGTTGAATGAGGTTCAAGAGCATGTTGTTGATCATCTAGAGACTTTTGTTTTTGAGCAAGAAGGAAAGAGGTCTGATTGTTTTGATAGGGCCTTTGAAGAAGGAGTTCTTGAACTAGAAAATGATGATTTCTAAAATGAGCTAGAATTTTTTTTATCTCAGCTCAAACATCACACCAACCACCTTTCTTTAAGAGAGCCATGATGAAGAAAGAAATAATTTTTAAAATATTCTCAAAGAGATAAAAATAATGATTTATTCCATGATACATACCAAGAGGGCCATGACCCAAATGAACCCTATGATGATGAGATAGCAATCATTGATCCATTGATAGATTACACTAGCATGAGGCACGTTTCAAAGAGTAAGATGAGTACATGTATGTTGGAGACATGTTTGAACCTAATCCACTTGAATACATGCCAATCAAGGTGTCAAGAAAGAAGGATGAGTCACCAAGCTCCTACTCCAACCAACCACTTGTTTGGCAACATGAGGTTTATTGTCATGGAAGAGACCTAATATGTTTTCCCTTTGATCCAAGAGGGGGAAGAGCATATCTGGTTAGCTATACATAATTAGTTTTCTTTATATTGTGTCTTGTCTTTTCCTAAGTGCTAAGTAGCACAAGTGTGTTTTTTTGGTCTTTGTTGTGTGTCTCTTTCCTTTATGTGTTGGAGGTAGTCAATGGTTGTCTATTGATCAAGTTTTGAATCATGGTCAAGGTTCCTATTTTATTTCAATCCTTAATTGACTCCATGCCCAATGGATTATTTAGGCTAATGGTCTATTTAGTATAGTAGGTATACTAACCCTATGAGTCACCAATTTTTTGACCAAATTTTGGTCTTTCAAGCCAAAATTGGGCACCCCTATTTGTAAAATATCTAAGTCTATACCTTTGTCCAAGTCTAGTATGCAGGTTTCATGTCCAGCATGCAAGATGTGTTCTTATACAAAGATGAAGTCTTCTACATGTAAAAAACCCAAGTGTTTTCCTTTTGAAATATTTATTCTTTAGTATTTTAGATAAGTCCTTTGTAATGAATTCTTTCAGAGGGTTTGTTATAGTCTTTTGCTAAGTGTTCATTCTTTTAGGTTTTTAGTCTGCAGGTTTTTTATCTAAAGCCTTTGCCGAATTATTTCAAACTTTTTATCTGAAGTAACTTTCCCAAAGGACTGTTTCAAGCCAAAAAGGACCTTTTCAAAAATCTTAAATGGTATGTTTCATTTTTGTAAAGGGTATCTTTTGTCAGGAAAGGTCCATTTCATTTTTCTGAAGGACACTTGCAATTTATCCAAAGGGTCACTTGTTTTCTTCAAAGGATCATTTAAAACTTTCCTTAAGGACTCTTTCAATCTGAAAGTGGACACTTACAAATCTTTTGAAGGGAATTTTAGAAAGTCTGAAGGGACATTTTCAAACAAGCTGAAGGACATTTTATTTTTTTGAAGGGCACTTTGTAAAAATTCTGCAAAAATTATCCCTTACAAAAACCCAAAGGAATTGAAGTTGAGGGACAATTGGATCATTTCAAAAATCTCAAAGGACACTTTCATTTTTTTGAAGGTCATTTTAAAGTCGAAGGGGTCATTTACATTTCTTAAAAAGGGTATGTTCCTTTAAAAATGGCCAAATAGAAAGCCAAAGGGTCACTTGCAAAAAACCCAAAAGGATTCTTTCAAAAATATTATCTAAGGAATTCTTTCAAAGAAATTATAATAGAAAAAGCCCAAATGAATTATTTCAGGAGAATCATCTATAGACAAAATACCGAGAGGAAAGGAATAAGAGCTCGAAAGAATTCTTTTGGATAAATTATTCAAAAGAATGATTAAAACAAAAGTCCAAAGACAAGTGTCAAGGATGAGAAGTCCAAAGAAAATACTCAAGGAGTGACAGTCCACAGAATGTCAATTTCAAGCTGCAAGGAATAGAAATTGTTATTCAAAAGACTTGATGAGAGTCTGAGGACAAATGTGGAGATGAAAAATGGTGAAATCTTGAGCATATATGTATAACAAGTAGAAGTAAGTAGGTTGACAATTTAAGTAAGAATAACTAGCATCCAAATGAAACTCCAACCAATGAATCCATTTATGGCAAAACATAGTTTTGAATATTTTAATTCTATTGGTGTAATTGAAAAGAGAACATATTATATAATGTAACATAACTATTGTAATCTCTAGTTGACACATGTCTGAATCATTTTTAGACTTCCCTTTGCTTGACCTCTCTCTCTAAAATGCTATATATATGGATTCTCTTGACTAATTTTGAGATCTCTCTGCCTGTTATGACAAAGCCCTACCAATATTTTACCTTGAATAAAAAAAGACAAGTGTTTTACTTCATTAAATGAGTGAATTAAGTGTACATGCTTAGTATTTGTCTTGTGCTAGTGTAATTTCTATTTTCCTTCACATGTTAATTCCATTAGTACTTGGTGTATTGTGATTTATTTCTTGTAGGTCAACAAGAAGTGTCTAAAGAGATTGTAGATATAGTGAAAAACTAATTTAATAGAGTGTCTTAGAACACCTATTGCTTAAGTCTTCCTAAATCTATGCCATCTCCTGGACCGCATGTTGAAACATTGATGTGAGAGAGTCAATATTGAGAGAAGTGTATTTGTATCTTGTCTTAGTTTCAAGTGTATGTTTCAGTGTATGAGTAGAGAAAATATTTTGGTGTATCACCCCTAGTAGAACATGTTTAAATTCTAATTATTTTATCCCTTTTCATCCCCCTGAGTTGTTAGTAATAGGAAAAGAGCTTTAAAGGTGCATCAAGGGGAGCTAGCCCTTAATCTAGAGATTCATCTCAATGAAATTGTCACCCATAGCAAGAGAGATGATTCCATTTTTCCACTTGGATAAGGAGAGCTAAGCATCTCTTCAAGGGTGCAAATCTAAGTGTTAACAGTTACCTCTATGGATATAGAGCTAGTCATTTAGATTCAGGTGGGAAACACACATCAACCATAGATTATGCTACAGATTGTTGGTTGAATATTTTGTCAATCGGCATACTGATAAACAAAAAAGGTCTGATCAGCCAAATTAGGAAGATTAGTCATCCAAATGTGTAGATTTAACACATCAAAAGGGGAATGATCTCTCCTCTCATCAAGGGGAGGTTCCCTATAGGTAGGTTATATATATATAAACATAAAATAATACTCAGGGGTAGGACAAACCATCCATCTCTCTTTTTTTAGAGATGATGCATGCAAATCAAAGGAAAAACTCAAGGGAAATGACAGATAATACTCCTTTCAGAAGTACTATTCATCAAACCACAAGAATACTCTTGGTAGTAACAACAAAATGTAGCAAAGGATATAATAACTAGTAAATCAAGATGCAACACAAAGTCTCCACCTGAATTGCTCAAGAGTAAGATACGAAGAACAATGAGGGCACAAAGTCATCCCAAGGTCCTTTACATAGAAATGAAAAGCACACTAAAGGTAATTATGGGGGCACAAAGTCTCTCCACACTTGACTCTTTAGGACACCTTTCTGACTACTGTCACTAATTCTACTTGTTGAATTAAAGGAACATAAGATATATTAAGGAAAAAGACATAATAACAATTTCCTCAACAACAAAGATATTACAGCACAAAGTCTGAAAAACCACTTGCTTTCTTATTCCAATAAAAAAATATGATAAACAAACTGAGCTCAAAGTCTCAGAAGTGTCTTTTAATTTGAGCAGAGTTTCGTTCTGATTATCAAAAAAGAGATCCATTTACAATAGAAGAGAGTCCCTTATATAGCCATTTCAAGGACTCGAGAATAGTAACACATCATGTTGCATTGGAATCTGTTAAGAAGATAGGTTGGAACTTAGGGGCGTTTTACCCATTTGATTTTATCAATGTAGGGAAACAAGTCATGCTTATTAAAAGTTTGCAACTTTCAATGTCCACCTAGCGATCTGATCTTACCTTCATCATTCCTCTTTTTTTGGTTAATTGAATTGGGTCCTAAATTCAATTTGTTGTTCTATTCTTTCCTTACTTTCTACTGGTCTTGGCCTTGAAGTCTGTGAATGCATTCTAGTCTGTAGGTTCAAAGGATCAATAGGTATTTTGTTGTCTTGAATTTGACGTCTTCAGGCACGTCACCCCTTTGTCTTCTTTTGGCTTTTCTGTTTGGCACTTTCCTATATTGAACTTGCCCTTTCGAGCCTTAAGAAATAACCTATTTTGGGTCGAGAAGAACTCCCCATAAGCTATATGCCCTTTGGGCGGTCTTTGAATGGCCTTCGGGATTTTTGTTTTACATCTTCCTGAAGGGAAGGTGACCCTTCGACTTTAGGAAAGTATCCTTCAAGTTGGCAGCCGAGAGTCCCCCACAAGGGCACCTACCCTTTGGGGTCCTTTGGTGGCCTTTTTCTTTAGAGTTTTCACTGAGGTCTCTGTGGACAAATTCTCATAGACAAAAAGTCCACAAAATTTTCCATTTGCCTTGATTATTATCCTTCGAGTTTTTTCCACTCGCGACTGCTTAGAATTCTTTTGGACTTTTTGTCCAAAGGAATTCCTTCAGACAAAAAGTCCAAAGGAATTGTGCCTTAGACTTGCCTTAGTCTTTTTGAAAATGACCCTTTCGAAGGGTATTTTCGTTGATCAAGTGCCCTCCGCAAGGGCACTTGTCCTTCGAGAGGCCCTTTGAACTTTTGCATTTTGAACTGCTCCTTGAACCAAGTTTTAGAACCGTTTGTTGAACCAAGGCGATGAACCATCTGTTGAACCATTTGATTGAACCGCTTGGTTGAACCGAATGTTGAACCACTTGGTTGAACCAAAATGGTTCAAGTCGATGAACCCTTTGTTTGAACCAACCGTTGAACCTCTTCATTAAACCAATCGGTTGAACCAAGCTTTGAACCAAAATGGTTCAAGCCGATGGTTCAATTGAATAAACCAAGCTGATGAAATGCTCCATTGAACCAAGACGTTGAACCTCTTCGTTGAACCAAGACGTTGAACCAAAATGGTTCAAGCTGATGGTTTAATTGAATGAACCAAAATGATGAACTAACTGTTGAACCAAAAGACGTTGAACCAAGTTTTGGTTCAATGGTTCAAAAAAAGCCTTGAACTGATTGACAAACCAAAGGATGAACCAATCCTGAAAAATGACCAAGTGTTAGAAACTGATTCTTTTGGTTGATCCTGCCTGTAGAAGCCTTTAAACCTGTAGAGTCCATAGAAACTAAGTCCGTAGTTTTCTCTAGCTTTGAAAGAGTCCATAGATTTCAACCTGTAAAGCCCATTTAACTTGACCTACAAAGTCCGTAGATTTCTTCTTCCTATTGAGTCCATAGATTTTCTTTTCCTATTGAGTTCGTAGATTCAAGCCTACAGAGTCCATAGATTTAAGCCTGCAGAGTCTGTAGATTTTTGAGAAGCTTGAAAAATGAGGAATTTGAATGCCCAAGACAAATTTTTGAAAAGGGAAGAGATAATTTTGGTCTATAGGACCAAAATAGTTAAAATGTTGTCCCAAAAATGAGTGATATTTTTGGGGGACAACAACTAGTTCCAGTTGGGGAACTTCTGTCAATTGCAAAAAGAATTGAAAGAAGTAGAATCTAGAATCTCCAATGTCTTCATGTGTACCATTGGGTTACAGAGTCATGCTACCTAGAAATGAAAGGCATCAAAAAAGGAAACAAACAAAGAAAAATAGAATTAAAAACTATACAAATATACATATGTACAGATGGAATGATCTGATACTTCAATAATTGAAGTATATCAAATGCTGCTTTATCTTGGTAGACCATGAAAATAGTGTGCCATCTTGGTAAACTAGCAGGAAAACATTTTGCCCCCAAAAATGATGATGGGCGAATGGTGCTGTCCACTAGGAAACCAATTTACTCTATCTTCCTCTTGGCCTTTTCTTCTTCTTGTTCCAAGACAGGATGTGGTCTTCAAACTGGAGACCATAACTCTTTGTTTTCTTGGCAAAGGGTTCCTTTACCTGATTTTGATTTGCAGTAGCATGGTCCATTACCATAATTGGTTGTTCTTCTATTTCAGTCTAGCATATGATTGGATTGTCCATATCAAACTCTTAACAAACTATCAGATTAACATCTCCTTTGATGTGAAGGAGTTTGACTTTATCTTTAGCAATCTTCAATTTAAGCAACATAGATTCACATCTAGCTGTGTTGTTGACTTGCAAATTACATGAAGGAAGAATATCTCTTTGAGGAGATATCAACACAGTTCCAACTTCATCATTGGTGGAAGAATTGCTGTCATCATCAGAAGCTGATCTCCTATCAGATTTCTCTCCATTAGAGATGGAAGATCCTTCCTTGTTTATACTGCACCCTACCAATTCTCCTAAAGTCTTGTTTGGATCAATTCCTGGATTGTCAGCTACAGGACTTTCATCTATAGAAACATGAACATTCTATGGTAAATAAATAATTACTCCTACCTGAAGACTCAAATAGAATTTGTGCTGCAGGGGCTGATGTTTGGATGACCATGTATTTTGCCTCCTTTTCAGGGATCAATCTCTTCATTACGCCTTAGACAGAGATCCTTGCTTCAGACAGATCCATGCTTAGTTCTCCTCCCATGTTCTTGCAAAAATTTCATCCAAGTAAAATGCCATAGGATGCTAGGACATTAGCCACCAAGATAGTCATCCTGATTCTCTTATTTGGAAAGGCTGCTAATGCAAATCGGGCATCTTTAATTTGCCCCAGCAATGGTACTTACTTGTTCTCCATGAAGAAACATCTTCCAAAGGTTTTGGTCAATGTGAGACCCAGAGACTCAGCTACTTTAACAGGCATGACATTTTTAGATGCCCTAGAATTAATGATGCAATTGTTGAGCTGATAACCATTTATCAATAAGGAAACATAGAAAGGCTCTATTTTTCCAGGGGCAGCTGGAGGAGTAATAACAAGATTATTCGAAATGGGCATGTTCTTTGGAGAATTAGGAATTATCTTTTTAGCTTTTTGCTCTGCAGGGATGGTTTGGTTCTTGATACATTGGACCAACTTATCCAATTGATTAGGATTGGACTGCAAGTATTCAAATTTAGACATTTGTATTTTGGTCTTTTTGACATGATCAATTATGTCAAATGGCTGAATTGGACTAGGAACAGAGGAAAGCATTTCAACTTTTTGGGTTTTAGGAGGGATGGGAGGAGGGCTAGTTTTAGAAATGGGAGTAGAAGGTGAAGGTGAAATTAATGTACTTACATTTTGGGTGATCACCAGATCTTTTGATTGAAAAGGCAGAGTGGTTCCACGCTTAGCAATTGTAATTGCTAGTTGAGGTTGGTCCTCTATCTTCCCTTTATCAACTTGTTGGACTGATTAGTCTTTGGACCTAGTAAACACTGCATATGATTCATCAAAATCTTCTCCTTTACTTCTAGGTTCATCTTGGTAGTTCAATAAACCAATGTGGGAGTCACCAGTTGATTCTTCTTGATCCTCTGTGAAGATATCAGTGTCATTTTCTTGATTCAATTCAGGCTGGAAAGAGAACTCTAATTCTACTTCAAGATATCCCATTGCTGAATTGATTGGAGGAGCTTCTAGGGCAAGTTTCCCTTGTGGAGGAGGAAGGTGATTCTATTTCCCTTGATTCCTGGCAGCATTGCCCTAATATGACTGATTTGGGAATGTCCTTTTGTATGAAGGAGCAAAAGACATTCCTTGAGCCATTTGCTTTTTAAGAGCAAGCAACTCATTTGCTAATTTCTGCACCATTAGATCTGTGATGCCTATAGATGCATATTCAGAAGATGATGAAGCTCTATTTCTATTCGGATCTCTTCTTATCTTACCTGCTAAGATGAGATCATCTTCTACCTTAGTAGCCAAAAGTTGAGCTGCAACAAGATCTATTTGACCAACAGGTCTCAAGAGAAAACTTACTTCAGGTAGTTGAGAATTAATGAAAAAGCATTTGAGATTCTCAGCTATAGGTCAAGCAATTATAGGGATTCTATTTCTTAAATTTTCAAATTTTTCTATGAAATCTCTCATAGGCTCATGAGGCTCTTTCTTCATCTGTGTAAGTTGAGCTAGAAGTGCATGTGCATCTTCTGCAGGTTTGAATCTAGCTTCAAACTTATCTTTGAGAGTATTCCAATCAGTTATTGATCAAGATTGTAGATGATAAAACCAATCTACAGTAGCACCTTGTAGTGTCTCCAAAAAAATCTTGACTGCTACATCTTCAAATTCTACTCCGATTACTTCACAAGCTATGTTGAAAGCTGCAATGTGCTCATCAAAATGAACTTTTCCATCACCATAGAATTTGGGGAAGTTCTTCCTTGAACTACATGGAAGTTCATGTAGAGGTGGAGTAAGATTGAGAGGAGAAAAAGCATTACCCTAGGGGCCTTGAACTGCCATTGTAGGATTATGAAAAGGAGGGATAACAAATCTCAGAGGGGTAATTATAGGTAAAGTTTTATCAACAGCAGAAGTAGATACTTCGCCTGGCAATGGAGATCTGACTTTAGTAGGAGGAAATCTCTTGGTTCATTGGAGATGAGATGGTGAAGGAAACAAATCAAAATCACTTTGATGTACCAACTCAAATATAGGGTCAATGATACCTTTAGCCCTTTGGCTTTGTGTATACCTTGAATCTGCCAGATTGTGAAATAAAAATAGAAAAGAATTGACCTTGCTTCAGTTAAAGCTTGAGGCTTTAAACTGTGTGTTCTTTTTTGGTTAGTGTGGAGGTGAATGGATAGATTATAAATGGATAATGGACTTTATATCCCCAGCGGAGTCACCAAAAACTATTGCACGAGGCTGGGAGGAAAATTTTAACAATGGGAAAACACTGGAGCAGTTCGCTCTTCCACAGCGGAGTACAATTGATAGGTTGTAACAATAATGGATAAGACAAGTAACAAAATCACCATAATCTATAATGGATAAGGGTTATAATGATAATGGGTAAGACACAGGTGATGTTTCAATCTAAAACTTGAGGTTCCAAATTTCAAAAAATTATGTATATCCCCATCAGAGTCGCCAAAAACTGTTGGTTGAATATTTTGTCAATCAACGTAATGATAAACAAAATAGGTTTGATCAGCCAAAGTAGGAAGATTAGTCATCCAAATGTGTAGTTTTACCACATCAAAAGGGGACTGATCTCTCCTCTCATCAAGGGGAGGTTCCCTATAGGTAGGCTATATATATATAAATAGAAAATAATACTCAGGGGTAGGACAAACCATCCATCTCTCTTTTTTTAGAGATGATGCATGCGGATCAAAGGAAAAACTCAAGGGAAATGACAAACAGTACTCCTCTTCTTTCAGAAGTACTATTCAGCAAACCACAAGAATATTCTAGTAGTAAAAGCAAACTGTAGCAAAGGATGTAATAACTAGCAAATCGAGATGCAACACAAAGTCTCCACCTGAATTGCTCAAGAGTAAGATACGAAGGACAATGAGGGCACAAAGTCATCCCAAGGTCCTTTACACAGAAATGAAAAGAAAACACACTAAAGGCAATTATGGGGGCACAAAGTCTCTCCACACTTGACTCTTTAGGACACCTTTCCGACTACTATCACTAATTCTACTTGTTGAATTAAAGGAAAAAAAGATATATTAAGGAAAAAGACATAAGAACAGTTTCCTCAACAACAAAGATATTACAACACAAAGTCTGAAAAACCACTTGCTTTCTTATTCCAATAACAAAATATGATAAACAAACTGAGCTCAAAGTCTCATAAGTGTCTTTCAATTTGGGTAGAGTTTCATTCTGATTGTCAAAAAAGAGATCCATTTACAATAGAAGAGAGTCCCTTATATAGCCATTTCAAGGACTCAAGAATAGTAACACATCATGTTGCATTGGAATCTGTTAAGAAGACAGGCTAGAACTTAGGGGTGTTTTACCCATTTGATTTTATCAATGTAGGGAAATAATTCACGCTTATTGAAAGTTTACAACTTTCAATGTCCACCTGGCGATCTGATCTTACCTTCATCATTCCTCTTTTTTTGGTTAATTGAATCAGGTCTTGGATTCTATTCTGTTCTTTCCTTGCTTTCTGTTGGTCTTGGCCTTGAAGTCTATGAATGCATTCTAGTCTGTAGGTTTAAAGGATCAATGGGTAGTTTGTTGTCTTAAATTTGACGTCTTCAAGTGCGTCACCCCTTTTTCTTCTTTTGGCTTTTCTATTTGGTGCTTTCCCAGATTGAACTTGCCCTTTCAGGCCTTAAGAAATAACCTATTTTGGGTTGAGAAGAACTCCCTACAAGCTATCTGCCCTTTGGGCAGTCTTTGAATAGCCTTCAGGATTTTTGTTTTACATCTTCTTGAAGGGAAGGTGACCCTTCAGCTTCAGGGAAGTATCCTTCAAGTTGGTAGCCGAGAGTCCCCCGCAAGGGCACCTACCCTTCAGGGTCCTTCAGTGGCCTTTTTCGTTAGAGTTTTCGTGGGCTTTCCTCAAGATTTCTTTGCAAACAAATTCCCCTAGACAAAAAGTCCATGAAAATTCCATTTGCCTTGATTATTATCTTTCAAATTTTTTCCACCCGTGACTGCTTAGAATTCTTTTAGACTTTTTGTCCGAAGGAATTCCTTCGAAAAAAAGTCTAAAGGAATTTTGCCTTAGACTTGCCTTAGTCTTTTTGAAAATGACCCTTCTAAAGGGCATTTTCATTGATCAAGTGCCCTCCGCAAGGGCACTTGTCCTTCGAGAAGCCCTTTGAACTTTTACATTTTGAACTGCTCCTTTGAACCAAGTTGTTGAACCATTTGTTGAACCAAGGTGATGAACCATCTGTTGAACTATTTGATTGAACCACTTGGTTGAACCGAATGTTGAACCACTTGGTTGAACCAAAATGGTTCAAGCTGATGAACCCTTTGTTTGAACCAACCGTTGAACCTCTTCATTGAACCAATCAGTTGAACCAAGCTTTGAACCAAAATTGTTCAAGTTGATGGTTCAATTGAATGAATCAAGCCGATGAAATGCTCAATTGAACCAAGATGTTGAACCTATTTGTTGAACCAAGAGGTTGAACCAAAATGGTTCAAGATGATGGTTCAATTGAATGAACCAAAATGATGAACTAACCATTGAACCAAAAGATGTTGAACCAAGTTTTGGTTCAATGGTTCAAACAAAGCCTTGAACCGACTGACGAACCAAAGGATGAACCAATCCTAAAAAATGAACAATTGTTAAAAATTGATTCTTTTGGTTGAGCCTGCCTATAGAAGCCTTTGAACCTATAGAATTAAACTTGCCTATAGAGTCTGTAAAAACCAAGTCCATAGTTTTCTCTAACCTTGAAAGAGTCTGTAGATTTCAACCTGTAAAGCCCATTGAACTTGACCTGTAAAGTCCATATATTTCTTCTTCCTATTGAGTCTGTAGATTTTCTCTTCCTGATGAGTTCGTAGATTCAAGCCTACAGAGTCCATATATTTAAGCTTGCAAAGTCCGTAGATTTTTGAGAAGCTTGAAAAATGAGGAATTTGAATGCCCAAGACAGATTTTTGAAAAGGGAAGAGATAATTTTGGTCTGTAGGACCAAAATAGTTCAAATGTTGTCCCAAAAATGAGTGATATTTTTGGGGGACAACATAGATGTTACTTGATCATGGATTAATGACACTACCTATAGTATGAAATAGATCTATTAGTAGGTTATCACGATAGGATGGTTTCCCATTTTGTTTCTTTCACAAAATCACAGGCCATGACATAGACTCATGTATAGCTTTACAACAGAGATTGGATAAACTATAGGTTCAAGGTACTATTTAGATTCTATCACCACCAACACTAGCTCTACCACTTCTATCAAGGTTAGCTACTACCAGAGCTAAATACCCTAGAGTATAATCGACATCTTCACTATCAGAGTGACCCTAAGTTCAACTTTGGTAGGATGACACTACTACGAGTGATAGATATTTGACTACACAAAGATCATAGATCTTATTGACACCTAAGGAGATAGCCACCATGTAACAAAGCCTATGGCATATGATGATCCTTATGATGATTATCTTGAGGCATTTGATGATGGACGTGATCCCTTCTTCCATCTCCATCCCCAACGGGTTGCATCCTTGAACCCTTTACCCCCTCTATCTTAGTATTTTACGTCATTATGTACATATTTATTTACTCACATTATTATACATAGTTTCTTTCTTCTTACTTGTAAAAAATTTCTTAGCTTACTTGTACATAGTTTCTTTCTACTTATACATAATTTCTTAGCTTGTACATAGTTTCTTTTTGCTTTCTTGTACACAATTTCTCAACTTACTTGTACATAGTTTCTTTGTACTTATACATAAATTCTTTTTGCTTTCTTGTACATAGTTTTCTTATGATTACTTGTACACAGCTTATTTAAAAATACCAAAAACAATACAATATTTCAAAATACCAAAAACAATATAACATGTCAAAATACAAAAACATTCAAATAACTTCAAACACCAAAATTTTTTCAATCATATGCAATATCCATGCCTTACATTTTTACTACCATGTTAGACTTACATTTTTCTACTCTATGCTATTGTTTTTTGATTTATCTACATTACCATGATTCACTTGATCTTCTTTGAGTGTGTGTAGTGACACCCAAATCCTTGATTTCTTTACTCTACCTTTGGAGGGGGCATCCTACTTTTACATTCGAGACATACATCAACATATCTACCCACCGGGGGTATCTTCTACATGACTACACCATCCATGTGATGTAATTCCTACACCACACACTTTAGTTATCATGTTGATGTACATTACTTACTAGCCTATATAGATTATTCTATCAACACTAGTATAAAGCACTTGTGTATTTCTTAGCATCTACCTAGTCTTATACCATATGTTTTGCATACTTTCACTTCTTACTTTGATCAATTAGATGCAATATTATTTATAGTATTTACATGCCTTCCTTTCTTGATTTGAGTATCTAGATGTGATTGCATTTTTCAATTCCTATTTTATTACTTGTGTGTGCCTTAGGACATTTACCAATGTCCTTTACTTGTACTCTTGTATGTGCTTGTGGCCCTTGTGCCAATCTTGCTTGTTTACAATTGTATGTGTATGTGGGGATTTGAACATGCCTCGCATACTTTATTTTCCTAGCTTGAGTGACATGTACCCATGTCCCTTATTTTATTATCCCCTTGGTCTCTTTTGTATGCTTCTTACTTATTTCCTTGTGTGCTTGTTTGCTTGTTTGCTTCTTAGTTATTTACAATGCCATGATCCACATAATACATCAGCTTGCCTTTTTGGATGCCATGATAGAAATCATGCTCCATCCCTCCTTGAAAACTAACCAACTTTCTAGTTTCAATTTAATATACTATCATTACATCTATTTAGGCATACCTGTATTGATCTAACAATCTCCAACACAAACTATGTTATATCTTGAGACATATTTTTGATCATCATTATTATATCATGTATTTCATATCTTAACACACTTGAAATGCTCTTTCTTCTGAGGGTAGTCATTATAGGCTCTTCATTCCTACCCTTAGAAGGCGGGGAAATAAACATGGGTTTTATCATAGAGATCAAAGCCCTCTATCAATCAAAATCAGCTTTCAAAACACTCAGAAAAACAATCAAAATTCAAAATATATAGAATAGACTAGAAAAAATAGGGAAGAACACAAAATAGTCATAAGTTAAAGTAGAGGACAAGAGCACCCTATTCAGACTATAGCGCCCTACAACAAAGTGTCTATTTTTCAGTGCTCATGTCCAAACAGTTGAAAACCCAAAATTTTCAAAAACAAATAGAAAGATAAGGTCAATTATAGTTTTGTCAGCTATAGTCTAGTTTAGATTTGGTAGTTTCAATATAGTTTTACTTAGATTATCTTGATATATGGGGCATCATGCATGACATGACGGCTCTCACTTCTAA
This sequence comes from Torreya grandis, assembly GCA_037957365.1. Classification (NCBI taxonomy): domain Eukaryota; kingdom Viridiplantae; phylum Streptophyta; class Pinopsida; order Cupressales; family Taxaceae; genus Torreya; species Torreya grandis. Next base: position 477,275 of record JARHVA010000795.1, read on the forward strand.
TTTTAGATTGGGTAGTCGGTACAACTTCCAAATTAGAATCCATGTTATAGACACCAGTGATTGGGGGAAATGTGAATGACACATTTTCCTTCTTTTCTTTCTAGTTCATTATATTACCTAGGTATTCTTAGTAGTTTCATGCCTTATTCCATCTGCAGGTGGTTGATATCATTTAAAAGTGGCTTTCATATAAGCCTAGTTCTCAGTTTTAGAATGGCTTTCATACAAGCCTAATCTCCACCTTTTCAAATTGGCCAAGATTAGCCTAGTTCTCAATACACATTCAGATATCAATGTCACATTATCATATTATAGAGCATTCATAGTCTTCATGAGCCATCTCATATGACACACATTCATATCAGTATTAGTTTATAGTTCACACTTAATGGGTAATGATAGAGCTAAAGGACTATCTATCATTTATATTATTGAGCCACCTACTTAGAGGTATTGGACACATAATCCAAACATTAATTAACACATGCATGATTACACAGATTCACTACATAGTGGGTATGATGGAGCCAAGGGACAGGTTTTGTATTCTTGAGCCACCCTCGAGGAATTGAGTACTCAGCGCTGTTTGAAATATTAATCTTGGTACAACACATACCTAACATCACTTAGCATCATTTAACATAAATAAACATCACAATAGGTTTTGTATTGGTTTACATACTTGGTTAGGTGTATTCATTCTTTTCTTTCCTCTCTCTTTTACCTAGCCTTTGTACATTCTTATTTTAGACATAGCATGTCTAGTAAGAAATGATATAATCTTTATTTTCTCTTGTAGATTTATGATTCATATTATTCTCTCTCTACACACACTCAACATCACACATTCTCATGGGCTTCACCCTTATAGGTAAGTTTAGGTACACTTTCTACTTTTCCTTTATCCTAATATTTCACTTTACTACATCACTGGAATAAAGGGGGGAAATGTAATCATATAAAATGTCCAAATTGGTAGTTTGAGTGTGGATTGAAACACCCCATCCATAGGTCCTTTTTACATACTATTGAAACCCTTTTAGACACCTTTTTTCTCATTACCAATCATCCAAAACCTTCTAAACAGTTATTCCACCTCAGCTAGATAGTATTCCCCATGCCAATCTTGTTCCCCTAAGTCCCAAACTTGTAGGATAGGAGTGCCCCATTTGGACTATAGCACCCCATAAAAAAGTGTCCCCTTTTTGGTGGTCCTATCTATTTTCAATTTGAGCCCCAATGGTCATTTTCATTTGGTATTTATCCTTAATTAGGTTGGCCTAACATGAATACATCTAACCCATGACCAACTATTCCCTATAAAATCCCTCCTAAAGCTCATTTATAAAGGAGGGATCAAACATACAAAGTAAGCAAGAGTAAAAACAAATCACTAAGTCAAAATTCTTTATTATTTGCACAAAATCACCCAACATAGCTACAAACCTACTTAAATCCTTATACTAGTCCCTAACCACCTTAAACACTATCAATTTGGTATTTGCATCTGTATCACACTATTACACAAAACACACTCGGTGGGAGAACTAAATATGGATTAATACCTCTTCGAGGTATTGGTATGTAGGCAACATGCCCACACAAGGGGTGTGGATTTCATGTTTAGTACATTTTTCACACTAACCCCCCTTTTCTCAAGTGACTCAAATGTCATTTTATCAAGTATGATGGAGGGTTAGGGTTTGAATACAAAATCAACTCCACAGTGAGTTTTGTTGATAACCAATACTTGATTTTTCACATGCACACTCATACAAGAACAATACAACTACCCAAAAAAGTTGTAGGTCTCTATGATCAGTTTGGACAATAGCAGTAGTTATGGAAAACAACACTAGACACCAAAGCATCCACTTTTTGGCATTCCTATCCTTTCACCAAAAAAAGTTGGATTCAGGTTTACAACACCTTCCTAGTATTGCACAAACTTTTTCAACCTTTGTATCAGCCATATCAATCTATTTTATAGCTAAATTGTATTTCTTCTTATTTATTGTTATTTTTAGAAAGGTGAAAAGACAAATAGTTATACAAATCAAGACTGTATATATTGCTATATTCTATACTTATTTATTAATCTAGAACCTTAACTAAAATAGGAATAACACTCCATTATTCCCAAATAAGTTAAAATAATAGTCAATATGTATAAAGTTTCAATAAAGGAAAATAAATATGGGATTGTACCACATTTGGGTGTCTGAAATCCATCTATAGTACTTAATATATTTAGCATGTGCCACATTTCAAATCTTTATAATGTGTTTCAATATTATACATTTAGATTCATGCTTAAATGTCATACTAGTTTCTATCATATTAAGGTTTTTTAAAACCAAATTAGGGTAAATCATATTGCTAGAACCATGCCAAACCCTATGTTTATCTATAGTCCCTTCATTTTTCATTAGGCTTCCAAATTTATGTATTCATATTTTGTCATCATATATGACCTCAACCCTAGGGGTTCCATTTAAAAAACCCTAATACCTTCATGTTTGTTTCTATATTTGGATTAGGCCTTCCCTCTATCTCAATAGATTTATTAAGATATAATAAATATAAAATGGAGAACCAATTAGAAACACCTAGTATCTCTCATAATGTAGATTTTTTATTATCTAGAAACTCCATCCATTATGTTTATGATTATGAATGGTATAATAGCCAAACATGTGTGATTAATGATGTTATTTATGTAGATGACAAATATTATTGTATTTTAAATGATTATTATTATGATTATGAGTATGATCCTAATTATTAAAATTAAGAGGATTGGTACAATAGTGAAGAATAAAATGAACAGGTTAATTCTAAAATAAAATAGCTTACTTCCTATACTTCTTTGAATTCTTCTCTTAATCATACACTAGAACAAGAGGAACATAATAATAATGAATATATTATTTTTACCAACATGTCACATGGGTTATAATGTAAGGAATATACCTTTCATACATCCCATTTATCTCTAAAATTCACCACCACACTTAAATTCATTAACCATTATAAGATACAAAGGCATAAGCCTTGTATAGAAATGATAAAATGATACAAAAGAATGTGATTTTCCTTTTGTCTCTCTAGAAAAAAAAATGGTACAAAAGAGTGATATTTATTTTTTGTTTAGAAATGATAAATGATATGAAAGCGTATTATATTCCTTCTCTTTGTAGAAATGGAAAATGGTATGAAAGAATGTGATATTACTTCTCTCTCTTTAGAAATGACAAATGGTAAAAACAAGTGTGATGTCTCTATAATCTATTGAAATGCAATTTCACACTCTTCCTCTTTATCCTACAAATGAATTTGAAACTATCTCTACGCATAAAATTCTATTGAGCCACAATATGACATAATTCCTAATAATTATTTATAAACACAATTTGATGATAATTCCATGACATTCAATGATTCCAAATTATTAAAATGATGATGTCTTAGAATTCAATCCTAGGGAAATAAATGATTTTTGTGATTAATCTATTTACCCTATGTTTAGCGTAAATAGTGAGTTCAAACCAATGAATGAATCTTTCCAAACCACTACCTTTCCTAATATCCATATCATTTCCATGATGCATGTTATAGGTGATTTCCAAATGTAAGTACTTCCTCTCAGTTTAAAATATAGATCATGTGATGCTAATATGAGAAATAATGACATCTTAAGACAACATAAAACATGAATCATATTCAATTCTAAAACATCAAAAGGTTTTATCATGGCTAAGCTCCAAATTTTTGATGGCCATGGAGATCCTAGTAGCCACTTACTTTAATATAAAACTTATTTTGGGAAATATGGTAAATATTGATAAATACTATTGAAATGTTTCCATAAAATTGTAGGAGGTGAGGCCTTATATTGTTTCTATAGTGTCCCTAGTGGATCATTAACTTATTTTAAGAAGCTAGAAGAAGCTTTATTATCCAAATTTAATCAGAAAAAGGTCACTAGATTCACATTAGAATGTATCCAAAGTATAAATCAAGGTCATGATGAGATTAGAAAAGATTAAATTCTAATATTTAATAATACATTAAACTTTTTAATGTATTAACAACCTTTGGATTTGGAAAAGTGATATATCTTTAGTAAGGTTATTTGGTCTCTACTTAAGGAAAAACACTTTAAATTTATTATCTTTCCTTCGAGAGACTTTATATGGATGATTTAAACTATGCATTTGATCTCAATTGGTGATTAACATAAAGTAATAATTTCAAGTGATTCAGGTTGACCTTCACATAAGAATAAAATTATTCATAAATAAGTGGAACCAACTATATCATTTTCTATAATAAATAGTCCAATTTGTTGAAAAGTGTTATCATTGATGTCAAGGTTGATGTCATTGATGTCAAGGTACATTTGGTGAAGATGCATGGTGAGTGGTATTTGAGTTGTTATCTTGTGATCTTGATGTGATAAGGTGAGTTTGTTGATATTTCTCTTCTTTGTTGATTGATGTCAAGGTTAATATCAATGTACAAGTCATGGAAGTTGTTTGGAGATAACTAATGTCTACATAGGAAGTGATGTGACAAGATGAATTTGAAGGCAAGATAGAATTTGAAGGAAAATAATATCTTATGGTTTCATTAAATAACATGTGAAGGTGTCAAAGGTATTCAGGTGCACGAAAGAAAGATGTCTAGTCATATGAAGCTTGGTCATGTGGTTTTAGATCTGTATGAGGTTATAAAAGATTGTTTTCATTAAAAAGAGAATGGTGAAGTGATATTAGTGAGATGTAATGTAATATATATTCTTGGTTGATTTTTTTTTGAGGTCATGACATGAAAGGAATAGGTCAAGGCATCAAGTGCTTAAGTAGTCTAAGCCTAGTCATGACATGAAGAGACTCTATGAGAAGGTATAAGCATGGTAGCTTTGTGTGATGAGTGCACATAGGTATGATTGATTTTATAAGGATATTTTGACATGTATGTGAGGCATTGGAACACTCATGAGAGTTTTAGGGTGAGCTTATAGGGGTAGGACCTTCAGTCTAGGTCTACATCTAGACCTCTCTTAGACCCTACCTAGCCTAATGAGGTATCATGATCTATTGTCAAGGCATGTGAAGGATGTATGGTAGTGTTTAAGCATGAAAAAGGTTGATTGAGTATGTAAAGAGGCATTAATGTCAATTTAAATGCCTAATGTGGTTTTTAGGTCAAGGTCTAAAGAGCAAAGAGAGAGAGAGTGTATGTCCTAATGAGGGGTGATGATCAGATTTAAAGATGTTTGAGATCATATAAGCATTATCATAGGTTAGTTATTTTTAAATTTTTTTTTCATGAAGTTTGAGGTCATAGTTTGAATGACAAGGCATGAAAAATTATTTGGAGGTTTCTCAAGTGCTCAAAATGAAGGGTTCTCAACTCAAGAAGGATTTTATTTTGCTCATTTGCTCATCAAACATTTGCATGGGAACATAAGATATTCATGGTATATTGTGAATGGTTCCATATAAAAATTTTAATCATTAGTTTTTATATTGAGGATATATGCTTTATGAATGATTGTTAAGAGTGGAAACAAGTTTAAACCCTCTTAAAACCCTAATAAGGACCCAATGTTGAAGATATCGATCAAAAGTGTCTAGAATGGATTGTTATGATTAGCTAAGCTATTTTATATTGTAGTGGACTCTCCCAGGTACCTCCAAGTGATATTGGTTAGAGAGAGGAGAGAGAAAATGTTGAGTTATAGGCTTATTTTTTAAGAAGTTTCTATAAAGGTCAAAAGTTACATTGGACATAATAAGTAAATAGATGGAGGAAGAAGGTAGAGACTTGTGTTTCATGTATAAGAAGGTTTCACATAAAATGATACCCACTTAATGGAGTGGTCATCACATATGTGTATGGATGGTCCCTCGAAAAGAAGTAAGAAGAAAGGTGGGATTAACCTGTGGTTGTGAGTAATCCAAACGAGAAATGCTTACATGCATTGATTTTTAAAAAGGATACTAATTTTCCCAAATGTGGTTATAATCAGGAGTAAAAAGTCAAAAATAATGGTTTTACCAAAGGTAGTTATAAGCATTAAGATGACTTAGATTATTTGATAAAGATGATTGTGCCCCAGTTAGGGTTGTTTAGCAAGCATAACTCAAGGATATAACCTGGAATACAAATTAAAGATGAACGATCACAAACGTAGATGTGATGGTCTAATGACTGAAGAAGCCACAAAAAACCAAGCATAAAAGGACAAAAAGTGATGAAAGAGATGTATAGAAGAATAATATTAATCATTAGAAATGATTCAATTGTACCTACCAATGTAGAGATGTTCATCCTTATTAGCATTGATATAAATAGAATGGTCAATGGGTTAGTTTAATCAAGATGGGATGGGAGGATTTTCCAAGGTGCCAAGGAGAAAATTCTAATTCCCTATTACTTGTATAACCTCTTGAATATAATTTTATTGTAGCACATGATGGTATGCATCATGATGAACACCATGAATACTATCTTGAAATATGCATGAGGACTAACTCCTGATCCAATAAACACTCAAAAATTATGTACCAATGATATAGACCATGTTGCTAATGTTGACATATGAATATGGATAGACTCAAAAATAATGTGCTCAAAGAATCTCCCAATAAATTCATATAGACTGATTCGAGGCAAAAGTGATGAAAGCAAACAAACAAGTAAGTGAAAAAACAAACAAACAAATAGAAAGCACACAAACAACAAAAAAACAAAATAAAAGAAAGCTTGAAAAAAAAGCAATAGAAAACATCCTAACAATGGATTTGCCCTAGTACGGTAGTTTGAGGATGACAAACTAGTCTTAGATAGGACAATTGTTTTTTGGATTTTTGAAATGTTATGAATGTTTTTGTAATTTTTAGGTATCTTAACTCGTTAGAGAATGACAAAATACCTACTCATAAAATAACAAAAGCATTTGGATTAGGTTGATCCAAAATGGTGAGAGCACATGGAAAGGGGGGTTGAGGGGACCTCAACATGAATTGAGCATAACCCAATAGTTCTAAAATGACCTCAAGTCATAGTAGCTCCACCTTACAGTGGAGGAATATGACTAGTGTAGCAGCCAATTTAAACAAAATAGGCATAGTTGGCATAATGGCTTAGTACGACATAGGAATGAAAAATTGGTACATCAAGGCACAATAAAAAATTTATTGCCCCTAGTTTTCCCATAGGTGGTTATAAATAGGAAACCATGGAATAGATCAATGATACTAATTTGCCCATAGGCGGTTATAATTAGTAGCAAGACTGATAAAACACTGATTTACCCATGTAGGTAGATATAATCAGGCTCACATAAGTAAACATGATTGATAGAAGGGAATAAGAAATGAAGGATGCAACTACCAAAACTTATTTCATACTACCCCACAATAATGCCTCTATCTAAATTTCTTGAAACAATTGTTGAAACTAATATGATTTTCTATGCTAGAAATGAGAAACCAATGGATGAACCAAGGTCAAATGAGATAGGATAGGATGGATAAAAATATGATTTGGTTGATATAATGGACTTGAAGGATGGATAAGTGATAGGATAGTGATAGGTTGGTAGGATGGTAATGTGATAGGTGGGATGGTAGAATATACAAAGAAGAATATTGATAATATGGTAAGAGGGTTACCCCTAAGTCGTAAGGTGACTAGCTGGGTATGCGATAATGGAAAAAGGATATGTGACAATAGTAAATGGATATGTCAAAATGGCATGGCATATGTTTTTGTTTGATGATGGTTGTTGGTTGTGGATGTGTTTGGCCTAGGTATGGTAAATGACATATGATTATGTTGTTCCTATTGAAGTGGAGATGCACATCCTAATCAGTAAATGATATAAATAGAATAATCAATCATGTTAATTGCTAGCCCACACCTCATATGAATAAATTCTCTATCAATAACTTGCTACAGATTTAGATGTCAATGATGTTGTTATGATCTTCATTGGTCATTGATTATGTCTCCTTCAAACGTTGAGACAAGGTATTTTTGTAGCCTTTGTAAAGGAAAGTGCAGTTGTGGATAGTAAATAGGGATAAATGTTAGATGATAGGTTTCATTGGGAAATGGAATGGTATGAATTATGGTGGGAAAATAAATTAAGATCAATATTTTTAGGCACACATAATATTATTGATTCTAGATTTGACATAATTTTGGATGTGGTAGGGCCAAAGACTTTTGAATATTCTCTAGATAGGACCACTAGATTATTCTATTTTTTGGGCCTGAGAGTAGATACCATATGATTAGGATATAGATTGGAACCTATTTTGATTTGATCTTCATCAATCTGTGAAAAACTTGTGTCCTCAACTATTGGAATCTCAAAGATATTTTCACCCATGGAGTTGTCTTGATTGTTCCATAATGCCTTTGAGAAGGTTTCACTAAGAAACATTTAATTTTAACTTTGATTTCATTTTAGTGCCTCTAAAAAGGTGTTACTAGAAGATGCCGAGTTTGAAATTTGATTGTCCCCTAACACCTTTGGAAAGGTTTCACTAGGAGATTGTTATTATTTTGACTAATTTTGGTCTTGGCCTTATTTTTCTTCATCTGATATGTCACCATGGATGTAGTTCAATAAGGTGTTATTATATCGGTCCTAATCAACACTTGTGGTTGGTGGAATTTCAATAATATGGCTATGTTGCTTGGTGGTAATGGAATGGGATCAGTTAACATAATCCTCATAGAAGATACCAGGAGAACTTGTGTCAATACTGAAGTAATCATCCTCAAAAATTGTAGAAGGATCATAAATGTATTCAAATTAATTTATGAATCATGCATAACCAATGTTGTAACAACCATAAATGTGTTCTAATTTTGAATCAAGGGACTCTGAATCTAATGGTAAGACTGATGTTGATTATGATTCTGATGCTAAATCTGATGTCAATCCAAGAATAGAACTTGACTCTAATTTTGATTCTTCATCTGATGGGTACTCTATTACAATGATGTCTTGTTGCATGTTTGGTATTGGATAAGTAAGGATGTGTGATGGCATGGTGGGTTCTATAGATATTGATTTGTCAAAGTTAGATTCCTCAAAGATGGGAAAAAGATCAAAAGATAACTCTTCAAAGACTAGTTTGTCACAGGGAGGCTCTTGAAAAATAGGCATATGGTCAAGATAACGATTTTCTCAAAGGTGGGTATAATCATTAAGAAGTGACTCAACAAAGACTAGCTCATTAGAGTGAGACTCCTTGATAACATGTATAGGATTTAAAGGTGATTCATCATAGGTTAACTTATCAAAAATGATTATTTCAACAAAAAAACCTTGGATTAGTTGGTTTTCTTTGCCTTGGTTTTGAATGAGTTAGAAAATATCAGTTTTGAACATAGCTTGGTATTTGAATGATTGGCTCAATTGAGGGATTGTTTGGATTGGGTTAGTTGGGGTTTTGATCAGATTGGTTGATGTTTTCTAAAGTGGGGAATAGATGGAATTTTTTTAATAATGACCGATCATTAGAGTGGTAGGGCATTATGGAGCTTGATTGCTTACATGAGTCAAAGGGAAGACCTGAAATGGTAACAACTACGTAGTGTGGAGGTTGATTTCTCACATAAGTAAAAGGACTAGGTCCTATAATGATGAAAGGGCATTTTGGATCTTGATTACTCACACAAGCCAAAGGATGAGGTCTTGGTATATAAATGGTATGGTGTTGTGGAGTCTAGTTGATTGCACAAGCCAAAGGATGATGACTTGGAAGGATAAGACTAGGGCATCATGGAGCTTGGTTGCCTATACAAGCCAAAGGATGAGGTCCTGGTATGGAAATGGTGGGATGTTATGGAGCTTGATTTCTTACATAAGCCAAAGCATCCAAGTCTTCCTCATAAACCATATCATCTTAGTCAAGGTTTTGAGTTGGATTGTAAGTTGATTTTTGACTTTGTCCCCCATATGGAGTATTATAAGGATAATAATAAAACTCCTTATAAAATTTGTCCCCATGGGGGTTTCTACTTAGATTTTATGAAGCCATTCTATCATAACTTGGATTGTACATGATTCTACCATAAATGTAGCTAGACATATCTACATAAATGATGAGAGATTTGAAGACAAAAAGGCTTAGAGTTATGTAAACTCTAAAAAACTATGTCCAAAGTACAAATGGTTCAAACTTGGTTTAACTTGGTCAAAAAGGGATGGAGTTGTATCCCTAAAATGGTTTATGCTAGAACTTGGCATAAATCAAATGTCTAATGTCAAATGTCATACACAAAAAAGGTCAAGAAATGAATAAAAATAGGCATGTCAAAGCCTAGGCCAAAGTGTTCCAAATAAGGTCTAAACTAGGAAAGGGAAAAGAGTCACTAGGTATTTTATCAAAACATGGAGTCAAAATCTAGGCTTAATCAGGGTGTGCTAGGACTTTTGGCCAAACAACATCAAAATCTAGGCTTGAAACAAGGATGATGATGATTTGATTTAATCTAATTTTTTTGGAAACAACTTTGACATAAACCCAACACATGGAATCAAACATAAACATGATCAATCGACATAAGCCACAAGGCAAAAGGCACTTGGAGAAAAGGTTGCAATCTCCCAAATAAATGTACAAACAATGATGAGGATAGGATCTACAAATAAATAAATAATAATTTATGAATTTAGGTAATCAATTAACCAAAATTACATAACCTAAAAGAAAAAGATCTATGTATTAGACCCTATTAAGTGAGGCCTAAATAAAAATCAATCACTATTTGAATTCAAACTTTGATAATGTTAATTGAAAACTCAACGTTGAAGACTAGGATTTGACCAAAAAATCTAGATAAGATTGGACAACATGATGACACATGAACAAGGTACAAAGGGCATATGTGACATGGTTTTGGTACAAGTCAAAAAAGTTTTGAAACAATTTGAGTTAGCATGCTCTAATGATGTGATCAATGTTTTGTTTCAAAAGCTCAAGGGAACAAACTTGATAAATGATTTGGGTAGCATAACGGTACCCATTTCAATCAAGTGACATACATACAAACATGTTTAATAGAAATATGAAGGCACAAGTGTGATGTAAAATAGTGAGCATAATACCTCCTTGACAAGGAAGTGGCATATAAACAAACTTATTTTTGATGTGGTTATAAACAAACACATAAGTTTTAATATCAAAACACAAAGCAATAAAAAGATAAATGACCAAAATACAACTAAGTATAATCATCCTAAATCTTATCAAGGATGTGGTAAAGTGGGGTTGACTAAAACTAATTAGTTTTTTATCATCTAGATGGATCCCATGTATACTGGCTTGATGTCGGCACACAAGAGAAGTAACACGTCTTTTGGGTTTGCATCATATGGCTTGTTGTAAAAAGGTCTTGCCATTTTTACAACTAGTACATCCATCACTTGTTCAATGTAGTGTGATGTCTAACATGCTCAAACTTATTGGGCTTAGCCTCTACTAACAGAGATGGTTTAACCACTAAAACCATCATCCCAGTGAGGGGATCCCAATTTATAAATGCCCCCATGGAATGGGGTTGAAGATGATACTGAGAGATGAAACCCTAGGTTAAGGATTTCCTATAAAACTTATAGAAGGTAATGAAGTCCCCTTTACAAGCTAAAATGCATAAAATAAAAACTAAGTAAAAGAGCTTAATGGTTGTTTCTAAATTTTGCTTTATTTCTTAGGAGAAAGTTGTAAAACTTGAAAGAAGGGTGGGGTTATTATAACCTAGATTTGGTTTGCACTGTGTGATCCAGATGGTTGTAAATACTCCTCTTTGGCTTGAAAAGAATGACTTGTAGATAATAAAACACTAAAGAAATGGTTGATTAGTTAGATAGTTGGGTGGATTGCCTAACAAGCTAGATCTAAGAAGCACAAGATTCTTTGGAGGCTATCAATCCATACTTTAAAATAATCAAGTCCTAAAAATGAAAGATAAATTACTTGCATGAATAATAGAGGATATTGGAATTAAATACAAGTTCTTAAAAGAGATAAATTTGAATAATTATAGAAATAAATGATTGAATATTAATGCTAAATAAATCAGACATGGTTCAAAAAATAGGGTGATATTCTATGCTCAAGTAGAAGGTTAGAAAGTGGGATGTGGTTGGAGTATGATAGATGAAATTAGCTTATTATTAGAATTGTCAAATAATAACCATCGATGGTTAGGTTAACCATTAGTGATTGAGTAGCCATCTACGATTAGATGACCATCAACGGTTAGATTACCATCAATGATTAGATGACCATTGATAGTTGGGGGTAGACCATTGGATTCTAAGTAACCATTGATGGTTACTATCATATGTGGCTTATGTAAGGGTAGGTTTGGCTTGGAAGGTGGTTAAGTGATTCTGAGAGGTGGGTTTAGGCTGAAGGCTAGTTATGAGACCAAAACAAAGGAACTAATTACTAAAAATAGATACTTAGCTCTATTACCTAAATAATGTTGAGGCGAGTGGTTAAAAACTCATTATGGAGCTTAGAGAAAATTTGCTAGAGTGTCAGTGTCTTGGATATGATTGATGAATTACATTACTTGTGCTCTCTATCATGCTCATTGGGAGAAAACCTATAAAATAAGCTTTAGTATAAGAAGCTCTGATAATTTTTTATTCTCTCTGATGATTTTTTCCCTCTTTCACCTCCTTTCTTTTTATAGAAGGAAGGGAGAGGTGAAACAATAAATTTAAACAAGGTGTTAATAGGTCATCTAATTTTAGTCTTAATATGCATAATTATACAAGTGGATAAGAATTAAAAAGTAAGGTGGAGTTGAGATAGAGTTAACCCTTAAGGTAGTTAAAGGCTAACCATTAGTGGTTAGGTCTAACCATTAGCATTTAGGGGTTGACCATCGGTGGTTGATAGGTCAAAGGTAGAATGGTAAAAGTTTAGTCAGGGTGACTTAGGTTTGGTAGGGTAATGGTTAAGAATTGGTCCTTAGGGGGTCTTGAGGTTGTCTAGGGGTTGGTGTGATATCTAGAACTATAGTGTGTATAGTTCTAGTGTCTACATTTTACCCCTTTTGTTATGTAGTTTATATTTTCAAGTTGTAAAACAAAAAATGGATGACAGGTTGAAGGTTCAATTACCTTGAGCATGGGAGAATGTGTTCCCCCTCAAACCAAGATTTGATGAGGTGAAAATAGAATTGAGTGTGGGTTTGACAAGTGGTTATGTGGGTGATAACATTGGTTGGATTAGGCATTGAGGCACAAACATGTGCAAAAAATGTGACTAAATTTTATATCACATATTGCACATTGACTAGGTTACCATGGCTGAGTTAGTTAGGTAAAAAATAAGGTTGGCACTAGAATGATAATTGAAAAGTAGACCAAATGACTATATTTAGGCATGGTGGTTAGGTTATAATCATAAATGTAAGTCTCCTAGGTAAACTCAATGTATTCATAGGTATCCAAGGTAGGAAGTGCTCCCAAGAAGACATAATTGGGTTGGTGTGTAAAAGTAACGTGAGTTCAAATTTGTTCAAGATGGAAAAGTAGTCAAAATAGTCAAAGTGACCAAGGCAAGGTCATCAAAAAACATGTGGAAGTTGGGATAAAGTGACCAATTTTGAGGTTGAGGTGGTTGGTTTGCTTGGTAGAGTAGGTAAAATTCATTAGTATACAATTGGTAATGAATTTATTGAAAAAAAATGTAGTTACAATAGTAAAAAAGTTATAAATTCGACCATCAAGGTCGGGGTCGACCATTAGTGATTTCCCAATGACCGTAGATGGTCAAACATCAACCCTAAAAGGGGTAAGGTTAAAATTTAATTGAGGGTTAAATGGCCTCATGTAAAAAACCCATGACGATTAAAGTGTGTGGTGAGAGAACAAAAATGATGATGGTTGGCAAGTGTTGATTGGGTGTTTTGGCCAAGAGTTGATGAAGGTAAGGTGGAGGTTTGACTAATAAGGATGTAGATATGATGAGGGAGAGTATGGAGTATGGTGACAGTTTTGAGGGCACCTCCATGTTAGTGATTGCAGAATTTATTAGGGGGTGTAATGAAATTTGTAAGGTTTTTTGTTTAAATAATTGTTTGGTTGATTATGGGTGGGTTAAACCTAAGGTTAGGGCTAGGTTTAGGGTTAGGTTTGTGTAATTTGGTAGGTAGAGGTAAAAATAGTAGAGGGGGTGAAATTTTGAAGGGGCAATATAGGTAGGGTAGGGTGGATTGTTTAAGATAAGTTTTAGGTTGATGTTTTGGTAGATTTAAGATGTTAGTGTTAGGGTTGGATTGCCAAAAATCACCACATAATGACCATAGGTAGTCTCTATCAACCATCATCAGTCGATCAATAACTATTAGCGATTGATAGGTGATCAGAGATAGGTCACTATGTGGTGAGTGTCAGTGGTTGGTCCCATAACCATCAACAATTAAAGGTGTGATTAACAATAGTTCTAATAAGAACCATCACTGATCGATAATTGACCGTTGATGATCGATGAAATGGGGTAGATTTTTTAAGGTTTGCTTGATAAATGGGATGGGGTTTGGTTAAAGTGAAAGGGGGTGTAGATGGTTTTAAAGGTGAATTGGGTAAGTGGTAAGGTTAGTGGGTAAGGGTGCAATTGAAGGGTTTAGTTTAGTGGTTAAGTGTTTAAGAAAGGGTTAAGGGTAAATGGGTGGATATATGAGTTATGATAGGTAGAGTCTCAGGTTAGTTGTGGTATAGTTTGATAGAAGAGGTGAATAGGTAAGGTTGGAGATAGAGGCAATAGGTAGTAGTTCATTGGTGATGTTTGATGAGTTAGGTGAACTAAGGTATTAATATGTCTATGCAGAAGAGGGAGTAGATACAAATGTAAGATCGAGTGTCATTATTGCTAGATCAAGTCCATCAAGTGATGATAAACTAGGAGTGGGACCATCTATTAGAAGTATGATTAGGTGGCATCAGGTGTTATCAATAAGTAACCCAAGATGTGGCTATTTTAATGGCACTCATCGAGAGATGGGATCCAACCACTAACACCTTCCTACTCCCTATTAGAGAGATGATGATCCTATCAGTGGACATTCATCAGATCATGTGGCTACTACTACGATGGGAGCTGATAAAGCACATTGAGGGCAATGAGTGGGACTAGCTAATGGGTGTGTTATATTGTGATGAAGCATGCTAGAGGTCTACACTATGTACCCCTATATAACATGGATAAGGGCACGAGACATGTCATCACTATGATGATGATAGTGGTGACTTGTTATGCATTACCAAACCTGAGTAGTGGTAGATTTACTTCATTATTATTAGGTGTTTTGGTCGACATGGTGATGGATTAGACTATGTATGTTTGGGGACCTATCCTAGTAATATAGATATATTGAGAGCTATGGCTTTTTAGGGTGCATAGGAGGTATGGTATTAACATTGGGTTTGTGTTGCACTGATAGGTTTATGAGCACATCAAGGTTCTCCAACTAGGTGGGCTTCCATGGCATGAATTTATTCATATAGAATTCAAGGTAGGGTTCATGCGATAGAGGTATGACTATTCACTCACAAGACTAGGAGGAGGGACACCTGATCTAGAGTGGTATAAACCAATTAGATGCATTGGTGCTGGGTGACATGATATGGTGATCATATGTCCAATTTACTTCATGGGCTGGTCATATGGGGTAGATTTTATCGCTATAGAGTTACAGGTGGATCTATGGGAGGTGAGATACAGAGGTCAAGTTTATCCCTTTCGATAGGGTGAGGAAATAGTTGAGCCTAGTTCAAGACATCCCAAGGGAGTTCCTAAGGTATCAAAGGGAAGATGTAGAGTTCCCATTACCTACCTCAAAGCCAAAAGAGATATTTATTGATCATGAGGAGATACCATTGAGGGTTGATATTGATGATGTAGGTGTTATTGATGGGTACCCTGTGTGGTTCTAGGCACACTACAATGCAATCATTTTTGGGGGTGATGAGGGCCTATAGGACATGGATGTGGATGTAAAGGTAGGGGGTGGTGATCAAAGGGGTAAGGATGCACTAGATAGATATAATTTAATTATTAAGAGGGATCAAGCATGGGTAGTACTAGCCACAACATAGGAATCCTTAGCATAAATTACCCAAGAGAGGGACATGGCATAGGGCTAGGTGGCCACACTGATTGGGGAGAGAGATCAGGCTAGGGCTCAACTAGCCATGGCTACTCAAGAGAGAGATCCTCTTAGGCAAGTATGAGGAGGAGTAATAGTAGCTACGAGACCACTAGTGACTATCTTGATGGTGATATATGTAGTTATAGTTGAGGAGCTCTAGTATTATAAGGACTTGGTTCTTAGATGTCTACCAGATGAGCCCATATGGGGAAAGAATAGAGCCAGAGTCACTAGAGGGGACAATAGCATGACACCAGGTTAGTGGGCCACATCTATATGGGGATATGTAGGCTTAGGAGGTGGATAATATCTAAGAGGTAGTGGTGCTCTAGGGACTTAGATTGTGATGAGACACTATATTTTTGATGTACCATATGATTTTGATACTAGCCTATGAGCCAAAGTAGTGACATGTATATACATGTTTGAGAGACATGTAAATTATTATATATATGACCATTATTTTGATTATGAGCCTATGATATATGTATGTGATGATGGTTTATGGTTTGTATTGATGCTTACAAATGTTTCTATGATTATCATGTTATGGTTTATGTGTACTCACCTAGTTAGGCATGTGATGTTATGAAAAAATTAAGTTATGATCATGATGATATTGGATATTGATGGATGTTGTTTATGATATGATAATTTCTATGATTTTTTGGACATGACTATGATGTTTGTGAATATTATTATGATTATGGATGATTATGATGTTATGATTAGGTGATGTGATGTTTGTGATGTCTATGATATGATGATGTTTGTTATGATGAGATGTTTTGTTGGACATGTGGATGAGTCTTTGCTTTATTACCTAGATAGGTATGTGATGAATAGTATATGTGGATGATGTATGATTGTATAGTGATAGACATTTCATGATTAGTTGGTGTTGTTGGTTATTTGGATGAGATGATTACAATGTTATTGTAAGGAGAGACATGTTGAGGTAGATTGTATGTGATGAGTTATTGACTTATGATGTGACAAAAAGTAATGTTATGATGATTGTGTGTTTGTTATGATTGGTTATGATGGCGAAGATGTTCTTTTTATTGAAAAAAATTTAAACAAGGCACAACACATAATTAGTTTTTAAATGTTTGTAATGAGTTGAATATGATTAGATGATGGTGGTTGACACAAAGTAAGTTGGATCAAAAAACTAAATGTGAGGGAGATAGGCTAATCAAGAGATAAATGTCGTAACAAATGTATCAACAAGTAGATATGAGAGAATAAGAATAAGGCATGATGATTCTTCTTTGGCAAGGAGTAAAACAAACTGAAGTATGATTGGCTTTTGAACATAAGTCCTTTGAATGCTTTATATTAGAATCCATGAGTTGGTTAAAAAGGTGTCTTGACCATATAATGTCAAGTAAGCTCAAAATCCCTTGTTTAAAGAGTGTATATAAGGGAGATGGATGAAAATGGGACCTTCTTGCGAGACTAGTATGCATCCTCTACATGGTTACTAAAGAGATAATATAAACATGTCCATGTCATATAAGGTGTAGACTAATCGATGCAGGTAGTCTACTTATGAAAGCCAATTATGGCTTCCAAAATTATTTTTGCCTATTCTAATTTTTGAGAATGGGTCTTTTTCTACTGTGTTATTGCTTAGAGGGATGGGGGAAGATGATCTATGCAAGAAGCTTCCAAGAAATTGCTATGTTTTGACAAATTCTTTCCCCATCCATCTTTCAAGGGAGTGGTCTAAGTTTGTGAGCTTTATTTAAAGATTTTGATAGCTATCATTCAAAAGAGCAGTCTACCTTATAGTGAGTAATTATGATATGTTTTGGCAACTGTCCTTCAAGGGAGTAGTATATGAATGCTTGGAAAGACCCATATGAGTGGTTGCCCTTTATGATTTTTTGATTGATTGTGATTTTTATGCTATTGACATGGATTTGCTTATATGGGCTTGAAAGGTTCACCTTTATGAAGGCAAAATGAGAGCACAAGAAGGTTGATGATGGACAAAAGAGCTTGAAGTGATAAATACCATGGGAATTCATCCTATAAAGGGATGGAAAGTACCATGAGGATCATGTCATGGGTAGATCCATGGTACCCATGTTCAATATTAGGTGAAGGTTGTAATGGACAATCACATGATTCAACTTTAATTAGTTGTCCTTAAAATAAGGAGATGAATGTGGGTGAAAATAAGGGATGAGCTTAAGTTAGATAAAAGGTGAGTTCAATCCTATTTTAACAAAAGAAAAGATGCATATGTGAAGCATTGAGGGGATCAGGTTTTGGTTTCCTTTGAGAAGAGGACAATCAGTAAGCTCTAGATCCATACTTGTGGGTGATGATATAAGGTCCAAGCCAATTGAAATCAAACTTACCCTGATTTCTTTTCTCCATATTTTCCTTTAGGATGAGGTCTCCGATATGGAATTCTCATATTTTGAGGTACTTGTTATAAGCATACTTGACTTACTCTTGATAGACATGAAGATGGGTGAGTGTGGATAAATGACATTCATCAAGTAGCTCAAGTTGGTCTAAACATTCAAGATGATAATTGCTCTTAGAAATGAGATCTTACAAGGATATGCAAAGAGAGGGAATTTGGAATTTGAGAGGCAAGATAATGTCTACTCTAAACATAAAAGAGAAAGGGGTAGCACATATAAGGGTTTGAATTCTAGTGAAATATGCTCATAAAATGAAGGGGATGTGTAAATACCAATCTCAATAGATGTGTTAACCATTAGTTAGCATGTTGTTGAGAGTTTTGTTAGACATGCTTCTGCCTGTCTATTTTCTTGTAGATGATAAGGCGATGAAAAACTTAAATTGATATTAAAAATGTCATAAAGACCTTATAATTGTTTGTTTTTGAAATATTTGCCATTATTAGTGACAATTTTATGAGGAATATCAAACTGATAGATAATGTGATGGTTGATAAAGTCATTAATCTTGTCAACTTTTATTGAGATGAGAGGAATAACCTCTACCCATTTGGTGAAATATTCCATTTTAATTATGATAGAATGGTGTCATTGTGAAGAATGGGGGTTCATATATCCAATAAGATTTAGACCCCATTATAAGAAGGGGCAAAAATATTTAGATACTTGAAGACTATGGCTAGGTGCATGATGTAAATTGATGTGTTATTGACATTTGACACACATTTTCACATAATCAATATAATCTTGGTTAAGGGTGGGATAATAATAGCCAAGGCAAAAGATGTGTTTAGTGATGGCAAGGCCACTAAAGTGTCCCCTAAAAATCCCATCATGCATAGGCAATGGAAAAGGAGACCATCAAAGCCATTATTATAAAGAATCCCCCTCAGTATGGCATAACATGAGGTGATATGGTTAAACACTCTTAGAGCATTTTTATAAAGGTTGGAAGGGATGATGGCAAGGTTGAGATAGTTGAAGGTTTGTTGGTACTAATGGTTGGGTTGGGTTTACTCAAAATTGAAGATGGTAGGAGAGTCTGATTAGATATAAGAAAGATCAATAAATTGATGGATAATGATAGATAGATTAGAGTTAGAGGGTGTAAATGGGGTCTGAGAAGTGAGAGAAGCCATCATGTTGACAAACTTTTTCATTGACCATAGAGTGGTTTGGATATGGTAGTGTTTAAATGATGTGAATATTTCATCAGCTAGTTATTTTTAATATTAGAAAACATCATTCTTAAATCGATAAGAGCCATTGATTTGATTGCCCATAAGTTGAGAGTCACCAAAAATGTTGATCATTTTGAATCCCAAGACTAATGCAATTTGGAGACCTATCACTAGGGCTCCATACTCAGCCATATTATTGGTACATTCAAAATCTAGCTTGAAGGATAAAGGAAGAGGTTTACCATGACAGGGGATAAGGATGAAACTGGCTCCCCCACTATGTTGACACTTGGATCCATCAAATAACATGGTCACTTGATAGGTAAAGTCTGCTTGAGAGAGGGTCATGATGGCCTCATCTATAAAATCAAGAGGAGGAGGCTAGTTTTCTATTAATGGTGTTTTGGATAATCGGTCAGTAATGACTTGCCCTTTAATTGAATTCTACTAAAGGAACTCAAGGTAAAACTTAGCTAAAAGCATGAGCTACTTAGCCATACATTGGTTTTGGTATGGCTTGGAGTGTATATGCTTGAGTGGGTCAATGTTGGTTATGACAAAGGTCTTGAGGTTGAGAAGGTAGTGGAAAATTTTGGTGGCCATAGAGACTAAGGCAAAGCAAAGTTTCTTAATATGGGTGTACTGAGTCTCATACTATATAAACATGTAACTAATGTAGTGGATGGCTTTCTCTTTATGTTGCTCATCTCGATGATTCAACATTGCCCCTAAGAAGTGGTCAGTGGCATAAATATAAAGGTAAAAAGGTTGATCTTCCTTGGGAGGAATGAGGATGGGTGGAGACAAAGGTCTAATTTAAGCGAATCAAAGGATTTTTGATAATAATTATTCCACTAAAAAGATACATCCTTATTTAGAAGGTGGTGGAAAGGTTGGCATCGATCAGAGAGCTGAGAGATAAAGTGATGAATGGATTGGAACTTCCCTTGCTAGATAAAAATTTGATTGAGGTGGGAAGGAGGAGGAATGTCAAGGATTGATTTGATTTTGGTAGGATTAAATTCAATTCCCTGAAGGGAGATGATAAAGCCAAGGAGCTTTCCTGGCAAGACCCCAAAAATACACTTCTTGGGGTTAAGGTGGGCATGGTAATGGATGATTCACTAAAAGATAATCTTAAGAATGGACAAATGATTTTTACGATATTTGGATTTCTTAAGAATGTCATCGACATAGTCTTTGATGATTTTGTGAAAAAGGTCATAGAAGATGTAGGTCATAGCATGTTGGTAGGTTTCACCAGTGTTCTTCAGTCCAAAATGCATGAACCTATAGAAAAAAGTTCCCCATGGGGTGATAAAGGTGGTTTTGTGTTGATCTTTAAGGGCAATTAAGATCTAATTATAGCTCGAGAATCCATCTATAAGAGATAACATCTCATGGTCGGATGTAAGATCAACAAAATAGTCAATGCTTGACAAAAGAAAGTCATCCTTTGGGAAAGCAAGGTTAAGGTCATGAAAGTACACACAAATGTGAAGTCCCCCTATGGATATGGTGATAGGTATGATGTTTGAGACCCATTAGGGATAATCAATGGGTTAGATAAAGTTGATGGATAAGAGACGTTGAAGCTCTTATTTGATGAGAAATGCTATGTGAGGGTGCATTCATCAAAGTTTTTGCCTAATGGGATTGGAATCATAGTTGGTGACTATATTATGGGTAGCAATAGAGGGGTCAATTTATAGCATGTCATGGTAAGACTAAGAATATGATATGTTATGGTCTTGTAAGAAGGAGGGGAAGTCTTGAAACTCCTCATAATTTAGCAATTGATCGATTTTAACAATACACAGGTTATCTAAAGTGCCCAAGCTAATATCCATGGTGGATTCATTCAACATGGTTG
This sequence comes from Torreya grandis, assembly GCA_037957365.1. Lineage (NCBI taxonomy): Eukaryota > Viridiplantae > Streptophyta > Pinopsida > Cupressales > Taxaceae > Torreya > Torreya grandis. The sequence goes on from JARHVA010000795.1 coordinate 498,973, forward strand.
AAGACTCAAGAGGAAGATATTTATGGATAGAGTAATCTTCTGCACCAAGATAGGTGAGAGTGGAATCTCATCCTAACACCAAATGACATTAATGGTAAGAGAGTTATCTCCTAAAAACTCAGTATGGGTTAGAAGAATGGTCACGATCACCCCCTCCTTTTGATAAGTCAGGGGTCTGAGACTGATGATGTTGATGATTTTTTTTTTAATAGGGATGATGTTAGAATCCTCAGTTATCAATGGTGGAGTGGATGATGAGGATGGAATTTCCTTGTCAATGATGGTAATGGAAGGTGGGTTGGTTTGATTTCTAGGTGGTATAAAATTGAGGCCATGATTTTCATGAGGTTTTTGGGTCTTGATTAGAAGAAAATCATGAAACTTATGTTCATACTAACCTATACCAAATCCATTCTAAGCACACCTATAAAGATATGTCTTGGCAAACTCTGGTTTATCCAGATAGGAGAAACTAGAGGTAAATGGCCAAGGTGAGAAAGAGGTGGTGGGAGTGCCAAGGGGTTTATCAAGTCACCCATAGATGAAATTGGTTTGACAAGTTGAGGGATTGAAAGGAATAATGACTGCAATATTGGCATCATAACTAGGTTTTTATTTGAGATTCCCATACTCTTGAGTAGGAAAAGTGTCTAGTGTCAAAAGGTGATACTCCCCCAATGAAAGATGTGGGAAGGTTGATTCCAAAGAGTTCATTATGGGGCTTTAGGTGGAAGGGATGGATGAAATTATAGATGCTTCATTGGTAGGAGAAGGTGGGTTTTCATCTTTTACTGATGAAGGTTTGTTGGGTGGAGGAAGGAGAACATCATTGGGTCGGTATGTCATGTTGCATGATGTAAATGGACTTAGTTTAGCTTGCATGGTAACAACTTGACCTTCATGTTCAAATTTGATGCATCGGTGTAGGGTAGATGACACACAACCCATATAATGCATCAAAGGTTGTCTCAACAAAAAATTATACTAGAACTCACCTTCTACTACTTAAAAGAGCTCAGGAAGCGTGCGGGGTCCTAGGCGAATGTGAAAGACAATAATACCTAAATTTGTGGCCATAGTATCATTGAATGAGTAGAGCACCACTGAGGTTTTGAGATAATGTTCTTGGGTAATTTGAGTTGGTTGTATGCATATGAGGAGATAATGTTGATTCTAGCTCCCCCATCAATCATAACCCTCTTAATACAGGATTAGTTGATATAAATGGTAATGAAGAGGGGAGGATCTGGATCATCTAGATGGATGGAGGGTATTTATAAATCCTTGAAGGTAACAAGGTTGGAAAGTTAAAGATCTCTGACAAAGGTTACTAGAGGTTGAGGGTCTTATTGTTGAACCTCTATGGATTTTAACACCTCTACCATCACTTGGTGATGGGGCAAGGTATTGATTAGTTCATATAAACTCATCTTCATTGGTGTTTGGTGAAGCTATTTAAGAACTACTCATTGGATTAATTTGGATAGGTTATATTGAGAGGGACCCAAGATGAACACCTTGGGTTTGGTTGAAGGTAAAGGTACTTGGTGTCGTTAGGTAAGTGAGAGGTGGAAGAGGGATATGTCCATAGAATGGACACTTTTTCCTTTCCCTTATCCTTTGGTTGAGCCTATGATCATGTGACCACATAGATGGCATGGATTTGGGAAAGAGTGGCTAGAGGATTGCTTTAGTTTTTCTTCACTCTAAGATGAGAGTAGAGGAGTAGATGAGTGTCATTTGATGACTCTTGGTTCTTGGATTAATGGTGGGGTCATAAGAGGTTCATCTGATAATAAGTCATCATTGAGATTATTGACCATTTTTTACCCAACAGGCCAAAAATCGGTCCCCTTCTATCCCTGCTATTCTAGGCCATTTCATTTTCTAATTTTGCATGAATATGTTCATTTCTATAGACTCTACAAAATTTATACGGACTCTGTAGGTCTAAATCTATGGAATCTGTAGGTCTAAATCTATGGACTCTATAGGTTTTGAATTTCTACAGACTCTGCAGGTTTTGGATTTCTATGGACTCTATAGGTTTTGGATTTCTATGGACTCAGTAGGTTAGTCCTTTGGTGCATGAAGGATCAGTTTAGAGAGTTCTGGGTTTTACAAGTCTTCTTTGGGCTCTGGTCTGAAGAAAATCACAAGAAAAGTTGGCACGGTTGAACCATTGAACCAGTTCAATGCTTTGGTTCAATGCTCAGTTCAATTGGCCTTGGTTCAATGCCTGGTTTAATCGGTAGTTCAATCAGCCTTGGTTTGAGGCTTGGTTCAATTGGCAGTTCAATCACTCCATTTCAAAGCTTGGTTCATTGCTTCAAGTCCATCACTTCAATTTCCAAGCTTGGTTCATCGCTTGCTTCATGGCTTTTGGTTCAAAAAAAAGAGTTCAATGGGCTTGTTTCAACATTCACTTAAAGTGTTGAACTGTTGAACCGGTTCAATGCATTGGTTCAACGCCTTTGGTTCAAGCCTTGGCTTGACTCAGTTGGTTCAACACTTCGGTGCTTAGTTCATTGGTGGGTTCAGACACTTGGTTCATTAGGTAGTTCATCGACTTTTAGTTCAAAGGGATTGACATGCAGCGTTGAACCAGTTCAACGCTTTGGTTCAATCATTCAGTTCAATGCCAGGTTCAATGATTAAGTTCAAGCGGTAGTTGGTTCAATCACTTGGTTCAACGAATTGGTTCAAAGGATTGGTTCAATGAGCTTGGTGTGCAGTGGTTGAATTGATTGAACTGTTGAACCAATTTTGGTTCAATGGGTTGGTTCAACGGCTTGGTTCAAGGGTATGTCCTACAGCTGAAGGGTAGTGTTGGGTTCAAATGCCCTTGTAGAGGGCAGTTCAAGGTCCAGAAGCCCTTGTGGAGGGCAGAGAGAGCTTCAAAAGAGTCGAAGGGATTCAAAAGGTGCATCGAAGACTTAAGTCAGAATTTCTTCAGAGTTTTTGTCTGAAGGAATTCCTTCAGACAAAAGGCTTGAAGGAATTCGGGGAAAGGATTTTCAAAGGGCTCAAAGGTGAAGAAAAAGTCAAAGAGCCCACAAAAAAGTCAAAGCGACCATTTCCCATGGACTTTTTATCTGTGGGAAAAAGCCCAAAATAGAAAACCCATAAGGAAAAGCCCAAAACAAAAGACCCGATGACTTTTGCCAAGGACGGTGACATCCTGAAAGCCGTCAAATTTAAGCAGATGAACTAGTCGTTAGGTGATGGATGCACAAATGTCAAATTTAACACAGTGAAGTAGCTATTTATTTTGAACTATCTGAGCACCAAATCATGGAAATAGCTAGAGGAACATAGCGACCCACCAGAAGATCACCCTCGAGGGCTGAAAGAGTAGGAAGAAGATAAGAAGCAGAAAAGACAAAGCATTCAAGTGGCGAAGGGAAGGTGAGTTATTGCAGATGAGTGATGCAACCTATTTTTTTGTAGTTGGCATTGATGAGGGGACAAACTGTAGTCTATTTTCAAAAAAGAGGCACGGCCATGTTCTTTCATTAATGCTTAAATACCAAAGTCAATTTTGGTGATTGTACAACATGGTTCCAGTAGGCCTCTTCTAAAGAATGACATTAGTAATAGTGATTTCATCTTCCCGATGCTCTCCATGTGCATGGGCCACTTGCAGAAAAGGGCACCAAAATGGCCTCTTTCTTCCTCTATAAATTGTAAACTTCTCATTCGAGAAGAGAATCTGCCCTCAGCCTTAAGGCAAAACTCTGCCCAAAAATCTCTCAGGCTTGTAAGGCAGAGCTGCCAGATTTTATCGTGAATCAAAACTTAGCATTTTTACCTCCATTCTGAGTTTTTCATCTTTAGTATGTGTCTATGCCTTGATTATGTGTTAAGTCATTTTCTTAATGCTTTTGCAGAATGTTTTCAGCATGTCTAGTGCATGTTTTGAGTTTCCTTTGATAGGTCCATCAGAAGTGTCCCTAGAGGAGTATAGGTGAAGTGGATAGGCTGCTGTAGTGTGTCTCAGAACACCTTTAGTAGTTATTTCCTCCCTGTATCTCCACGGACCCCTAACCCACTAATGTAGAAGGTTTTCTCACTTTAGATGAAGTGTATAGGTGCTTCCTTTTGGTGAAAAGTGTATGTTTGGGTTGGGTGGGTCACACTTTTTGGTGTATCACCCTTTTTACATTTTTATGCTTAGGTTCTATTTTCAGCATCTCTCTCCCCCTTTTCATCCCCCCATTTTTACATTTTATTTATTAGCAGTAGGAGAAACCAAGGCCTAAAAGATACATCAGAGGGAGCTATCCCTTATCTAGAGACTCTCCCCTCCAGCTTCACTAGTCCCACAGGCAAGAGGGTAGTTTCCATTGTTGTGTGAAGAAGGTAGGAGCTCAGCCTCCTACCAAGGGTGCAATCTTCTACATCAATAGTTTTTGACACACCCGGTGGGACCAACTAGGACAAGTTGTGTCCAAAGAGTTGAAGAATTTTTGGTGTGTTCTTAAATCGACCATCTTTTGAAGGCTTTTGCATCAACACCAATGGCGAATCTGAGTTAAATCAACTGGTTAAGTAGTTTTGGTACCATACCATCAAGAAACAATATTTTGGTATGTATAATCCCATCGTTTAGAGCCATGGACCCTATTTTCCTTGGCCAGCATGGCTATTATCATCACCAGCTTTATGTTGACCCTTATCAGGTCCAATATGACCAGTCTTAGCCCTATCATAAGCTATATCAGCCTTATGCCCAGTCTTCTCAATATGTCACTTCTCCCACTCAACCCAGTCTCTTTGCCAATCAACCTACTTCCACCTTCAAATGAGCACTGTTGGGATACGAAAAATATGTAATAGATCTTGACACCAGAAGGGGATGTGGTGATGAAATTCCTGATCATGTCATCCATCAAGTGAGAATGCACTGAATCAAGTTAAGAAGGAATGGACTCCCATTGAAAGAGCCAAAGTGGCACAGGCTTACATGTGAGATGCTGGATGTGCATGGTTTGATCACATCTTTGGAAGAGAAGTTGAGTTTTCATGAGAGGCAGTTTTACCTAGTCTATTAACCTGCATACTCGCTGCCCCAAGCATCATATCAGTCATATAAAACCCCTGCCTATAAGACAAGTCAAGCCTACCAAAGTCCTTTCCCCAATTATGTTGAGGAGAGTTCTGAAACAACAAACCTTGTGTTTAAGGCTAATCTTGATAGACAGATCAAATTGGCAAATATTCAAATGAAATAGTCTATTCTGGTAGCAAGGGAAGCAGAATCCAAACCCTCACTACCCTCTCACATTATGGCCCCATCACCCCAAAAGGAGGTGCCCAGTCCGAATGTCTTGAGCTGGAATAAAGTGGTCAAGTCATGGAACAACAAGGAGGAGAAAGGCATTGTCCAAGAGTGTGAGGCACAAAATGAGGTTAGTCCTTTTCAGGTCTCTCCCACCCTTCCTCAGGAAGCTTCCTATACTTCATGGCAACATTCATGCACTTCCCATCCCTATGATGACTCTTATGAGCTCTAAGAGGTACAAAATGAGGATAATCTATCTAAGAGGATTGAAGAATTAGAGGCTAAGATGAGAATGCTTGGAGAGAGAGAGATGGAGTTTTTAGACCTTGTAAAGGAGCCAATGCCAAAGGACACCCCTTCCACCAATCCACAAGCTAATTTTAATATTGATGAAATATTAGTAAAGTGGAGGGACAAAAATCAAGAAATTTTGGCCCAAGGTCTGCCCCCTCCTATTCTAGAGAAAACTCCCTCTTGTATGCCAAATCCTTTCTATCAGATGGCACTTGATCTTTCTAGCTCATCTGATGCATCAATCGATCCTACCCTCAATCCTATACACCTAGCTTTTCAACATGCCTCTTTTCAGACAGCTCTTCCTGTACATGAGCGGACCCTCCCAAATCCTCCCCAACCTCTTCAAGTCTTTCAACATGATTTCCAAATTCCAAGCTGGAAGAAGGAACATCATGAACTAGCTTAGGACCTTGAAGAGGATAAAGTTGTTGCCTACTCAAAGGAGCAAGGTTCCAATCCCAAGATCATGAGTTGGAAGCAAAAAGTGGAATCTTGGGACAAAAAGGAAGAGGAGGAGAAAGGTTTTGCCCAAAACCTAGAAGAAGATGAGGCTGCTCTTGCTCTCGATGGTGATTGTGACCTCCAAGAAAGGCTCTTCCAAGAGGATATAAATAGGTGGATTGCAGAGTTGGAATCTAGAGAGAGATTCCTCAGCCAGTGTGTGATGGATAGTTCAGACCCAATGGCACATTCCATGTCTAAACACACCCCACCTACACATCCCCAAGAGAGCTATCAAGCCATGCATGATATAGGTGAAGTGCTGACCAAATGGAAAGAGGAGAATCATTCGATTCTAGTTTAAGGACTGCCTCCTCTTCCACATGAGTTCGTCTATCAGCCTTCCCCTTCACCCCTTCTCAAGGAGGAACCTATCTTGAAGGAAGTAAGTGAAGAGGAGTATGCTCAGTTCATGACTAATCATGGAGACTTCATGAGTGTGGATGAGGAGTTAACCATAGGTACTCCCTTTGATGAACAAGAAGACAAGTCACAAGCTTTTGCCTTTATCTCTGATGATGAAGAAGTGTTTTATGCCCCTTTTCTCATTTTTCAAGACATTGCAGAGGGGCATGGACACTTTCTTTACAATGCTTTGAATGATTTGTTTGATGTTATTAAGGCAGGTTACACTATTCTTCAAGGGGGCTATGAGCTAGCTAAGAGTGGAGAAGGTAGCATTGGGACTCGAATAAGTATGCAAAGGGGCTGCAGGCTTTCAGATATTTCCCTTCAAGAGGTTGGTGAATCTGAAGATAATTTCTTTAAAATCATCAAGGAGGATGGTCATGTCATGAAACTCGAGCATGAGGCAGAAGAAAACAAGCCAGTCAATGATGCATACTAAGGGGCTTATGGTGATGAGCCAATAGCCATTGATTTCATGATGAGATACACCAGCCTGAAGAACCAATAGGAGGCAAGCTTCCAAGAACCAATAGAGTACGTATATGTTGGAAGCATGTTTGAATCTCCACTCGGATACCAACCAATCCAAGTGACAGGGAAAGGGAGCAGGTCACCAACTCTCTTTTTCATTCAGCTACTTGCCTATCACCATAAGTCTTCTTGCCAGGAAGGGGACTTAAGAAATTTTCCCTTTGATCTAGGAGGGAGGTAAACATTCTTGGTTAGCTGTATATAATAGTTTGCTTTTAGTTTCTTTTCTTGCTTTCCCTAAGTGTAGTTTGCACAGGTAGTGTTTTTTTGCCTTGTGTGTTTCCCTTTGCGTGTGGGGTAAGAAGCTTCATGTTTGACTCTTGGATCTTTGGGGTTATTTCTAACCTTTGTCAAGCTGCATCTAACTTCATGCCTAATGGACTACAAGGAAACTAGTCTTTAAGCATAGCAGGCATGCTTCCCCTGGGAATCATGAATTTGTTGACCATTTTTTGCCCAACAGGCTAAAAATCGGTCCCCTTCTGTCCCTGTTATTCTAGGCCATTTCATTTTCTAATTTTGCATGAATCTATTCATTTCTACAGACTCTGTAGAATTTCTACAGAATCTGTAGGTCTAAAGCTATGGACTCTATAGGTTTAAATCTATGGACTCTATAGGTTTTGGATTTCTACGGACTCTACAGGTTTTGGATTTTTATGGACTCAGTAGGTTAGTCCTTTGGTGCATGAAGGATCAGTTTAGAGAGTTCTAGGTTTTACAAGGCTTATTTGGGCTTTGGTCTGAAGAAAATCACAAGAAAAGTTGGCATGGTTGAACCATTGAACTAGTTCAATACTTTGGTTCAACACTCGGTTCAATCGGCCTTGGTTCAATGCCTAGTTCAATCGGCCTTGGTTTGAGCCTTGGTTCAATTGGTAGTTCAATCACTCCATTTTAAAGCCTAGTTCATTGCTTCAAGTCCATCGCTTCAATTTCTAGGCTTGGTTCATTGCTTGCTTCATGGCTTTTGGTTCAAACAAAAGAGTTCAACGGGCTTGTTTCAACATTCGCTTGAAGTGTTGAATCGTTGAACCGATTCAAAACGTTGGTTCAACGCCTTTGGTTCAAGCTTTGGTTCGACTTAGTTGGTTCAACACTTCGATGCTTAGTTCATCAGTGGGTTCAGACACTTAGTTCATTGGGTGGTTCATTGACCTTTGGTTCAAAGGGCTTGGCACACAGTGTTGAATCATTGAACCAGTTCAACGCTTTAGTTCAATTGTTTGGCTTAATGCCAGGTTCAATGATTAAGTTCAAGTGATAGTCGGTTTAATCACTTGGTTCAATGAATCAATTTAAAGGCTTGGTTTAATGGGCTCGATGCGCAGTGATTGAACCGATTGAACTGTTGAACCAATTTTGGTTCAATGGGTTGGTTCAAGGGTATGTCTTACAGATGAATGGCAGTGTTGGGTTCAAATTCCCTTGCAGAGGGCAGTTCAAGGTCCAAAAGCCCTTGCAGAGGGTAGAGAGAGATTCAAAAGAGCCGAAGGGATTCCAAAGGCATGCCAAAGACTTAAGTCAGAATTTCTTCAGACTTTTTGTCTGAAGGAATTCCTTTAGACAAAAGGCCCAAAGGAATTTGGGGAAAGGATTTTCAAAGGGCTCGAAGGTGCAAAAAAGTCAAAGCGGCCAATTCTCGCAAACTTTTTATCTATGGGAAAAAGCTCAAAATAGAAAAACTATGGGGAAAAGCTCAAAACAAAAGACCCGATGACTTTTGCCGAGGACAGTGACATCTTGAAAGCCATCAAATTTAAGCAAACAAACTAGCCGTTAGGTGACGACTGCGTGAACATCAAATTTAATGTAGTGAAGTGGCCATTTGTTTTAAACTGTCTGAGTGCCAAATCATGGAAATAGCCAAAGGAATGCAGTGACCTGATAGAAGATCACCCTCGAGGGCTGAAAGAGTAGGAAGAAGATAAGAATCAGAAAAGACAAAGCATTCAAGTGGCGAAGGGAAGGTGAGTTATTGTAAATGAGCGGTGTGACCTATTTTTTTGTAGTTGGCATTGATGAGGGGATAAAATGTAGCCTATTTACAGAAAAGAGGCATGGCCATGTTTTTTCATTAATGCTTAAATGCCAAAGTCAATTTTGGAGATTATATAGCATGGTTCTAGCAGGCCTCTTCTAAAGAATGACATCAGTAATAGTGATTTCATCTTCCCAATGCTCTCGGCATGCATGGGCCACTTGCAGAAAAGGGCACCAAAATGGCCTCTTTCTTCCTCTATAAATTGTAAACTTCTCATTCGAGAAGAGAATTTGCCCTTAGCCTTAAGGCAAAATTCTGCCCAAAAATCTCTCGGGCTTGTAAGGCAGAGCTGCTAGATTTTACCTTGAATTGAAACTTAACATTTTTACCTCTATTATGAGTTTTGCATCTTTAGTATGTGTCTATGCCTTGATTATTTGTTAATTCATTTTCTTAATGCTTTCATAGAATGATTTCAGCATGTCTCATGCATGTTTTGAGTTTCCTTTTATAGGTCCATCAGAAGTGTCCCTAGAGGAGTATAGGTGAAGTGGATAGGCTGCTGTAGTGTGCCTCAGAACACCTCTAGTATTTATTTCCTCCCTGTATCTCCATGGACCCTTGACCCATTGATGCAGAAGGTTTTCTCACTTCAGATGAAGTGTATAGGCACTTCCTTTTGGTGAAAAGTGTATGTTCGGGCTGGGTGGGTCACATTTTCTGGTGTATCACCCTTTTTACATTTTTAGGCTTAGGTTCTATTTTCAGCATCTCTCTCCCCCTTTTCATCCCCCCCTTTTTACATTTTATTTATTAGCAGTAGGAAAAACTAGGGCCTAAAAGATACATCAAAGGGAGCTAGCCCTTATCTAGAGACTCTCGCCTCCAGCTTCACTGGTCCCATAGGCGAGAGGGGAGTTTCCATTATTGCGTGAAGAAGGCAGGAGCTCGGCCTCCTACCAGGGGTGCAATTTTCTACATCAATAGAGATATAATCAATGGATTAACACTTAGAGATATTTATAGTTATCCATATCATGCCCAGGTGTTTTATGGTATGAGCATACCAATTTTCCATTATACTAGGATGGTTTAGGACTATGTGGGTCAAATGGTTTGATAGGTGGCAAGGTTAAGCAATATTATTATAATAACCTCTACAAGATGGTTGAGTAAGACTCAGGAAAATGTGTAAAAGGCATGAAGGTATTTAATAATCTTATCACACTTGGATTAGTCCCTATTAAGGCTCAGTCACACTGTTCGCTCACTTTGTATCATAAGATCACCAAACTTTACCTATGTTTGTAGCCCTATTTTGGGGATTTTACTTTGTTTGATAAAAAAATCATATTTATTAAAGATTTAAAACCACCTTAAGGCACATTTTATCTATGTTCAACTTCTCAAGAAGTTTTAGGAGTTGATATAATTTCTAACACCACTTTCTGGCCTTCCTTTGATCTCCTATTAGCCCTTTTAGGCCTCATTTAAGCCCTATTTGCACTTAATTGTCATTATTCATACAATTACATATTATATCAGTCCAAAACCTTATAAATCTTGTTCCTAATTTTAAAACATGCCTTCATGCAAAATTTCAGCATTTTCTAATGGTTACATCTCTTGGAAACATCTAAACCCTAATTTTAGGGTTTATTAAGCATGCACATGGTTGAAGGTACAAATAATGAAATATATTGAGTTCAAATTTGTTTTAAATACTAATTCTAAATTTAATAGGTCTATTTGGAAGTCCTTTACCTTGTCTAATTGACAATAATCTTGATTTAGTCCTTTATATACTCCAAACTACTTAAACTCAGTTAACTTAATGCCCCTTTGTTGACTATGTTGAGGGGTTCAATAGTTATTTTTCCCTATTTCATGTACTATAACCTCATATGAGGATCCACCTAGCATTATTACACCTTTTATATCTTCTACACCTTCCCACTCATAACTTTCAATGCATTAATTTCTTGGAATACAATAAAACCTAGTGGACTGTGTACACAATGTTGAGTGTGTAGGGTATAGACCAATTAGTATGTACTTCAAGAAGTTTCTTGGTTTTTAAAGTTTGATTTACACATTATATATCCACCTCTACATGTTAACATCTCAAAAAAACATTTCTCAATGTTCACTCATCTTCCCTTGACCAATCTCTAATCAACTCAGTCCACTTTATGTTCTTTCTGACTGTGAAGGTTAAAAGGTAGTGTTGGATTTCAAAAAATGTCTTAAACATGACCAAGATTATAGAGACTACCTTATTATGCCACCTTTGTTTTATTCTATACACCAACCTTTTCCAACACATGTCTACTTGGTAAATAACCAAAACAGGGTTTTCAATTGAGCATTTAGGGTTTCTTTGAATGTGAACAAGATGTTGTCATAATAATGAATAATATATTGAATCCAATCACTTTACATACTTTCTTATAAACTAGTCTTCATTATATACACATCTTGATGCCAAAATACTTACCAATTTTCTTTCTTCTAACATATATCCTTTAATGGCCTTGGATTGATTACAAATGGTTTATATTACAACTACAGGGCTTTTCCCTAGACTGTAAACATTCAAGAGGTTAGAACATCATTAGATGATCATTATCAAATACTTGATATTTATAAAATCATAATAAACTATAATCCATTTCATTTCCCATACTAATTCTTGTGTTTGAACTTCCTCTCCTTATCAAGGGTTATACTTACAGAGCTATTTGTCTATAACAAGATATTCATGTACTAACTGCAGTTTGTCATATCACTGCTTAAGTTGGAATTCCTATACATTCATATATCCTTTCATTAATCATTCCACTTACCCATAATCTTACCATTTAGAATGCATTTAGCACTTTCAACCCCAAGCTCATACCTTCTTTCTTTGGTTTGGTTTGCATGCACCATCTTGGTAGTATGATGTAGGGGCATCCCATGAGGACCCCAAAAATGATCTATTTTTGTCTTAGATGATCTAATAGTTTTTGCATATAATCAAAACACTTAGACATATATATATATATATATATCAAAATTAAAGTTTGTTGCACTTCTAAAAATATTAAAGTATCAAAATATAGAATGTACTTAAGTTTTATCAACTTAAAAGTTCAACTTTGAAATGAAAATATCTTTTTGATAATCAAGAATCATCAAAATTAGATAAGAATTCAATCATGGGTTCACCCTTCTCATTAAAACATTCATTATACTCCATTTCAAATGCAGGAAACTAAACCAACTTCATTCTCAAATCATTTTCAATATCATCTATTTCTAATTTAACTCGATTCACAACTTTAATTTTTATTGGAGTATTCGATTCATCCTGACTGTTTGCATGTTTCCTGAAAGTGGTTAGATGTATGACAACAAGTGAATTTTTCAAACTGAGCTTCTTGTAACCTAAAATTAGCATCTTTCGAGGTGGTTTAGGCTCACTAAAATAAGATGGTAAGGCAATATTCACAAAATTCTTTTCATGAGTTATCTCATTGGCCAACTATGTTGGCTCATTAATATCATTGACTCTTTCTTGACTGGGTGATTGATTAGGTAGCTGATTAGGGTTAGCCTAAAATTGATGGGAAGAAATACTATGAGAATGGGATCTACATCTAAATCTATGACCATGAAAACCTCTATTTTACCTATGATTTATAGGATTAAATGGTAGACTATTCAACATATTCCAAAATTTTAGGGTCAGTGGCATCAAAATGGATAGACATTCAGGCTCCTCTACTAACATATCTAGGGCCAAACCATCTAGCCCTAAACCCTTCTCTAGGAAACTTCCTATTAGGTGCCTCTTGATTCATACTACCATAATGGTTTCTCTCCCAACTTCTATTATCATTATCCTTATTTGAATCTGGTTGATCCTAGCCTGACATCCCAGATACAATTCAAAATATATATTCAAAATCTGATTATCATTTGATTGAACTCAAAAGAATGAATATCATCTATAGAACCAAAAATAACAACTGTACTTAAATATTTAAAACTTCTAATCACTTATAATTTTTTTTAGCTATATCAACAAAATGAACAAATCAAGAATTTCAACTGTCTACAATTGAACTATTTTGACTGCATCATGTACGATGTTCAAAACTTGAAGACATAGTAATAAAACTATATTCTCACAATTTTATTTTCAAATTCTCTACTTATAGTTTCTTGCATTCTACTCTCATTATACGAATGCCATACAGATATATGTATATTCTCAAACTATAAACCACAAGTATTTATTATCAACTAATAATAAATCTATAACATTGAAAGAAATTTCAATAGAATTTCCATTATAATATTATAAAATGCATGTATTTACCAAACTGGGAAAGAATCCAAAACCATCAAAAATAATTTTAAAAGAATCCTTTCACAAAATATAAAATTTTGACATAGTCATATCCCTTTCCAACTTATCACAACCTTTTCAAAACCATTTTTTCATAATTTACGATTTCTGACTTAAAAATAAAAGCCCAGAAAATGCTTTTGATAACTTTGAAAGGAAATTCTGAGTGTAGGTAAAAAAACATATGTTGCATGCAAAAAAAAATTATCTATCAAAATCTTTCAACAAAGTTTCTTCATAATATACCCAGAAACACTTTCAAACCACCATATTTCCATAAAAATATCCATTTTAAGATCGAACTTTGCTAAACTTCATGCATTTATGTAATCATAACTCACAATAAAAACTGATATGACTAGAATCTCCACTATAACCAACTAATCAATAAAACTAAAAACCTAAAAGCCGAATATCACATATTCACAATAATCTCCATTATTTATTTTAAGAATACAGTTCAAAAATTCTCAGTGCTTTCTATCTAAATGATAATCCTTAGTATTTCCTAGATTTTACTCAAAAATAGGAATGGATGAATTTATATCAACAACAAAATCCACTTTATCATCAATATCTCATACACAAAAATGATATAATAATCCAAAAAAATAATTGATTTAGCTAGAAAACTATTATTCCAAATCTTTTCAATTGATCTTATTCCAAAATTTATGCATGAAATAGACCTTAAACAAATAGTTTAACTTTCCAAAAATTATCAAAATATCATGTAGATCCAAAAAATATCATTTTATCTCCATGAAAACTAGTAACAAAGATAAAATTCAACTATCTCTTTTAAAACTATTCATTCTCAATAATGGCATACCTGTTAATGTTGTGTGCAACTTCCATCTACAACTTCCAAACTATCTGACAGAGTATCACTTCTACAACAAGCTTTGAAAAATTAAAAACAAAATGAAAAATAAATCTATTTTTATACTTAACCCTACGTCTTAACTACCTTTACTTATGTGCTTGCATCTGATTAGTTTCTCAAATCAAGGTAAGCAATCAACTGATTACTAACATGTTTAGCAATGCTTCAAAACTTAGTTATGACCAAATCCTGTGCTAAAACATATACTAACTCACGTAATTCAAGGCATGTACCAATCCACATTAAAACCTTAAAACTACCTTTTGATCTCATCCAGATTTCAAATCATCCACCGTGCTTTACATTAAATCTTCCTGCTAACTAGACTACTAAACCACCAACTTGCCACCTTAGCATTCTTAATAACATGAGCTTCGAATTAAACAAAATCAAAACATAACTTAATTTCAAAATCTCTTCAAAATAAAACAATGACCCATATCCATGTTAAAGTTTTTATTGTGTCCACCACCTTATTTTGAACACTTAGAATTGGATAACCTTTAGATTAAAACATAGGACCCTTTTAGGATTATTGATAATCCTTAGGAATATTTGATAATCTTTAGAATCATAATAGCTTAGAATTTAAATATTTAAAGAAAGATTCCATTTATGACAACACACATTTTATATCAATATCCATACTTGTAATTGCATGTCAAATCATCTAACTTAATGACAAATCATAAAATGCCTTCAATTTTGATAAAACCAAATTGAACATAATCATTTCAAGCTAAATGTAGTGAAGTAATCACTACAATATGATCAATTCTATCCATTGAAATGTCATGGATGAAAATAAACATTCAGTAATGACATATATATATATATATATATATATATATATATACAAATTTTATTCATTCAACCATAAATGCTTTTCAAAACCACTGTAATATAGATATGAATTCATAAACAAATAATTAACAAATCATTTAATTGAACACATGTATATTCCTAAAATTGCTAATTAACTTAGGTCCCTGACTGTAGTTTTAGATTTTATGATTAGGTCATCACTATGGTAGATAGGAGTATGAAGTTTAAAAAATTGAAGGGGTATGAGAAATAGGCATAACACATACATGATAAGTCATTGAAAATGTCTCTACAGGTGTTGGAGGTCTAAGTCACCATGACTATGTTTTGAGGTAAATTGGTAGTTCTGAGTAAGCTTGTTGTAGTGATGAGTTTAAGGATCTATACCCTGAGTTGAAGTGTCTAATGCATATGGTGATATTTTTTAGGTCATGCAGGGTATGTATAAGTGATTTATTTTCATTATTGTGTGGTAAATGATGTGTTATCTTGAGTTGTTCAAGATAAAATTTTATATGTGTTCAAAGGCCTAATGTGAAGAATGCTAATAAAGTGTTTCAAGTGGTGATTGGACCTAAAAAGTGTCAGGGTGATTAGAGAACATTTGATAAGGTCTATTTGATTGTTATATGATATGTTCCTACCATGTGTGGAGCTTGAACGTGTTCTAAGGAAGGCAAAATGTAACGTGTCCTAAAGTAGGTCTAATGGAATTAGATCTCCATGAGATCTAAAGAAGGATTTGGTCTATTTGAGTTGTGGTTGACCTAATGTAATGATTGATTCTTACTTGTAACATGTACTAAGGCCTATTGTGTGGTGAATATATGTGGACAAGTGTGTGTTTCCAACCAAAAGGTGTATGATCAAGAGGCTTTTATAAGAATAAGGCATTTTATGCTTAATTAGTAAGTTAGAGGATTACATCGAGGAGAGAATAAGATAGAAGATCTTTGAGAAGAAGGAGGTCTTGAAGATCATCAGAATAGAGTAGAGGGACTATCATGAATATCTAATAGGAGTTTTGAGTATGAAAGTCAAGGTCATATGACCTAATCAATCTTGAAAATACCTAGTTGAGTGAAGAAGCCTAAAAGGTAGTTTGAGAGGGATAAGAGTGTGAAGAGATAAAGACATGGTCATCATCTATTTTTAAGGTAATCAAAGAAATTAGGTGGCTAAATTAGTGTTGAGTCATCTAGGGGGTTGGTGCCTCTTTGCAAGTGGGTTCTTGGCTAATTTGGGTTGGTGCTGCATGTGAAGTTGGTGCTTCATTAAATTTGGTTTTTGTATTATATAATTATATTCCATTTACAAAGATTAGTGGGTTTTCTTACCCTTGAGGGTTTCCCACTTATTTTATGTGTTCTTGTGTTTCATGCTCATGTTGATAGTTGCCTATGCTTGCTAGATCTATATGGTTGATTGAATGATTCATGATTGTTTAAGTGTAATTGAAAGAAATATTTTTTGAAGATTGATTCACCCTTCCTCTCAGTCATTGTGCTTCCAAAATTTGGTATCAGACCTAGTCTTTTAAATTAGACCTAATAGCCTAAAGAAGATCCTAGAAACAAGGATGGTTAGTAGTCAAGTTCAAGGATGTTTCTCTACCAGTAAGGCTCCATTCCTTAATGAGACTAATTATGCATTTTGGAGAATTTGAATGAGGATATATGTGATTTCAATGGGCCATGACATATGGTAGTTGGTTTTGGATATTTACACTCCACCTCCTACACCACCAATTGATATAGTAGGCAAGAAAGAAAGTGAGAGCAATTTCAAGGCAATGCATGCCATTCTATGTAGCCTATCAGAGGTAGATTTTGTGAAAGTGATACACTGTGAGTCAACAAAGGTGATATGGGATAATTTGAAGACAATCTATGGAGACACCAAGGTGAAGATGGCTAAATTATAAACCCATAGAAGGTATTTTGAAATTCTGAGTATGAAGGAAGATGATAATATTGCATCCTACCTGTTAAGGTTTGATGAAGTTTTCAATGTCATCAGAGGTCTTAGAGAAGAAGTAAAAGAGTCTATAATTGTAAAAAAGGTATTGATATCCATAACTTATAAATTTGATTCAAAGGTGTCTATAGTAAAAATAAATTCAAGATCTAGACACACATTAGATGGATGGGCTTCATGGTAGCTTGATTATCTATGAGATGAGAACAAATGAAAGAAGATCTTCTAATAAGGAAGCAACATTCAAAGTTGAGAAGAAGTGAAAATCCAAGAAGGTCAAGTATGAGGTATATTCAAATATTGATCATGATGAATTGATAGCCATGTTTGCTATGAAATTGAGGATTGGATTTGGTAAGTACAAGGGTAAGTTGCCTTTCAAATGTTTCAATTATGGTAAAATTGGTCACTTTGTATCTAAGTGTCTTAACAAGGATAAGACTAAGCATGATAAAGAACATGATGAACATCATGGTGATGATAAGAATATCTATAATCCTAAGAAAAGAAAGAAAGATTTCAAGAAATATGAATGCAAGAAAGGGTCATTCAAGAACAAGAGAAGTTTTTATACCAAAGAAGATAATAGATCATCTAATATAAGTGACACAAGTACATCTAATAGTGATGATGTTAGTAATGAGCATGATAAGAATGAAACCTTATTCATGGCTTTAGAAATAGATAATGAGGATTGTTCAAAAGGGAAATACCTTATGGATGATGAAGAATTAGATGAAGTAGAGGATAAAGTGAACCTTTAGGCATAATTGGTGAGTTCTCTAGAGGATTTAAAGTTCCAAAGAAGGAAGAATCATAAACTATGATCATTAGTTAAGGACTATGAAGATCATATTGGTTTGTTTAAACAAAAACTAAGTAACACATCCAAGGAGCATGATGATATCATCAATTAGGTTGAAAATTAGATGGACATAGTCATCATTAGCCTAAAGGATAAGGAAGAAGAATGTACTAGGTATGAATTATAAATAGCATCCTTAAAGTTAAAATTAGATCAAGGAACTAGCAAGATAAATACCTATGTAGAAACTCTCAAATCTGAGACTCATAGTGATCATCAATAAGTTAATAATACCAACATGAAAAGACTAATCAGGCAGCCTAATGCAATGAGGTATTTTAATTATTTCAATGGTTATTGTTATGTTTGTCATAACTTTGGTCATAAAGCAAGTGATTGCAGAATATTCTCCAGGAGTGAGTTATAATGGGACTATGAGAGAAGGATTGATAAGTCAAGAGGTATATACAAAAATGTTGTTTGCTACTATTTTCATAATATGGGATACATTTCAAGATTATGCACTAATGAAGTTAGAAGCCTCTCAAGACCTAACAAGGTATATGGAGCTCCTAGAGTGCATGAGAAGGATCATACATTGTATGGAACCCAAACAAAGTCAAGATTGATCATATTCAGCCCAATGGTCAAAGTGGATTATTTTTTAAGATAGAACAAGGATCAAAAGTAAAATAGTGTAAATAACACTTGTTATCTGCATGTGTTGACAAATTATTTAAAGAGAAAAAGGATGACAAGGTGGATGAGTTAAATGCTTTAATCAAGCCTAAATAGATTCTAAGGAGGGACTATCAGTATCATGATTGTAAGATAGCTAAAGAAAGTGGCTTGGATATCTAGGAATCTCTTGAGTTCATGGATTTTTGAGAGCCCTATGGAAAGGGGTGACTCTATTAGGCCTCATGGAGACACTCCTCTATTTGTACAAGCAGGAGGTTTCAGCTAAAGAAAGATTCATTTTGAGAGGATCTTAGGTTGTCTATTTTGCAGGTCTAAAAGTCCTAATGACTCATATGGTGAGGTCAAGTTATGAAGATAAAGGGGGAGTCCATAATTCTTTAGTTTATGTCAAGAATATGGTGGCCTAGTGTGTGATCAAAGGTTTGAGTCATATCAATCATATCAAGGACAAGATGAGGGGTCATGTGATTTGTGTTCATTTGAATGAGGTGTGCATGGAGTAAGGGGAGCATGTTCTTGTAATGCTTTTTATTATATGTGTTGAGATTTTGTTTCAAGAAGGTATGATTCTAGATAGCAGTTTGTGGAAGACCCTTTGTCATTAATGTCAAAGGGGGAGAAAGACCAGAATGGGGGAGATGAGAATGATTAGGTTGTCATGTGTTTTCCATCAATGACAAAGGGGAAGTTTGTTAAAAAGTGTTATCATTGATGTCAAGGTGCATTTGGTGAAGATTCATGGTGAATGGACTTTGAGGTATGAGCTTGTGAGCTTGATGTGACAAGGTGAGTTTGTTGAGCTTTGTCTTCTCTATTGATTGATGTCAAGGTTAATATTAAGGTACAGGGCATGGAAGATGATTGAAGACAACTAATGTCTGCATAGGAATCCATGCGATAAGATGAATTTTAAGGAAAGAGATAATTTTTAGGAAACTAATGTCTTATGGTTTCATGAAGGCACATGTAAAGGAGTCAAAGGTATTCAATTGTATGCAAGAAATATGTCTAGTCATATGAAGCTTGGTCTTATGGTTTTAGGTCTATATGAGGCTGTGGAAGATTATTTTAATAAAAAAGAGAATGTTGTAGTGATATTAGTGAGATTTAATGTCTTATATCTACATGGTTGATGTTTTTTTTATGGCATGACATAGAAGGAACAAGTCAAGGAATCAAGTGCTTAAGTAGTCTAAGCCTAGTCATGGCATGAAGAGACCCTATGAGAAGATATGAGCATGGTATCTTGGTTAGATGAGTGTACATAGTCATGAATGATTGCATAAGGATGTTTAATCATGTATGTGATGCATTAAAACACTCATGAGAGTTTTATGGTGATCCTATAGGGGTAGGACCTTTAGTCTAGGTTTGCATCTAGACCTCTCTTAGACCTTGCTTATCCTAATGATGTATCGTGATCTATTGTCATGGCATATGAAGGATATATGGTAGTTTTTAATCATGAGATAGGTTTCTTGAGTATGTGAGTGAGGTGAAGAGTGCATGGAAAGAGGCATGAAGGTCAATTTTAAGGCCTAATGTGGTTTGCAAGTCAAGGTTTAGAGAGCAAAAAGAGAGAGTGAGGCCTAATAAGGGGTCATGGTCAGATTTAAAGATGTTTGAGCTCATGTAAACATTTTCAAAGGTAAGGTATCTTTTTTCAAGTTTGTTCATGTGTTTTGAGGTCTTAATTTGAAGGACAAGGCATGAAAAGCTATTTGGAGGTCTCTCGAGTGCTTATAATGAAGGGTTCTCAACCCAAAAAGGATTTTATTGTGCTCATTAGATCATAAAACATTTACATGGGAACCTAAGATATTCATGGTATATGGGGAAGGGTCCTATATAAAATTTATAGTCATTAATTTTTGGATTGAGGAGCTATGCTTTATGAATGAATGTTAAGATTGGAAACAAGTTTAAACCCTCTTAAAACCCTAATAAGGACCTGATGTTGAATATGTAAATAAAAAATGACAATAATGGATTGGTATGCTTAGGTAAAATATTTTATATTTTATTTTAATCTCCCATTTATGCCCAAGTGGTATTGGTTAGAGAAAGGAGAGAGAAAATGTTGAGTTATAGGCTTATTTCTAAATAAATTATTGTAGAAGTCAAAAGTTGCATTGGACATAGTAAGAAAATAGATGGAAGAATAAGGAAAATAATCATGTTCAATATCCATGAAGGTTTATGGATAGGATCTAGTCCTAAAATGTGCTAAATTGGTCATCCAAGTTAGCCAGTTGATAGCAGGCTTAATGGTGTAAACAATGAAAAACCTAGGCAATAGTGTGAAGATGAATTAGAATGTGTTTTCATGATATAATGATGAAATAAAGTACACAGAGATGATTTTGAGGACTAATAATCTATTTTAATTTTTTATATAAGTTTTAGAGGTCAGTGAATATGGTGAAAGGTTGCTCACAAGTTGACTTATCTGATTTAGATGGGATAATGAGATATAAGGTCATGAGATTGGTTTGTAAGATCAATATTTGCCATTTAAAGACCTATTTATAAATTTTAAATGACTTATTATGCATGTATATTATCCTATGAGATAATTATACCATCATAATATATATATATATATATATATATATATATATTATGAAGGTATAATTATCTCATAGGATAATATACATGCATAATAAGTCATTTAAAATTTATAAATAGGTCTTGGAGGTTTAAGTAACAATGATTGTGTTTTCTGGTAAACTGACAGTTTTGAGTAAGCAAGTTACAGTAATGAGTTTGAGCTTCTATGCCCTAAGTTGAAGTGTCTAATGTAGATGGTGATATTTTTGGGTTAATTTAGGGTATTTATAATTGATTTATTATCATGGTTTTGTGGCTATAATATGTTTTATCTTTAGTTGTTTGAGATAAACTTTTATATGTGTTCAAAGGCCTAATGTGAACATGCTAATGAAGTGTTTCAAGTGGTGGTTGGACATAAAAAGTGTCATGGTACTCAGAATATGTTGGATAAGACATATTTATTGTTATATTATATGTTTATACCATTTTTGGAGTTTTAAAGTATTCCAAGGAAGACAAAGTGTAATGTGTCCTAAAGTAGGCCTAATGGAATTAGGTCTCCATAAGATCTAAAGAAGAATTTGGTTTATTTGAGTTATGGTTGACCTAATTTAATACTGTATTATTTATTTTAACATGTCATATGGCCTATTGTGTGGATAATATAAGTAGGAAAGTGTGTTTTTCCAATCAAGAGGTGTATGAGCAAGAGGCTTGTATAAGAACAAGGCCTTTTAGGCCTAATTAGTAAGTTAAAGGATTACATAGAGGAGCAAATAAGATAGAAGATCCTTGAGAAGAAATAGGTATTGGAGACCATAATAAGACAGTATAGGTATTATCATTATTATCTAATAGGAGGCATAAGTATGAAAGTCAAGGTCATATGACCTAATCAGTCTTGAAGAGACTTAGTTGAGCGAAGAGGCCTATAAGGCAGTTTGAGATGGATAATAGTGTGAAAAGATGAAGATGTGGTCATTATATATTGATTAAGAAACATAATTTTATAAAGTTGATCAAATAAATTAGGTGGATGAATTGGTACTGAGTCATTTAGGGGGTTGGTGTTATAGATACTAGAAAATTGCACATGATGATTCTAGATGTTGAAGCACCCCTAGATCAGACCATTACCCAAACTTTGATCATGACCTTGAGTCAAGATAGTTAAATAGATAAACAAACTCACTAACCTAAATTTTTCATCCAACTTGACCTTTGACACTCAACCATTGATTGTCATCATGACTATCATGGTTAGGTCCCTACCACTTGAATACTCAAACTTAATCCATGTGCGAACCCAAACACATCATAATTTAATTCATGCAGTAAGCTAACACATCAAAAATTAACTTTATGTAATGAGTTTAACCCCTTATATAACCTACAACTCTATCTCTTTTGCCTATAAAAGAGAGGAACATGAGGTGAAAAAAATATCCATTCAT
The DNA here is from genome assembly GCA_037957365.1 of Torreya grandis. NCBI lineage: Eukaryota > Viridiplantae > Streptophyta > Pinopsida > Cupressales > Taxaceae > Torreya > Torreya grandis. The sequence continues at coordinate 521,576 of JARHVA010000795.1, forward strand.
CTAGAGAGCTAGGAATTTTAGCAATCAAGCTATCAACTAGCAGTCATCAAGAGCTTCTAGCATCAAGAACTTCTTTACAAGTCTTCCCTCTAGCAATTCAGCTACTACAATAGAGACCCTAACCTCTACTAAAATTATTCTTCAAGAAAAGTATCATTACTTTGCCAAAATTATTTCTCGGTCTATCATTAATCATCAAGTAATAATTATGGTATATTTCATATTTCAAGTTTTGTTTATTTGGTTTTTAACATCTCTACCTAAATTAGACCCTTCTACATAATATCTTCCAACCCCATAACCTTAACCAGATCTCTAATAATCTACTATCCCATTCTACAACCCTTTTCTAAACACCCTTATAACCCATAGCAACCACCGATAATCACCTTGATTACCGATGGTCACCTTTAACCGTTGATGGTCATCCAACCACCGATGGTCACCTTAACTGTTGATGGTCATCCCAATTCATGATGATCACTATGGTAGGAAATAAAAACAAGTTATTTCCACTTGCTTACCCTCAACCAAATTTCACTTTTTATCTTTCTACTTATTTATAGATACCCCACCTATTTTTTTATTCCAACCTGACCTATTTATCATTAGTATCAACTTGCTTATTGTTATAATTAGTCCATTTCCTTTATCAAGCATTTATTTCTTCTTTCACTCCCTTTCAATATTTTCTATAATTTTATGCAAGTATTTCATCTTTATTTCTTTCAAATTAACTATTATAAAAGAGTGGATTGACAGCCTCCTAGTAAGACCACACTTCTTAGATCTAGCCCATGCCAGTCAATCCACCTTGCTATCCATCTAATAACCCCTTTGAATTAGTGTTTTCTCATCTATAGGCCATTCTTCCCAAGACAAAGAGGATATCTTCACAATCATCTAAATAACACATGTACAAACAAATAGGTTATACCATACCCATATTTAGTTTCATACTTTTTCTTTAATTAGAAAATAAACTAAAATTGAGAGAAACATCTGGCACGCCTGGTGGAACCTAGTAGCATCTAGGTGCCCTTTTATTCCTTATTTTATGATCATATAAAGAAATCAATATTTAGTTCATTAAATAAACCTTGCATACATTAATTTCTTGCATGTTTAGTTCATGTAGTTAAAATTAAAGGCTAAGTAATTCAATCATAGCTTCACTTCTTTATCACACACCATACCAAACCACTTAAATCAATCAAAACATTAATTACAATCATAGCTTCACTTTTGGGTATGAAATAAACCTTGCATACATTAATTGCTTGCATGTTTAGTTCATGTAGTTAAAATTAAAGGCTAAGTAATTCAATCATAGGTTCACTTCTTTATCACACACCATACTAAACCACTTAAATCAATCAAAACATCATAACAATTGACATAATACCCAACTAGAGTTTCATCTCCTAGTGGATCACCTTCACCCTTTGGATATCTTACTTGGAGGTGATTACCAAGAAGAGAAACCAAAACTCATCTCTTTAGTTGAGTCTAAACTCTAGAAATTAGTATATATTGGCTAAGCACCTGACATCCTTATCACTATAGTGTGTGAAGTGAGGGGGTAGGCCCCAATACCAAGCCATGTATTGATTTAAAACACAACCTTTTGAGATCCTTAAATACCTGAAACCAACCATAGACTTTTTTTTAGTACCTATTCTACAAACCAAGTTCTTCTTCACACTTTACAACTAAGGCATAAGCGAAAAGTGAGATAAAAGGTACCTTAATATTTTAAACACACTCTAGTGTATGTTTTTGATTGCCTTGAGATATTTTTATTTTGTTTTATTTTTGTTTAAGTTTCAAGCTTTACTTTATTCCTTTCTATTCTTCATATGGTTTTTACTAGACAATAGTTGAAGAACCAAACCAACCAGGAGCCACCTTCCTCTTCTTCTTCCTCCATAGAGTATACTTTAGATGTTGAGGGTTCTCCCCATCCTTCTACCAAACCCTACCATGCCTCAAATTATTTTCCATGGTGATGCATATCTCACCACCTTCCTTAATAAAAACCTTGTGGTCCTCTAAAATTACCTAAACACCCTGTCTCACTGTACCCCTGCTTCAGTTCCTCTTAGTGATCCACCTTATGGGATGCCTCCCCATCTTATGGGGGACACATTTGTTGATGCTACCTCTACCCAACATATGATCACTCAAACATATTCCTCCACCAATAACCCACCCATTAAATCTACCCAAACTCAATCAAATAACCCAACCAATAACCAAACACCCCCTACACCAACCAACAACTCCTCTAACATAGGGACAACCTCTCCTTTTTTTACCTATACTCCACCCACCATGGGGATATCTTCTACCCATATTGACACTATTCCCCTTATCTGTACCAACCCACCAATATCCACCCCACTTAAAAATGTGGTGCTTTACATACCTTCTACCCTTCCACCTATCAGTACCAAAGTTACCACTCACCTTCAACCAATTAACCCATCCATACCTCCAACCTAATCTATATCAATTACCCAATCTATCAATATCATAATTTTGAACCAATCCACATCAAATCCTCAACAAATACTTATGACACCCTACCCATGACATGTTCTTAATCCATAAGGATACATAGCTCCATCTTCTACCCAACCTCTTGTGCCTATTAACCCATATGTGGTGCCTTCTACCCAACCTCTTGTGCCCATTAACCCTTATGTGGTAGCATCATAACCCTCTATGACCACATACAAACATGTGGCATCTTCTCAACCTTCTACCAATTATCCATATATTGCATCCACCCAACCTTAACAAAAATTACCATATAATTATGGAACTCCCCAACCCCAAACAGATTTGGTCAAAATGTTGATGGATAAAATGACCAACCTAGAGTCATCTATCTCCGGGGCTCAAAACCTCTTATATTACTACCAAATATGTAATGAACCTATTCACGCATCTATCCTTATCCATCCTTACCCTCATCAATATAAACTACCCAAATTTTTTAAATTCCAAAGCAAGGAGGACCCCCAATAACACCTAAGAGCATTTCAACATTCTTTCTACTTGATTGCCTACGACGATGTTCTTCTCCTTCACACCTTTCCTATGTGTTTATCTGGATTAGAATTAGATTAGTATAGTGTTATCACTAATCACTCCATCTTTTCCTTTTATCAACTCACCTAAACTTTTATAAACCACTTCTTAATCAATATATCTAAGAAGGTCTCTGTCATCAACCTCTACTCCATCAAGTAATTTAATGATGAATCAATTGTTGATTTTGTAGCTCGATAGAGAGGTATTATCAACCATCCCTCTTTCTATTTGACCCAACTTAAGTTTATTGAAATTTTCTCTCAATATTGTGACAAACTTATCACCCCCACTCTATAGGTTCAAAATTTCAGAAATTTTGATGAGGCTTTCACCATGGTATGCAAACTAGAAATCAGGGCCATTGATGAGGGGAAGTTGAAACTAAGAAATAAAAACTCTAGCTTCAAATCTAGTGACCCTTCCCCATCCAAAACCACCAACCAATCCAACTACCCTAACACCAAACCAAAGGTAGTTGCAAACATAGATGTCCTTAAAACCAATCCACCTCTAGTTGTCAACCAACTTCTCTAACTCTTCCAATCAACAAACCCAAAATCAAAACTAGGCTAGCCCAAAATAATACAATCCACTAGGGTATTTATATGCTTTATTTTTGGAAAAGTTGCTCAAATCCAACATCATATAACTTCCCCCCATCAAACCACCTCAATAATTCAATGCTTCTCACCCTATGCTCAGTTGGTAAAATGAGAGTGATCTATGTGCCTTCCACTATGTCATTGGGCATGATATTAGTAGGTGTAACACCTTCAAAACCATTGTCCAAAACTTGATTGATAAAGGATAACTTGTATTGGATAATCCTAATGCACCTTATAATCAATCACTCAACATCTTTCAACAACCTTTTCCTAATCATTCCCCTTTTACCAATCATAATGATGACAAACCATAATCACCTCATGATCTTGAGGTCCATATGGTCAATGTAATTATCAGTGAACCTATCATTGAGAAAACCACTACCTCAACTAGATCTTTCTCCACTCCACTTATTGAAGTGGTGAAATCACCCTCCATTCCTTTAGATACCCAAATAAAGGAAGAAACCACCTCCTTTCCTTCACTTGATGAGATAACAGACTTACCCACCTCTCCTTTGGTAGAAATACTAAAAGAGGCAACCATTGTCATCACACCTTCCTCCCATATTATGGAACCATTTCTCTTTGAAAACCATTCCACAAAGAGAGATAACCTTATCTACTCTTTTCATGGAGGAAACATCCTCCCAAATCTTAGAACCTTTCATCAAGGACAAAGGTGAGGAAATAATTCCCTTACTTCCACCTATGGGCCTAATCTTTGAATCTGATGCCCTAGGAACCAAACCAATTTACAAACCCTTATTTAGATTGGTCCAAAGCCTAAAATTCTCTTCCTAACCTGATACAGATCAAGCCACCTTTTGGCACTATCTTAGGCTCCCATATCAAAACAATAATGAACCTTCGACCTTACTTTCATCTACCCCATATTAAATCACACCTACCCTTAAACTTATAATCACCTCAACCCCTTCATCAAAAACTTTTTTTTCCAAAACCATGGAAGAACCATCCAAACCATATCCATCTAAGATTATCAAACCACCTTACACATCTCTCATAAAACCTATTAAGAACTTAAATATGCTTCCTAATTCTATCCTTATCCACCCATCTTTGAATTTGAACTTAACCCCATCTATTCCACCAAAGAAAACCTTGACCAAACTAACTAAGAAGGTGGAGTCACCCAAACTCCCACCTAGAACTAGAATTGTACCACTCGCTTCCCTCTTACCTTCTATCTTGGGACCCCATCCTTATTCCATCCTAGGAGCTCAAAATTCTATAAAGAAGGTGAACACTCCAAAAAATACCCAAACTAAACTTCTTCCTTATATTCTACCTTTACCTACCCCCTCCAAAACATCAAACTCCCCATCATTTTTAGCCAAGCTATCTACCTTTACCTATCCACCTATCTCAAAACCTTCATCATCTCAATCATCCACCTCTAAATCTTTCACCTTTAAAACTTCCACCTTAAAACCATCCAAAACCAAACAACCTCAATCAAACCCACTTACCAAAACCATTCTACCACCCACAACTCCTATGGTGAAGCCTACTTCTAAGAAGGATCCTACCTCAAAACCCAAAATCCCAACACCCATAACACCTTTGCTCGAATCTTATTCAACCATTTTAAAAAGGTTGTTACAAAATTATTACTTAAACCTACCACCTATCAAACCCTTTGTCCCATCAAGTCCTAAACCATCTTGGTTTAATGATAGTTTAATCTGATCATAGCACAAGACACCTAGACATAACATAGACAAATGCAAAGCTTTCCAAGAACTTATCCATAACTTATGGGATGAGGATGATCTATTATTAGATGAACCTCTCTTAATACCATTATCAACCTAACCACCAAAATAACCCATCCAAAACTTACCCACTTCATACTCTCATCCAAGAGTGAGGAGGAACTGAAACAACCTTCTAGCCCAATACTTCCCCTCATCCACACTATCCATATGGTCACTTGATCTCAAGCCTAGAAAAAGGATAAGGGAAAGGACAAAGTGTCCATTCCATGGACATATCCTTTCACCCCTCAACCTTCCAACTAGACTCAAGTACCTTCACCTTCACCTTCACTAAAACCCAAAATATCCATTTTGGGTGCCTCTCCCTCTAACCCTTCTGAATCTATAAAGCAAGTATTTCTAAAGAAACTTCACTAGACACTAGTGAAGATGAGTTTATATGAGCTGATCAACACCTCCCCCCATCACCATCAGGCACTAATAGAGGCCCTACAATATATAGAGGTCCACACCAAAGACCATCAACCTCTTACCATTTTTTTGGCACTCTTCAACTCTCCACCTTTGTCACCTTCAAGGATTTGAAGATACCCTCTATCCACCTTGAGGATCTAGATCTACCTCTCTTCATCACTGCATACATAAATCAAACCAACATCAAAAGGGTGATGATTGATGGGGGATTTAGTATTAATATTATCTACTATCATGCTGATGACCAACTCTAATTATCAAATAATATCATATAAGAAACCAAAATGATCCTCCATTCCTTTAATGATACTATGGCCACAACCTTGGGAACAATCATCCTCCACATTTGCTTTGGACCTCGCATACTTTCAAATATATTCTATGTCATAGAATGCAATTTCTAATACATCTAGGTGCCCTTAGATCTGATCCATGAATTATTTCCCATCCACTTTGCATCGATGTGTCAAGTTCAAACATGAGGGTCAAGTTATTACTATACAAGCTGACCCAAGTCCTTTTACATCTTACAACATGACATATCAACCCAATGATGTTATTATTCCTCATTCATCCACCTCACCACCAACAAACAATAACTCTACCCCTACCATCAATGAAGCTTCAACTTACTCATCTACCCCTTCTTCTTAGATCCCCACAGAGGACATCTTGGAACCTATGTTTCAACATCTCTCACTAGGAAAGTATCATCTTTTGGCCTTGGATGCCTTCCCCACTCTTTAAGAGTATGAGAACCTTGATCATAATCTTGGTTATGATCCAAATATTGGAACCATCATTCCTTTTAGGCTTCCTAACTGACAAACCAATTTCATCCATGGGGGACTTGATCATCCCCTTCTCACTTCCTCCACCACCTCTTATACTCCACCATTTACCACTTATTTATCTTATTTGGACAAATTACAACTTGCCAGATTGTACCTTCATAGGTGTGTCTAGAAAATATTTAGCCTCAACCATTATGAACATGGACTCTATGAGTTACATTTTATTAAAACTTAGAAACTTCATGAGCTATTTGGCCTTGGGTTCATCTCACCAGAATAACCCACCAATTTACCCAAACCTATCACCACTATTGAGGAATACATTCCATCCTCACCAACCCCATCTCATTCAAAGTCTAATAATTTCAAAAACCATCCCTTCTAAATTTTTTTTAGTTAATACCTTTAGTTTGGGCCCCCTGACCTATCAAAAGGGCAACCGAACTAAAACCTTTCCTTTGATTCATCTTGAAATGGTAGAAAATGATTCTCCTACCATTCACACCATCCAATGTCAAGATGATGATTCCATTCTCACCTATCTTGGTGTAGGGGATTATTATATCCACAAATCCATTCCTCCTAAAAACTAAACCATTTTTAATGAATCCAGTATTAATGCCAACTTGGGTACTCAGGATAACCCTCACATTGTAAATATTGGTCAATCCTTAGATTCCTCAGAGTAATAGGATTACCCTTCCTTCATGAAAAAAACATATATTTTGTTTGGTCCTATTAAAATATACCTAGAATCAACCCTTCTATAGCTCTTCACAATATCATCACCCATCTTGATGCTAAGCTAGTTAGGCAAAAGATTCACAGAATGCACCCTCGTATTACCCTCCTAGTCAAAGAAGAACTTTAGTGCCTCTTATCTATCGACTTCATCAAACCCATTGACTATCCCTAATGGGTTTCTAATATCATTCCCGTCACTAAAACCATTGAGGAATTTACCTCTATGTTGACTATCATGACCTCAACCTTGCTTGTCCAAAGGATGACTTGCCTTTGCCTAGCATCAACCAACTTGTTGATTTTATAGTTGGCCATGAGATGTTGTCTCTCATAGATAGTTTATGAAGATATAATCAGATCTTGATCACCCCCAAGGATCAACATAAGACTTATTTCATCACCCTATGGGGAAGCTTCTACTATAGGGTCATGTCATTTAGTTTGAGGAATGCTGGAGTAATCTACCAGTGTGCAATGACCTACATCTTCCATGATCTCATCCACAAAATCATAGAGGACTATGTAAATGATCTCCTTGGGAAATCCAAATATTGTAAGGATCATCTAAAAGTTCTCAATATTATCTTTGAGTGCCTAATCCATTTTCATGTCTGATTCAACCCTAATAAATGTGTTTTTGTGGTCTTATCTAGAAAGTTTCTTGGCTTTATCATCTCTCTTTGAGGAATTGAAGTAGACCCTACCAAATTCAAAGTAATCCTTGACATTCCACCTCTAACCCACCTTAATTAATTATACAGCCTATAAGGGAAGCTCCAATCCATCCATCACTTTATCTCTAAGTTATCAGATAGATGTCAACCCTTTCACCATATTCTTAATAAAGATACATCTTTTAAGTGGACTAAGGACTATCAACAAGCCTTTGATTCACTCAAAGAGTACCTGATTTCTTCACCCATTCTTACCCCTCCTAAAGAGGGCCATCCCTTCTATCTTTACATCTCCACCACTAACCATTCCTTAGGGGTAATGCTTGCTCACCATGAAGAGCAAAATAAAGAGCAAGCTATCTACTATATAAGTCAAACACTTATAGAGTATGAGAATTAGTACACACATACTGAGAATCTTTTCCTTGCCTTAGTATTTGTGAATTCCAAAATTCATCATTACCTCCTCAATCGCAAAACCTTTTTCATCACCAACACCAACCCACTCAAGTACATGCACTCTAAACCATACCAAAACTAGTATATGGCTAAGTGGCTCATGATCTTAGCTAAGTTTGACCTTGAGTTCCTCTAATAGAATTTTATTAAGGGTAAAGTCATTGCTGATCAATTGGCTAAATCTCATTTTTTAGGAAACTAACACTTCCTCTTACATTTCTGTATGAGTCCATCATGACTCTGTCTCAAGAGGATGTCAACTACCAAATAACCATGTTCTTAGATGGATCAAAGTGCCACCATGGTGGGGGTGCCAAAGTTATTCTCATTTCACTTGATGGTAAACCTCTTCCTCTTTCTTTCAAACTTGATTTTGAGTGTACCAATAATATCGCTAAGTATGAAGCCCTAGTAATAGGTCTCCAAATCGCTCTAGCCTTGGGAGTTAAGATGATCATTGTCTTTGGTGATTCTCAACTTATGGTTAACTAGATCAATGGATCTTACCAATGTAAGAATGATGTCTTAAAATAGTATAAACACCTAGTAGATGCACTCTTAACATCATTTGATCATTACCTAATCCAATTTTTTCCATGATCTACCAATAAATTCATGGATATAATGGCTTACCTTGCTTCTCAAATCCCATCTATGCCTTCTGATTCTAAGCTCTTTATCACCATTCACCATTTTATCACACCCTCTTATATCCAATCTGACATCCCTACCATTTACAATGTGGAGGAATCTATATCAAATATTTAATATGAGCAAACCTTTTAATACCTCAATCTTAGCATCATTCCTCCCAACCTCTCTAGGAATGTCCAAAGAGCATTTATTCATAGTACCTCTTATTATACCATACTAGGGGGAATCCTTTACAAATGTGGTTTTGATGGCCTCCTTCTCTATTGCCTACATAGTCATGAAGCTTCCCATGCTATCAAGGAAATGCATGATGGGATCTATGAGGGATACTTTAGTGGTCTAGATGTCACTAAACTATCATTTTCCTTGGCCACTATTGGTCTACCCTCAACTAGGACTATTGTGATTATGTAAAAAAGTGTGTTAAATGTCAAAAACACACTAATTTACATCACACACCAGCCCATGGCCTTCAAGTATCTAAGGAATTTTGGCCCTTATCACAATGGGGAATAGATCTCATTGGGGAAATCAATCCTCATTATTCATAGTGGCACCACTCCATCATCACTACCACTGAGCATTTCACCAAGTGGGTAGAGGGTATTCCTCTCATCTTGACCAAAGATAAAAATATAGTCAACTTCATCAATCATCGTATCATCTATCATTTCAATGTTCCCCATAAGATCATCACCAATAATGGTAAATCTTTCAAAAAAAAAAAAAGTCTAAGGCCTTTGTGATGCATTTGACATCAAGTTAAGCTTTCCCTTGCCTTATCATCCATAATAAAATGGATAGGCAGAGGCCTCTAACAAAACCCTTAATAATATGTTAACCAAAATGATCGATACTTTTGGTCAGAATTGGTATTTGAACATCCCTTTCACTTTTTGGGCCTATCACATTAGCATTCAAACCTCTATAGGTGCTACCCCTTTCTCCCTGGTCTTTAGAGTAGAGGTGGTATTGCCTCTCAAATTTTAGATCCCCTCTCTTCAAATATCTCTATAAGACATCATTTTTGAGAGTGACTATCATTAAGAGTGTTTATCATGACTTGAGATACTTGATGAGTGCCATCTAACTATGCTTAACCATATTCATATCTAACAAGAGTGAGTCAAGATTGCCTATAAAAAGAACCTAAGAGAATGAGAATTCAACATCAGAGACCTCATCCTGAAGTAAAATCAACATGTGACTAATATGGAGAAAAGCAAGTGAGGCAAGTTTTATTTCACTTGGCTTGGACCCTACATCATAACCCATAAGTATGGATCAAGAGCTTACCATTTGTCCTCTCTTAAAGGTAAACCAGAACCTAATCCTCTCAATGCTTTGCACCTACATCCTTTCTTTTGTTAAATAAGGATCAAACTCACTTTTTGTCTAACTTAAGCTCATCCCTTGATTTACAAGATTTTTACCTTTCTCACACCTTCATTTCGTCCCTTTGAGGATAACTAATTACCACATAGAACCATGTGATTAACCGTCATAGTCATAACCTAATCCTAAATATGAGTACCACAGATCTACTCATGGCATGGTTTGCATGGATACTTTTTATCCCTAATCAGATGGAACCCCATTGTCATTATCTCTTGAAACCACCCATTTCACCTATCATCAACCCTCTTGTGCTCTTGTTTTTCACCTCATAAAGGTAAATCTCCAAGCCTATATATACTTGTCCATGTCTAACCTAGTATCAACATAATTTCGGATACTTGAATATCACTTAGGTGAAATATCTCTAGCATACAAACTACTCCCTTGAAGGATAGCTGCCCAAAATCTGAATTACTTAAAAGATAGATTTTTCCCTTAAAGGAAAGCTACCAAAATAAACAAATATAAACTTAGACCACTCCCTTGATAGATGGCTGAGTCAAATTGGTCAAAGCAATCATTTGAAGCTTCTCACATCGGTCATCTTCACAAACCTATCAAAACCAAACAACAAAAGACCTCTAATCAAAATCAAGAATAAGTTATCCCAAGAAAGTTGCAATCAACTTTCATATATAACACCAGTAAACTTCCCACATTGATCAATATACACCCTGCATTAAGATATAGACTATCTATTATGGTTCTTAGGTCAACTATAGAAGGAACAAACCAACCTAGAAGAGGTTACACTACCCCTCACACCACCTATCACCTATCTAACCTTTGTACCATCTATAAATCAAGGGATTCATAAGCTTACTTGACATAATGTGATCAAGACACCTTTTTACCAACCAATGCATGCTAATGTGAAGCATTCGAAGGGATTATGTTCCTTAGGCCAATCTAACTTCAGTTTTGTATAGTCCTTACTAATGAAGTCCTTTTCCTTATCCTCCCATAATTGGTTCACATATTCACTTAGACATATGTCTTGTGTTTTTTCATCTCTTTTTCCCACATCTAGTTTTTTTATCTAACTTAATTTATGTGATATCATCAATAAAATAACTATAAATCATGACATCACATATCCATGATCATAACCATAATCAAAACATCACAACTATCATAATCAATGAAATAAACCACATCACATATCCACGATCATAACAATAATCAAAACATCATATCCATATATAAAACAAAGTATCACATCATCATAATCATGTATAACCATTTATCATAAACATCATCCATAATCATCACATGCCTAAGATAGTGAGTTGACATCTCATTAGAATAATCATAATAGACTATAAACATCAAAAACATGAATCATGAACCATAAAATTACATCTATATATCATCATCACATCATTTACATCATGTCTCATCAAAATAAAATAATACATTTAATAATGTGCATCTCTCTCTCTCAAAACATATACATTTCATTGTATCAGTTCACAGGTTGATATCAAAATCACATACACCTATACATATCATATCATAACCTATGCCCCTGGGGTACCACTTTTATCTGACGTCTGCCCCCCTGAGTGCCTACCTATCCTATTGTAGATGTGACCCACTAACCTGGTATCACCACACTGGCACCACTTATCAAGCTAACTCTATACTCACCCCATTAGGGCTCTGATGGATAGTGCATGAAGACTATCACCTCATAATACCATAACTCTTATATAGTGGATATGTACCTTTACATATCAATGGTCTCTACTAGACATACTAGTGTTATTGTTGCTCCTCTAGTCTATCTTATAGCATCTCATTCTTGAGTGACCTAGACTAGTGTATCCCTAGCTTGGTCCCTCTCACCCATCACAGTGACAACCTAGCCTTGTAATGTATCAACTTGGACCTATAATATAGCCACCTACCCCTATAAATCTATGACCTATGCCTATGTAGTGAATCATTAGGGCCACCTCCCTACACTTGTACTTATAGACCCCCACTAGTTGGGTCCACATTCATTGGTTTCTTACCCCCATCATCCCATCCAAAATACATCACTGCATAGAGTGCTTAATACCATATCACCTAGCCATCCACAAAACTTGCATCATCAATCTCTACTTTGGTGGGTAGCTCCTAATAATTAAGAACCATCTCCATCGGTTGTAGCTCTGGAAGTAAAAACTTGGCATCCTCCTACTTATACCTTAGGAATGGACCTAAAATCCCTTGTATCAATTTTTACTACTTATGAACCCTATCAAAAGGGATGAACTCAGTCTCATCCTCTCTCCTCTAAAAAATCCACCTATAGTTCTACATCGATAAAATGTGTCGAGTATAGTGGGCCTACCTCAAAAAGCTAACACATGGCCTCCAAACCACATATCTAACCACCAAGGCCTCTAGTGCCCCTCTAAACCAATCAATATCTCATACACCTCCTCTAGGTCCCATGAGTGTGTAATCACTCCACCATATAAAACCCACCCTAAAGTTCATCTGGGCATATCCCTCTCATGGCAACCCCATCGACCTCAAGACCTAAATGTGCTCATAGGCCCAATAGTGTATCATGAACCCCACACTAATGCCATACCTCCTATGAGATTTGAACCCCTATATCTCCCTGTATATTTGTACCAACAAAACTGAGGCCCACCCGAATACTTTGTGACCTAGTAACATCTCCACCAAAACGCCTAACAATAGATAGGGAAACCTCCCACTACTTAAATTTGGCACTACAAAGTAGGAGATCACCATCACCATCATAATCATCAACATCTAGTCATCTCTAGCCCTCTAATACAAAGGTTTGTAGCTAAATCCTTTAATGTGCCACCTAGTAAAGACCTGATCCTCACCATATAAAAACTTCATGTGCTCATTTTTCTCCTCTCTCTCAATGTGATATATTGGCTCCCCTCAAATTGGCAGTCATGTGATCCTATGTATATCCTCTAGTAAGATAGTCATATCGCTAATTAATAAGAGAAAGGTGTTCATGTCCGGATCCCATCTCTCAATGAGGGCCATGATCATCACCACATCTTGCGACACATGTTGGTAGTGCATCACCACCTTAAGGCCGACCTCCGCCATGTGCACCTAGTCATCATCCATCATCCCATAATAGATCTACATAAGATATGAGAAACCCAATTCCATATCTAGATCTAATCTTGTGATTTTAAAATTCAAATATAACAAACACACTTAGTTTTATATAAACTACTTTTCCCATGGACAACATTATTTCATCCTACTTCACCTACCTAGTTGCACCTATTTTCTCTATACAAATAACATCTACATCTTTTATTTTAACCTACCCTAAACCCAAGCTACCCTTAGGATTCTAATGAAAAAACATTTTAAACTCATCAATTGCTTTTATAAAAAACACTTAGCTATTTGGATGACTATTGACGTTCACTCTAACCATTAATAGTCAAGTCCCCACTTGGTTGTTGGTCATTGATCATCAACTGTTAGCTATAACTATTTACTATCAAGAATGACTATTGATGATCATTATGTGTGATCATCATTGAAAAAACCCAACCCTAACCTACCCAAAAAATACCCAAACCTCATCCCAACTTAAAATACACCTACCTAATACTCACACTAACCTCCTTTAACCTACCCCACTCTTTAAAATTCATTTTCAACCATAAATTCAATAAAAAACAACCTATAAAATAAATACCTAGGGAAAACCCAAACCCCTCCCCAAACCAACCACAAATCAATAAAATTCAACCAAAAATGACCAAATTAAACTAATCTATCAATTCAATGCAGCCCCTACCTTATTCCTCAACTATCATCAAGGAGGAATCTCGAGTCCCACTACTCAGCCATGCCCCTATCTGCCCTACATCCTTTGTCCAATACTCTGGTCAAAATCAACACAAATCTCACACTCAACCACTCAGCAACCACCTTGTTAGTATTCTCACACAAAATGCCAAGGATATAGGTAAGCATGAGAGTCAAGAGTCAAAAATCAAGTGAGTGAAAATGACAATTTTTTTCACTTTTTAAACCTCTACATTTTTAGGGTTTTGTCCCTGACCATTAATGATCAAGGTGACCACCGATGGTCACATTTAGGACCCTTGATCGTCAATGGTCAGAATGTCCACTTTTTTAAAATTTGGGCACCTACATACCCCAATGCCACCCTTTGGAGATTACCTTCTCCACCTACCTTACCAACCATGTCCACCTTGACATTGGTCATTTTAACCCAAAATATCACATGTTTTGTGATGACCTTGCCGTGGTCCTTTTAACCACATCGACCAACCTTGTCATGTTGACTTGCACTTGATTTAGTTTCACCTCATCTACTCCTAGTTTGGGGGGAATGCCTCTTCCCATGATTGAGGTAACCAAACCTTCGACCATAATCCATTTTTATTTTACAGCTTGTTGACATAAAATACATAATAAAAAGGTGAAAAATGTAGTCACTATAAAATCACACACAATGATTTTAAATGTCGAAGTACCCTTGGATCAGACCATTCCCAACCTTCGACCATGACCCTAAGTCAAGTTAGCTAGCTAGCTAGACCAACTCACTAACCTACCTCTTTCACCCAACTTGACTTTTGACACTCGACCATTGATGGTCACCCTGACCATCGACGGCTAGGTCCCTACCACTTGAACACTCAAACTCAGTCCATGTGCAAACTCGAGCACATCACAATTTAATTCATGTAATAAACTAATGCATTAAGAATTAAATTTGTGTAATGAGTTTCACCCCTTCTAGAACCTAAACCTCCATCTCTTTTGCCTATAAAAGAGATGAGAAATAGGTGAAAAAAGGATCGATTCATCCAAAGAACTATGAATTTTATCAATAAAGCTATCAACCAATAATCATTAGGAGATTCTAACATCAAGAATTTCTTTGCAAGTTTTCCCTCCAGAAAATCATCCACTACAACAAAGACATGAACCTATGCTAAAATTATTCTTCAATCAAAGTATTGTTACTCTACTAAATTTGTTTCTCAATCTACCATTAGCCATCAAGAAAAAAAATAGGTACATTTCATATTTCAAATTTTGTTTATTTGGTTTATGACATCTTTGCCTAAATCAGACTCTTTTGCATAATATATTCCAACCCCTTAACCTTAACTAGATCTTCAATCATTTATTGGCCCATTTTGTATCCCTTTTCTAAACACCCTAAAAACCCATAGTAATTTTTGATGGTCACCCTGACCATTGATGGTCACTTTTAGCCATCGATGGTCATCTAATCACCGACAGTTACCTTAACTATCAATAATAATCCTAACTATCGATGGTCATTATGGTAAGAAATAATAGCAAGTTATTTCCACCTACTTACCCTCAACCAAATTCCACTTTTGGTTTTTATATCTATTCATAGAGACCCCACCTATTTTTTGATCCCAACCTGACCTATTTAATATTAGTATCGACTCGCTTAATGCTATAATTAGTTTATTTCCTTTATCAAGCATTTATTTCTTATATTTCTTTTCAATCTTTTCTATCATTTGATGAAATTATTTAATTTTTATTTATTTAAAATTAACTATTCTAAAAGAGTGGATTGGCAACCTCCTAGTAAGCTCATGCTTATTTGATCTAGCCCATGCTAGGCAATCCACCTTACTATTCATCTAACAACCCCTTTGCATTAGTGATTTCTTATTTATAGGTCATTCTTCCCAAGACAAATAGGAGCTCTTCATAATCATCTAGATCACATGTGCACAAATAAATAGGTTCTTATACCATACCCATATTTATTTTCTTACTTCTTTATTTAGAAAATAAACTAAAATTGAGAGAAACAGGTGCCTCCTTACAAGTGGGTACTTTCTAAGCCTAGTCAAGTGGGTGCTTGGCTAGTTGGGGTTGGTGATTCACTAAATTTGGTTTTTATCTTATAGGACTATAGTATATTTGTATATATCAATGGTTTTTATTCCCCTTGAGGATTTTCCACATATGTGATGTGTTCTTGTGTTTCATACTCATATATGTAGTTGTCTATGTTTGCTAGATCTATATGGTTGATTAAATGATTCATGATTTCTTAAGTGTAATTGAAAGAAAGGTTTTTTGTAGATTGATTCCCCCCTCTCAGTCATTGTGCTTCCAACACAATTAAGGTTCTTAACAAAAGAAAATAAATAAAGGACATGGGCTATAAGGCAATGGGTATAAATAAGGTATTTAATACAAATAAGATGTTAGGAAAATATGGGTTAGTACTCACATTTATTAGTGGTGAGTAACTAATAATGTTGTGAGTGAGAATAATGTGTGTGGATATTCCAAATATAATTTGAAATATTTGGAGTGTGTTACAAGTTGTTAGAATAACTTGCATATGTAAAGTAGAGTGGTTATATAATAGATTCGTGGGAGAAAGTTAAGGCATAAAGTGGTTGCGTAATCTCCTAATTTATATGAGTCATCAACCTATATATATGTAACTTACATTACTAAAGAAATCATGTTGATTTATTGACCCATTTTGAGTATTTTATCTCCCATAATGGAGTTTTTCTCCATTAATATACTACCAAATTATCATTTGTTATTAGATCGGGTTTCCTATGAGGCCTTTCAAATCATTTTTTCATTGTTTTTGTCAACATGCACATACAACAACTATGCGTTGAAGACCATGTGAAAATGATGTTGCTCATTTGTCTACCATTATTGCATTTTTATATCAAAGGTTATGCAGTGCAAACCAAAAGTAAACCTCATTTACATTCATCATTTAATTATATTGCTTCATGTTTTCACTATGTTAATTTTATTCGTAGTCTCCATTATGTTTATTATATCATTATATATATATATATATATATATATATATATATATATATATATATATACACACACACACACACATATATATCTACATATATATATACATATATGTTGTCCCCCAAAAATATCACTCATTTTTGGAACAACATTTGAACTATTTTGGTCTTACAGACCAAAATTGTCTCTTCCCTTTTCAAAATTTGTCTTGGGTATTCAAATTCCTCATTTTTTGGGCTTCACGGCTTCTGCAGGTGGGTTCAATCAAAAGAATCGGTTTCTAACAATTGGTCATTTTTAGAATTGGTTCATCACCTTGGTTCAAATAGAAATCTCCATACGCAAGCATCAGCAGCAGGTTCAACGGTTGGTTCAACGTCTTGGTTCAATGAAAAGGTTCAACATTTTGGTTCAAAGACATGGTTCAAAGGCAAGTTCAGTGTTCGGTTCAATGCTTAGTTCATCGGCTTGATTCATTCAAATTGAACCATCGGCTTGAACCATTTTTGGTTCAACCGATTGGTTCAATGTCTTGGTTCAATGGAATGGTTCATCGCCAAAGTTTCAAAGTGGTGGTTCAATGCAAAAAGAAGCTTCCCAAAGGACAAGTGCCCTTGTGGAGGAAACTTAATCAATAAAACCACCCTTTAAAAGGGTTGTTTAAAAGGTAATTCTTTCAGATTTGTTTAAGGCATTTAAAATTGGTTCCGTGGACTTTTCATCCGCGGAAATTTTCCCTGGACTTTTTGTCTGTGAAAATTTTCCCTGGGGAAAATGTCTGTGGGAGGAAGCATAAGAAAAGCCTAGGGGAATATCCGAAGGGTCACCCGAAGAAGCCTGAAAGGCCATTTAAAGACTGCCCAAAGGATAGATATCCTTACGGGAGGCTATTTCAACTCAAAACAGGTCATTTCTCAAAGCCCAAAAGGGCAAGTCCAATCTGGAAAAATACCAAGTAAAAAGATGAAAGAAGACCAAGGGGTGATGCGCCTGAGGACATCAAATTCAACACAACAAAGTAGTCATTGAAAACATAGTGATGGGCATGCAAACATCAAATTGAAGACAACAAAATAACTGTTGATCTAGACTAGAATGTATTCCCAGAATTCAAGGCCAAGACCAGTAGAAAGTGAGGAAGGAATAGAACAATAAACTAAATCCAGGACCCGATTCAATTAACCATAAAAGGAAGAACAATGAAGATAAGATTAGATTTCCAGGTGGACATTGAAAGTTGCAAACTTTCAATAAGCGTGACTTGTTTCCCTGCATTGATAAAATCAAATGGGTAAAATGCCCCTAAGTTCCAGTGTGTCTTCTTAACAGATTCCAACACAAAATGATGTATTTACTATTCTTGAGTCCTTCTTGAAGAGGCTATATAAGGGAATTTCTTCTATTATAATAGATATCTCTTTTTTGACATTTAGAATGAAACTCTACCCAAATTGTAAGGCATTATTGAGACTTTGAGCTCAGATTGCTAATCATATTTTGTTACTGGAATAAGAAAGCAAGTGGTTTTTCAGAGTTTGTGTTGTAATATCTTTGTTATTGAGGAAATTGTTCTTATGGCTTTTTCTTCAATATATCTTATGTTCCTTTAATTCAACAAGTAGAATTAGTGACAAAAGTCAAGAAGGTGTCCTAAAGAGTCAACTGTGGAGAGACTTTGTGCCCCCATAATTGCCTTTAGTGTGTGTTCTTTTCATTTCTATGTAAAGGACCTTGAGGAAACTTTGTGCCCTCATTTTCCTTCATAGCTTACTCTTGAGCAATCCAGGTGAAGACTTTGTGCTACAGCTCAATTTGTTGGTTATCACATCCTTTGCTACATTTTGTTGTTACTCCTAGGAGTATTCTTGTGGTTTGTTGAATAGTACTTCTGAAAGAAGAGAAGTACTGTCTATCATTTCCCCTAAGTTTTTCCTTTGATTTGTGCACATCATCTCTAAAGAAAGAGAGATGGATGGTTTGTCATACCCATGAGTATTATTTTATGCTTATATATATATATATATAGCATACCTACAAAGAACCTCCCCTTGATGAGAGGAGAGATCAGTGTCTTTTTGATGTGGTAAAACTACACATTTGGATGACTAATCTTCCTACTTTAGCTGATCAGACCTATTTTGTTTATCAGTCTATTGATCGACAAAATATTCAACCAATAATTTTTGGCGACTCCACTGGGGAAGAATGTGCAGTCTAAAGCCTCAAGTTTTAAATTGAAGTAGTTCCTTCCCTTATCCATTATAGAGTCTGGCAACTCCCATCTGGGTCTTACCCATTATCCATTTATAGCCTTACCATTTTCATCCATCTCCATTATATTATTTGGTATGCAAAACCAGAGTTGCTGGGAAAGAAAGCGCAGTTTGAAGCCTCAAGCTGAAGCTAAGCCAGTCCTTTTCCATTTTTGTTTTGTAATCT
This sequence comes from Torreya grandis, assembly GCA_037957365.1. NCBI lineage: Eukaryota > Viridiplantae > Streptophyta > Pinopsida > Cupressales > Taxaceae > Torreya > Torreya grandis. Next base: position 541,492 of record JARHVA010000795.1, read on the forward strand.
AGCAACTCCACTCAGATGTGCTATCCCTATTGTTCGTAATCTGATCGTGGCAGTTTGAGGCCCCTAGGGTAACTCATTTGGCCCACTTAATCTAACTCAACCCTTGCATGAGCTACCACTCAGTTCAAAGAAGAATTTCCCCAAATTCTTTGGTGATGGAAGAGTCCATACTGATGAACACATTGCAGCCTTGACCATAGCTTGTGGTGTGATAGGGGTGGAATTTGAAGATGTGGTAGTCAGGATTTTTATGGAGACCCTACAAGGTGCTGCTGTAGATGGTAAAAAACCATCTACAGCAGCACCTTGTAGGGTCTCCATAAAAATCCTGACTACCACATCTTCAAATTCCACCCCTATCACACCACAAGCTATGGTCAGCAACTTGGATCAGTGACTAACTGGGATACACTTAAAGCCAAGTTCAAAGCAAGATTCAAGCTCACAGAAGATGCACATGCCTTGCTGGCCCAGCTCACAAAGATGAAGAAGGAGCCCCATGAACCTATGAGGGACTTCATTGCCAAGTTCAACAAGCTGAGGCATAGTATTCCCATGATCACCCAACCGACACCTCAGAATCTCATGTATTTCTTCATCAATTCACAGCTACTTGAAGTGAGTTTTCTGTTGAGACAGGCTAGACACATAGACCTTGAGGCTGCTCAAGACTTGGCTACTGAGCTAGAAGATGACCTTATCTTGGTAGGAAAGATAAGGAGAGATCCTAACATAAATAGAGCTTCATCATCTTCTGAATATTCATCTACAAGCACCACTGATCCAATGGTGCAAAAGCTAGCAAATGAATTGCTAGCCTTGAAAAGGTAAATGGCATAAAGTATGCCTTCTACTCCTTTATATAAAGATATACCAAGGAAGACATTCCCTAATTAGCCATATCAAGGCAACACTGCTAGAAGTCAAGGGAAACAAAATCATCTTCCTCCCCCACAGAGGAATCCTTCCCTTGAAGCACCTCCAACAAACTCGATAGTTGGATATTTGGAAATAGAGCATGTTTCCTATTTCCAACCTATGTTAGAGAAAAAAAATGGCACTGATCTCTTTAGGGAGGATCTAGAAGAATCAGCTAGTGACTCCCACATTGGTTTCTTGAATTACTAGGATGAACTCAGAAGTGAAGTGAAGCAGTCAAAGGATCATATGCAGTATTCACCAGGTCCTAGAATCAGTCAGCCCAGCAGGCTGACAAAGAGAAGATAGAGGAGTAACCCAACCAATAATTTCAATTGCTGAGCAAAGAACCCCTCTTCCTTTTCAATCAAAGGACCTAGTGATTACCAAAGAAGTAAGTACATCAAACATCTCTGCACCTTCTACTTCAACTTCACAAACTAGTCCTCCCCCTCCCAAAAATCAAAAGGATGAACTCCCATATTCTCTTCCAAGCCCATTCCAGTCATTTGACATGATTAATCATGTTAAGAAATCCAAAATTTAGATGACTGAGTTTGAATCCCTACAAGCCAATCCTAAGCAATTGGACATTGATGGAGAACCAGGTGCGGCCCTGTCTGAGGTAAAAATTATGGTCACCCAAACGTCAGCCCCTGCAGCTCAAATTCTATTTGAGCCTTCAAGTAGGGGTAATTACTTCTTGACCATAGAGGATGCTCATGTCTCAGCTGATGAAAGTCCTATAGATGGTAATCCAAGATTTGATCCAAACAAGGCATCAAAAGAATTAGTAGGGTGCAGTATAAACAAGGAAGGATCTTCCATCTCTAATGAAGATAAATCTAATAAGAGATCAACTTCTGATGATGACAACAATTCTTCCACCAATGAGGAAGTTGGGACTGTGTTGATATCTCCTCAAGGAAATATTCTTCCTTCATGCAATTTTCAAGTTAGCAACACCTTCAACATAGCTGGATGCAAAACTCTGTTGCTCAGATTGAAGATTACTGAAGATGAAGAAGTCAAACTCCTTCACATCAAAGGAGATGCTAAGCTGATAGTTTGTCAAGAGTTTGATATGGACAATCCAATCATATGTTGGACTGAACCAGAAGAACAACCAATTATGGTAATGGACCATGCTGTTGCAAATCAAAATCAGGCAAAGGAATCCTTCACAGGGAGAGCAAGGAGTTATGGTTTTTAGTTTGAAGACCACGTCCTGCCACAGAGCAAAAAGAAGGAAAGACCAAGAGGAAGATGTAGAAAATTGGTTTCCTGGTGGAGAGCTCCATTCGCCCGTCACCATTTCTGGGGACAAAATGTCTTCTTGCTGGTTTACCAAGATGGTGCACTATTTTCACTATCTCTCAAGAAGCAACATCTGAAATACTTCAATTCTTGAAGTATCAGATCATTGCATATGTATATATGTATATTTGTATAGTTTTTAATTCTATTTTGTTTTGTTTATTTCCATTTTTTATGCCTTTCATTTTTGGGTAGCATGACTCCATAACCCAATGGCATACTTGAAGACACTTGAGATTCTGGATTCTACTCCTTTCAATTCATTTTGCAATTGATAGAAGTTCCCCAACTGAAGCCAGCTAGTGTCCCCCAAAAATATCACTCATTTTTGGGACAACATTTGAACTATTTTGGTCTTACAGACCAAAATTGTCTCTTCCCTTTTCAAAATTTGTCTTGGGCATTCAAATTCCTCATTTTTTGGGCTTCACGGCTTCTACAGGTGGGTTCAATCAAAAGAATTAGTTTCTAACAATTGGTCATTTTTGGAATTGGTTCATCACCTTGGTTCAAATAGAAATCTCCATTGGCAAGCATCAGCATCAGGTGCAACAGTTGGTTTAACATCTTGGTTCAACAAAAAGGTTCAACATTTTGGTTTAAAGACATGGTTCAAAGGCAAGTTCAATGCTTAGTTCATCGGCTCGGTTTATTCAAATTGAACCATCGACTTGAACCATTTTGGTTCAATTGATTGGTTCAATAGAATGGTTCATCACCAAAGTTTCAAAGGGGTAGTTCAATGCAAAAGGAAGCTTCCCAAATGACAAGTGCCCTTGCAGAGGACACTTAATCGATAAAAGCACCCTTCAGAAGGGTCATTTTCAAGGAAGTTGAAAGGTAATTCTTTCAGATTTGTTTAAGGAATTTAAAATTGGTTTCGCGGACTTTTCATCTGTGGGAATTTTCCCCAGACTTTTTGTTCGTGGGAATTTTCCCTGGGGAAAATGTCCATGGGAGGAAGCATAAGAAAAGCTCGAGGAATATCTGAAGGGTCACCCGAAGAAGCCTGAAAGGCCATTTAAAGACTACCCAAAGGATAGATATCCTTGCGGGAGGCTATTCTGACTCAAAATGGGTCATTTCTCAAGGCCCAAAAGGGCAAGTCCAATTTGGAAAAATACCAAGCAGAAAGTCGAAAGAAGACCAAGGGGTGACGTGCCTGAGGATGTCAAATTCAACACAACGAAGTAGTCGTTGAAAACATAGTGATGGGCACGCGAATGTCAAATTGAAGAAAATAAAATAACTATTGATCCAGACCAGAATGCATT